>CM076579.1:636719228-637066495 GCA_034641835.2 Pinus albicaulis
TCTATATTTAAAGAGAATTCTAGGGTTAAAGAAAGAATATCAAGTTAATTTTCAAAATTACTTCTATTTAAATTTTGATTTGAAACTCTGACTATTTCTTTATTATCTTTTTAACGATCTCAATCTATAACATAAGAGTTTATTTTTACGATGACTTATCTTAAACTCAGCTTCAGCTAAAATAACAAAAGCAATATCAAAAGTTTAGTTTTTAAACTCTTCCATGTCATCCCAAATTTCATAAAGAGATAATTTGTCTCCCCATCTATTATCACCAATTATCAGAGTATAAATTAAAAACTACAAGAACCTGAAATATAGGGGGTCTCCTTACAGAGCTAGCCTACCATGATCATAGGTTCTGATAATTATGACATTGTCAATGTGATTACCACATCAGGATAATGGCTTACGACTTCATGTTGTAAGACAAGAGGTCTCATCACTAGTCGGCTTGTTCATGACTATCAAAACTTGTGAATGGCATTGTCATGATCTGGTCACCAAGGTAGGGAAATGGTTCCTAGGTTTTTAATAAAATAAAATTTTCTCTGAATATTCAAATATAGATGGGATACTGACATTTTGGGCTAAGAGGTAACCCTGCCGAGGCTATGGACGCCTGCTGACAGCAGTGGTCCTACCTATGATTATAAGAGTTCATCTTTATCACTAAACAAAACAACATGTTTGTGTTCTTTAAGTTTAAGTGTCATTAAATAAATGTCCGTAATTTTCAGTTTTTATAATCAATATTTACAAAGATATGCAAAATGATAGTATTTGATTTCAGCTCAGAGTTTCAAGAAAGTATGAATTCTAGGAATTGATTTATTTTAACTTTTATTTTCTCCTTTATAATTTTATTATCAATTTGAACAAAGAGATAATCAATTTTTCCTGTATGTCGTCAATCTCTTCGGTAAAATAACCTCCATTTTTTCACTTTTAAATGAAAAATGGGGACCCTTTTAAACAATCACTTGATAATACTACTATTAAAATTTGAAAATGAAGAAAGACCTAAATGGGTTCGTTTTGTTCTTATTGATCTATATTAATTCGTTTTGACCTCATTTGGGTTAGTCGTTATGAAATGCACTTATTTGAAGGCTTTTTATTTTTCATATTTGTTTGATTTTAGGGATCCCTCATTTTCCAACTCCCTTCCTTATTGGAAATTTGAAAAATTATTGAAACTTTATCACTTGCCTCATGGTTTTGATCGTATGTTTTGGCACCCCCCTTGCTTTCTTTGGCATTCATGGAAACATTTCCATTTTGGTCAATTACAACCAAAGGGAAACCTTTGGTTGTCACATCACCTCGCATTTGGCATTTGATCGTGCTAGTTGGCATTCTTTCTATACGGTTTGGCACATAACTCTACATTCTACTTTTGGTCACATCCGTTCATTTCTCATGCGCTTATTTTTATACCTACATCACAAAATGGGTTTGATGAGATGATATTTTATTTTTGGTCTCCATATCATATTGCATTGTATATATTATTATAATATGATGACACATACATCTTTTATATTTTTTTATGTTTAATTTAAACATATAAAATATATAAAACATTATAAAGTTAAACATTATATTATAATCATATGATAATGAGTTTATTAAACCAATCATAAAATTAGTGACGAAATATTTAAAATTTCATTCATTTCTTAAAATAAATGGAACTCACATTCATAAAAAAATATAACATCAAAAGTCAAGCCTAAAAAATCTTAAAGACCAAAACTAAGTGCTAAACTAAAATATTATTCCTAGCACAAATAATTCTAGGTACAAAACCTAAAGAAAATTATAAAAAATAAAAACATTAGATTAATTATATTTTTATTTATTTAAAAAAAATCAAAATCTAAAAAATAAAATATAAAAATATAAAAACATTTTATTTTATTTTTATATATTGTAAATATAAAAATGTTGAGATTTCTTTTAAATTATTTTTGGAGAAAATCTCATGAATGTGACAACAATAGGATTTGTTGCTAAATTGACTCCTTTTAATTCTGATGAGGAGTTAATGCATCCTATATTTGTTGTGAGTGAATTTATGATTCAGTTTCTACTCCCAGCTATAAAATGTAAGCTCGTAGAGGAAAATGAGTATGAGGGATGTGAGGCGAGTGAACAACAGATGAGAAACTCTGCTGTTGTAATCCTCCAGTTGATGAATGAGATTGCCGATGCCCTGTTTGGTGGACGTAGCCCAGATTGGTTAGGTGAACCACGTTAAAATATTTGTCTCTTTATGGTTTTTTGCTGTGTGTCTGTGTTTTATTTAAGTTTTTCTGCTGTTGAACTCTACAATTGGTATCAGAGCGTTGAGTGATTCATGTATGCGTTAAACAAGAGTTTTGGTTATGTGTTTTTTTTAAGTGATCAGAAGCCGTGAGCTGTAAGGCCGAGCTGTCGAGCTGTGTCAAAGCTTTGTGGACTGCCAAGCTGTCAAGTTGTGTCAAAGCTCGAGAAATGTCGAATCCTTGTTGCCTAGTTGCAATGCCGTGGACTGTTGAGCTTTTGTTAACTTGGTAGTCGATTGCACACACGAAAAAATGCCGTGAGCTTTCGTTAACCTGGTAGTCGATTGCACACACGAAAAAGCACCGTGATCTAGACAGCCGTTGATTTTGTAACGCGGATTGTTTGCTGAGTTGAAGGGTTGTTTGCTGTGATCGTTGCGCCGTGAGCTAGATAGTGGAGAAGGATGCCGCAAGGAGTGGAAAGCAGCAGTCCTCTGAACGCAGAAGTTAAGGTTGCGTTTACGTGTGAAGGAACTGCGTGGAATGAGGAGTAAAATGTCGTGAGTTTGGTTCTGCAGTTTTGTTTTTTGCAAATTGATATGATTTTTACAATCGGTTCATTAAAAACGTTGATTTCCTTTTTTCAAATGTCGTAAAGTTAAATCGATTTGTGTTAATACATTTAAAATCGATTTGTGTTAAAAATCAATTTGAAGTTTTAAAAAAAAAAATCGATTTGCATTAAAGTGTGATGCAACGTTTTTTAAAAATCGATTTTTATATTGAAATGTGATGGTATTCAAATTCCATTTAAATCGATTTTATTGCAATGTTTAAAAAAAAAAACAAACTATTTGCATTTAAGAGTTTTTAATGCAATTTTTTAAAATCGATTTGTAATTTAAAATGCCACTTGCATATGGTAATAAGGGAAAGGCATTTTTTGCATATGTAATAAGGGAAAGGCATTTTATAGGTGAAGGGAATTTTTTTTTTAAACTTCAAGGGCATTTTTTAAATAAAATCTTCATTTATTAAGAGTTGCAATTGGAGATTTTGTGACACGAGCTACTAAACATGGCAAAAACACAAAGTTCTCGGTTTGAGATCGAGAAGTTAAATGGGAAAAACAACTTTGAGATATGGAAAGTGAAGATGTATGATCTACTCGTGCAACAAGGCGTGGCGAAGGCGCTATTGGGAAAAACCAAACAACCTTACACCATGATAGATAACGAATGGAGTGACATGGATGAAAGAGCAATTAGCAGCATTCATTTGTGTTTGGCAGATGATGTTTTGTTTAACATCATGTCAGAGAAAACTGCTGCTGGTTTGTGGACAAAACTTGAAAAGCTGTACATGAAAAATCCTTAACCAATAGGATTCTTCTGAAGTGACAGTTGTACAGTTTGCGCATGAAGGAAGGTACGACGATAACTGATCATCTGAATACCTTTAATACTCTCTTGGTGCAGTTAAAAAGTATAGAAGTAAAATTTGAATTAGAAGATAAAGCTGTAACTTTATTATGTTCGTTGCCCGAGTCATGGGATCATTTTGTTACTTCTATAAGTCTTAGTTCATCAGAAACCCTTGAGTTTGATGATGTTGTTGGAGCTTTGCTGTTTGAAGAAACAAGGAAAAGGTCAAATTCAGAAACCTCTACATCAGAAGCAATGATGGTTAGAGGTCGTTCTAAAGAAAGACACTTCAGTAAGCACAACAAATCGCGTTCAAAATCGAAAGGGAAGAAGAGTAAGGTAAAGTGCTGGTTTTGTGGCAAATCAGGACATTTGAAGAAGGACTGTTGGAAGAGACAACAAACATCCAAAGGAGACTCTTCGACAGAGAAGAAAGAAGCAAACATGACAGATACAGGTTCGACATCCATTTCAGGTATGAGTGATGAAGTGTTATCAGTTGGTTTGTCTAATCATGATCAACATTGGTTATTAGATTCTGGTGCGTCAAATCACATGTGCATTCATAGAGAATGGTTAAAAACTTATAAATCAATCAATGATGGAGTTGTTTACATGGGAAATGATGTCTCGTGTAATATTGTGGGAATTGGAAGCATCCAGATTAAAATGTTTGATGGGACAAATAAAATATTAACTGATGTAAGACACATGCCTGAACTCAGAAAAAACCTCATTTCACTAGGAGTGCTAGACACAAATGGATATAAAACCTTTATTCAAGGTGGAGTAATGAAAGTTTATAAAGGAATTTTACTAGTAATGAAAGCAAAGAAGGTTGGAAATCTTTTTCAGTTAGAAGGAAGAACAGAGTCAGATCATGCTTCTACAGTATCTGAAAACGACAATAATTCTATTCGTTTATGGCATCAAAGGTTGGGCCATATGAGCGAAAGAGGATTAAAAATTTTATCTGATCGTAAGTTACTTCCTAGTTTAAAATCTTCTAAGTTAGATTTCTGCAAACATTGTCTATTTGGGAAACAAAGCAAGCAGAAGTTTAAAACTGGAAAACATACTAGTAAGGAATCCTTGATTATATCCATTCTGATGTTTGGGGTCCATCTCCTACAACCTCATATGGAGGATCGTCATATTTTGTATCTTTTATTGATGATTTCTCTAGAAAAGTGTGGGTCTATATGTTAAAGAAGAAGTCTGATGTATTCATAGTTTTCAAACAATTTAGAGCATTAGTTGAAAACATCACTGGAAGAACCATTAAATGTTTAAGAACTGACAATGGTGGTGAGTTCACTTCAAAGGAATTTGATAATTATTGCAAGGACGCTGGGATCGAAAGACATAAAACCACTGTATATACTCCTCATCAAAACGGAGTTGTTGAACGCATGAACATGACTCTCTTAGAGAGAGCAAGAAGTATGCTTAGTAATGCCAATTTGCAGAAGGAATTGTGGACAGAAGCGGTTTCTACAGCTTGTTACTTGGTAAATCGATCACCATCAACTGCAATAGGATGCAAAATTCCTCAAGAGGTATGGAAAGGTTATCCATGTGATTATTCTAAACTGAAAGTTTTTGGTTGTGATGCATATGCTCTAGTTCCGAAACATCAACATTCTAAATTAGATCCTAAATCAAAAAGATATATCTTTGTTGGATATGGTGATGGGACTAAGGGATACAGGTTGTGGGATCCTACTACTCACAAGATCATCATTAACAGAGATGTTAAATTCAATGAATCTTCACTTGATAATCCAGATGTAGATGATAAATTGAAACAGGATAATGTACCTAAGTTTCAACATATTCAGTTTGAAACCAGTTCAAATACTGATGATAGTCCAGATGAACAAGTTTCAGATGCAGATCATGAACAAGTTTCAGATGTAGATCATGAACATGTTTCAGATGCAGATCATGAAGAAGTTCCTACAGATAATAATCAGCAAATTGTGGAAGTACCAGAAACATCTTTAAGGAGGTCCACGAGAATCAGACGTCCTCCTAAAAGGTATGATGATTATGTTACTTCAGTTGCTTTAACCGCTAATGATGATGAAATTTTGTGCTATCAGGACGCTGTAGAAGGTTCTAACAGTGGTAAGTGGAAGGAGGCTATGAAGGACGAGATGAAGGCATTAGCCAAGAATGCCACATGGGGTCTGGTTGAAATTCCTAAAGACAGAAAAAATGTGGGATGTAAATGGGTTTACAAATTGAAAAGGGGTGTTGATGATAAAGAAGACAGGTACAAAGCGAGGCTGGTCGCGAAAGGTTTTTCTCAGAAAGCAGGAATTGACTTTCATGAGATATTTTCACCAGTTGTAAAAATTGTTTCAATTCGGATTGTGTTAGCATTAGTTGCTTTACTTGATTTAGAATTACAACAACTAGATGTTAAAACTACATTTTTACATGGAGATTTAGATGAGGAGATTTACATGGAACAACCGGAAGGGTTTGTTCAAAATCGCAACAAGAAATTTGTCTGCAGGCTCAAGAAATCATTGTATGGTCTAAAGCAGTCACCTCGACAATGGTACAAGAAATTTGATTCTTTCATGATGAGTCAAAACTATATAAGAAGTGAATATGATCATTGTGTTTACTTTAAGAAATTAAGTAATGGCATGTTAATTATCTTAGTGTTGTATGTTGACGATATGCTTTTAGCAAGCAAAAGCATAACAGAGATCAACAGGTTAAAGGCTCAGATGGCTAGGACGTTTGATATGAAAGATCTAGGAGCAGCAAGACAGATTTTGGGCATGGAGATTTTCAGAGATAGGAGCAATGGTAAGCTGTGGCTATCACAAAAGAAGTATATTGAGAAAATACTCTTGAGGTTTGGTATGAACAATGTGAAGCCTGTTTCAGTCCCTTTAGCTTCCCATTTTAAGCTTTCTTCAAGTTTATGTCCTAACACAAATGAAGAAAAGGAATATATGTCTTGAATTCCATATGCCAATGTAGTAGGTTGTTTGATGTATGCGATGGTTTGTACATGACCAGATATTTCACATGAAGTTGGGGTTGTCAGCAGGTATATGGAAAATCCAGGAAAAGAACACTGGTCAGCAGTGAAATGGGTGCTTTGATATCCGAGAGGCACAAGTGATTATTGTATCACTTATAACAGAAGTAGTGAATTTGTTTGCAGATATGTTGATTCCGATTTTGCAGGTGATTTGGATAAGAGAAGGTCAACTTCAGGGTATGTCTTTACTCTTGCAGGTGGAGCTATTAGCTGGATGTCAAAGCTATAGAACATTGTTGCTTTATCCACTACTGAAGCAGAATACATAGCTGCTTCACATGCTTGCAAAGAAGCAGTTTGGTTGAAAGGTTTGTTTGGTGAGTTTGGTAGGTTACAGGACAACATCAAGTTATTTTGTGATAGTCAAAGTGCAATTCATTTGGCTAAAAATCCGGCCTATCACAGTAAATCAAAGCATATACCTATCAAGTACCATTTTGTAAGACAGGTTATCACTGAACGGGGAGTCTCTCTTGAAAAGGTGCATACAAAGGAAAACTGTGCAGACATGTTCATGAAACTAGTTTTGTTAGAGAAGCTACGATGGTGTCTGGCTTTTATTGGCTTGCAGAAAAGATAAAAATAATAATGGAACAGGGTATCAGGCTAATTGTTGTCAAGGTGGAGATTGTTGAGATTTCTTTTAAATTATTTTTGGAGAAAATATCATGAATGTGACAACAATAGGATTTGTTGCTAAATTGACTCCTTTTAATTCTGATGAGGAGTTAATGCATCCTATATTTTTTGTGAGTGAATTTATGATTCAGTTTCTACTCTCAGCTATAAAATGTAAGCCCGTAGAGGCAAATGAGTATGAGGGATGTGAGGTGAGTGAAGAGTAGATGAGAAACTCTGCTGTTGTAATCCTCCAGTTGATGATTGAGATTGCTGATGCCCTGTTTGGTGGACGTAGCCCAGATTGGTTGGGTGAAGCACGTTAAAATATTTGTCTCTTTATGGTTCTCTGTTGTGTGTTTGTGTTTTATTTAAGTTTTTCCGCTGCTGAACTCAACAAAAAATTGTAAATATTAAATTCCTTAAAAAAAACAAATAAACAAAATAAAACCAAAAATAAAACTTAAAAAATACAAAACAAATTGTTATAAAATATCGAATCATGGAAAGATGCATATGAGTAAATGAATTCACAAAACGATGGATAAGATGGTCTACGGAATTGGTAAAAACCGAAATGATCTTCTACTGTCGATTTCTTCGGATATAACAATAATCATTTATCACAAGGTTTAATGTTAAACCCCATTTTCATCGCAGAGTCAACATGTGGAGCTTTCGTTATATGCCAAGTCTTCCGAACAATTTTGAAAGTCGTCGTATCAATATGCCACATTCAACTTACAAACAAATGAGCGATGTGAGTGCCATGTTTGCAGAACTACCCAACGTAAAATGTTACGTCGTTATGAAGATCTCTCGGGATTTTCATTCGTTTTTAGTGACATTAAAAATGTTGTGATATGATCCAAGATATGATAGCCATATTTTACGGGACTATGGGCATTGTAATATAAAAACGTTGAACATTGATCTCACTATTAAAGTCCACAAATCTTGGACAGTCAAGGTTCCATGCAGCGCACAGATAGAGATTGTTAGGTGGAAGAATAGCCACGTTGCAACAGTTTTCAACGCTCCAATTTTAGCAGATATAACCCGTGATTCCAGTAAACTTTTCGTTACAGTGGAGATGTAATAATTCCTGACTACAATGCAAATTTGGTGGCATATGGCCACGTTATTATGCGGCCCATGCCATAATTAAAATAATTATTAAACGATTGATTTGTTATGCTCTTAACGCAGATATTTGAAGGTTCCATATGCAGCATAGATAAATCAGTGAATGAGAATGAATGGCTCGCAACCACTCATAATTAGCCATGGAGATTGAAGATCGAAATGGAAAAGGCAAGATTTTGAGCATGAAATCAAGTATATCAAACAAACTCAAAAGGCCTATTAAAGAAGCAGAAACAAACATGGACCAAGAGGGAGAAATTTTTTTAAATCAATTTTTCAATGGTTTGAAGGAGACTCTATAGGAGAAGGAGGAAAGGGTCGTGATCCAGCATAGAGGATTCTTTGCTATTATTCAATCTATACCTATGCATTTCTGTTGGTGTAGAGAGGGTGATTGTAAAGATTGTAAGAGAGTTTTTTGGCCTTTGTAATATTGCCTATCATTTCTGCATGCAGTAAAATCATAGGTCTTAAATTCTCAATGACTGTATATTTTGTAAGCAAAGCTTTGGCATTATTTTGAATTTCCATTCATGAGTATTTCTACCTGAATGTTGAATTTTTAGTTGTGCCAAAGTTTTGTAATTGATTTCGATTTCTATTCTAAAATATATTTTTATTGATACTTAGCATTTCTGTTGGTTCAATTTTGATATGATTTGAAGCTTTGCAGGGACTATCTCCAAGAGGCAGAACAAGATTGGATCAATAACGAATTCACTGAAATATATTTGTGATTAAATAATAATTTCTTATATTTAATATGTAAATGTATTTTTCTTTTATCTCATTAATTAAATATGAATTTTCTTTTAATTAATGGAAACTATATAGTGAATTCAATCATAAAAACGGTCTTTCCCCCTATTTTATTCAGAACGAGATCAGATTTATAACAAATTCATTGAAATATGTTTGCGATTAAATAATAATTTCTTATGTTTAACTCGCAAATGTTTTTTGCTTTTATCTCATTAATTAAATATGAATTTCTTCTTTTAATTAATGGAAATTACATAGTGAATTTGATCATAAACGTGTCTTTCTTCTAGTTTTATTTAATTTGCTCTTGGATTAAGAGAGGGCTATCCCATCTTAGTCTGAGATAAGATTTTCGTCTTAGATTTATTTTTGTATCTGTAAATGCAATCTACATAAAAGGCAAACATTTTTGGTGCTCAGTGACACAATTCAGCTTTTATATTAGTCAATTCTTTATGATTGATTTTAATCTTTATCTAAATTTTTTTTTAAATCAATCATAAAGACTAATGTTGTATAGTGTATATTATTCCATTTATTTTAAACATTACAATATATATATATATATATATATATATATATATATATATATATATATATGAGTTAGCTTTAGTATACTAATTACTAATTCATTTTTAACATTTACTTTTCATAATAAAAATAACATTATTTAATTCATTTTATAGGTTATCATATATTTCTGATAGTTAGCTTTTAGCATATTAACTATTAATTAATATTTAACATTTAATAATAGTCTAATGTAATTAGAATAATTTTAATTATGATAGTGCATTTAACTAGATCCTAATAAAGGTTTTCCTTAGAATAATAATAACATTACTTAGTTTAATTAACATTTATTTTATATTTTATCATAGATATATTATAATCTTGTAATAAACTAGATCAAATATTTAATTTTACTGTTAGAACTATATTAGTAATATTTAGGACATATTATAGTATAGTAATATTATTATAATTTAGTATTAGTATAGTTTAAGGTATATTATTTATATAGTATATTTAGTTAATTAGCATAATAACATAGGATATATTAGTTTAGATTTGATATATGAGATAAATAGGAGTACTTTAATACTTAACATAAAGACTTTAACAATAGTGTAGTATTAACAATGTGTTATTTTAGGATTAATAGATAGTTTTAAACTAACAATTTTCATAGGGATAACATTATCATAGTGTCATTTAGGATTAAAAATTAACAGTAATTTAATAATATAAAATCAGTTAGGTTAGAATAGTTAGGCTAATTGTAAGACATAACTTAGTCGTGACTTGGCTGAGCCCCATATCAGCTTAAGGATCAACTCTCTTGCCTAATTAGCAAGAGAGTTGATCTGATATCTCTTCTCCGTTAATGAATGAAAGTTATATTTTAAGTAATCGGAGTTTGGGAAAAGGTAACTGGACCTAATTTAACCAGTCAGAGCCACTACTCCAAATGGAAAAGGAGTTTCTTTAAGCTCCGTACTGGGTGGTTATCCCCCAATGTTGTTGCAGCGATTTTCGAGGCTTCAACATACCCATAATTTTATCCATTGTATGGTAGCCAAGGAATTGAATTGCTTCCTATACCCAACACTAGAGTTTCAAGTGATTGTTTCGAATGGAGGAACTATAAATTTCTCTAGAAAGTGCCATAATATCAAGATAACCATGGGGGAATATGTATTGAATAGTTGAATGATCTCCATTCCAATGGGTGGTTTCGATGTTGTACTACGCGTACAATTGTTATAATATTTAGGGACAATAGCTTTTAATTTTCAAGAACTTTTCTTGAATTTTATTTTTAGAAGGAAAGGAAGTTGAATTACGCGGTATTGCAGGGAAGCCAGGAAATATAATTAGCTCTAATGTCTTGAAAAATATTCTAAAGAAAGAACAATGAAGTGTAATCGCACAATTATGCTCACTAGAGGTTAAAACATGAAAATAATTTATTTCTCGAGATCTCCAAAAGGTATTAGACAATCATTCCAAGGTGTTTGAGAATCCCAAATGACTCCCACCTATTTGTGAACATGATCATGCTATTCATTCGATTCCAGGAAGTGTTCCTCCAAACATCAGGCCTTACAGGTATCCTTATGCTCAAAAGAGTGAGATTGAATGTATGGTTGCATAAATTTTAGAGGCTGATATAATTCAACCTATTCAAAGTGTTTTCTCTGCTCCATTAGTATTGGTGCACAAGAAGGATGGATCATGGTGTATGTGTCTATATTATAGGGAGCTCAACAAGCTCAATATTAAATATAAATTTCCCATCCCCATCATTGATGAATTATTGGATGAATTACATGGAGAAATTTACTTGACCAAGTTGGACCTTCATTCTGGATATCATCAAATTAGAATGAAGACTGAAGAAATTTTTAAAACAACGTTCAGAATCCATGAGGTTCATTATGAATTTTTGGTCATGCCTTTTGGCCTTACTAATGCACCTTCCACATTTCAAGGTGTTAGTGCCAGTCAATTTTTCCTGTCACCAATTATCAAATAGGTATCCTCTTTCTTAATTTGTCTAAGTCTTTTTCAAATTTTTAGTATTTCATCGAGTCTCAAAATACAAATTTGTTCACTGTTATAGTTTGTTAGGTGTTTTCTTCTTCCATCATGACTAGGGTTATAAAAGGGTTAGTTTGTACTGCCATCATGAAAGGTTATAAGTCATGATTCATTGATGTAATTGTCATGACGATAATTTTTATATGGTCAAATTGGCATTTCAAGATGTTATGGTTAAGTTCATGGTTTCATAGTCTATAATGTGTCATGATGGAGTGAAATCAGAATTAATGTCATGTCATGATAGGTCATCATGAGTGGAAGAAGTTTTTTGTTTTTAAAATATTTGGTACTAAATCATTTCGAAGCATGTGCAAAAAGTTCTAAAATTTTAAATGTAAGCTGCTCCAAAGGTTGCTAAAGCCACTCAGAGAAAATTATTAAAGGTGAATTGGTGAGCCAACTCGCTACATTTTCCATCATTTTGATACTCTTTCACTTCATCCACCCTCAAAATTCTCAGCAAAGATTAAATTCACCTCAATTCCAATCAATCAGACTAATTTTCCCTCTCATAAAACCTTCTTGCTCCTCAGCAACAACGTTTTGGCCAAATCATCGTTTTGTGGGCAAAACGGTAGTGTGTTGCTAATCTTTTGTTGAAACCATCACTTAAACCCTATTTGTTGTTGGTGTTTTGAACACGGATGCTGCACATGAATATTTCAAATACACCCACATATTTCAATTTTCCCTAGGATGCCTTGAAGGTAGCAGAGCTTCTCCCACACTACCTTTCCAACCCAAAATCGCTACGTTTTCATCAAAACTCAATATTTTCATTCAAGGGAAAAGAAAGGATCTCAAGATCTTAAACTAAAAAATATTCAAGATATTTACATCTTTTAACAAGCATTCTCATCAATATTTCAAATGGTTTCCTCCTAAATCCTCAAAAATACCGAATTCAACAGCTTGTTAGGATTTCATGGCACAGTTTTGCTTGTTTTAAATATTTTTTCTCAAGTTTTAGCAAAACGCATCAAAATTTGATAGAACTACATTATAAAATCCTTTCATAACCTTCCTAAATTCCCATCCATTTCAAAAAAAAATTCCCACATCTTTTCTATTTTTCCCATTTTTCCCCAAACCCTCACTATGTTTTAGACACCAGGCCTATGTTTTGGCTTTCTCTATCCCTTCCCATCATCCTTTTTCATCCCTTCCACTTTCATAATATTCCTAATATCTCTCCATACTCCCTCAAAAATTTTCAAAAATTTAGAACTCATTTTCCCCTTTCATATCCCTCCATTCATCCAACATTGACAATCCCTTGTTTCACTGCTCTGTTTTGTTAAAGATAGCAAGAAAGGTGTAACTATGAGCACTGAAAAGGAGAAAAGGATTTATAATAAAGGAGGAAAAGTATGTTGGATTGAGACATAGCAAACTGTAGAGATCATTCAATCCCCTTACATTAAAATGTTATTTGAAGAAGATGGTTGCTTCGCTTTTTTCCAGAAAATCCAAGAGGTGGGATTCAATGTGAAGTTGATTTGTGTAATTACTACCCTGTTTAAAGATAATGAAATCATCATTTTTGGGGTGAAGTTCATAATATATCCTCAAACCATTTCTTCTGCCACCAAGATACCTCTTCAAGGGGAGATTTTGTTTAAAAGGGATGATTTTGACTTAGAATGTTACAAGACTTTCCTGAAAACACCATATAAAGAAGCTCCTGCAGCCACCTTTCCTATGACATACTTATGAGACAATTACATACCTTTTATGAGGGTGATAATGTCATAATTTACTTGTGAAGGAAGATATACTATTTTATATTGGTATCATATTCACCTCTTGATTCATTTCACCTTTTCCAAGAAGATGAACCTGCCACATTTTTTGTACAAAAGTCTTGTTAAAATGTCTGAGAAGGTGAGAAGCAAGGTAGGGGATCACTATACTAGTTTATTCCATCATTGTTTGATTAAAATGATCATCCTCCATTAGTTGCTAGCTATTAGCATGCCTTGGGAGGAATTTTTATAGAAAATTTATATTTCATCACCTTCAACCTCCATGCCTCAGGAGGCTGGTTCATCTAGCTAAGTAAAATATACTTTTTCTGTTGAAAAGATTCAAAGGGAAAATACTAGGAGAAGGGCTAAGAAGTTGACCTCTATTTTAGGTGAAAGGGAGAATCATCCTTCTCTTGCAATGAAAAAATATGTATCCTTATAGGCAGTAGAAGTAAAACAAAAAATTCAAGAAGAACAAGGTGATCAAGCATAGTTTAAACATGAACAGGGATATCATGCACCTAAATCAGCTAAAGAACTCCTCCAACAGAAGGATGTTGAAATTGCTGAGTTAAAGGAGAAGCTTTTTAAAGACAACTACATGGTGGCTCTTTTACAACAGCAAAAAATAAAACTCTTGCAAAGTCAAGCAAAGGCTAGAAATATCAAATCAAGCACAGTGGTATCACTTGAGCCAAGGAGACCTTAAACTAGAGGATTGAAGAGAAATTTTTCATGAGAAAATGTAACACCATAAACCAATTTTGAAGAGACTTGGAGAACTTTTTGAAAACTGCCCATTTTTCTGAAATCTACTGCAAGGGAAAAAAGGTAGTGTGCCCACGCTACCTTTACCGATGGAGGCATCTAAATGAAAAATGGTTTACATTTTTGGAAATGCCTTAACTTATATATTAATGGTTTGAACTCATTTTTCTTCACCAATAGTCAGTTTTACATAGGAATGCAAATAAGTGCCTAAAAAATAGCTCTCTACCCTCATTTCAACACTCACATACCAGTTTTGGTAAATGCATCTTTTGAGTACTTTTTTGTATTTTTTATGATGCAAAACCACTTTAGAGGCATAGAAGACACCCTCATCAACCTCCAGTAGTTTTCAGAGGCAAAATTCACCAAAGCATCATCATCAAATCAGCTCAAGAAGTCCATGCTACGCATTTGTTGTGCACACTCTACGCAAACATAGTCTTCACGCTACCTTTTCAATAAAAAGTCATTTTTGTAATCTTAGGGTGAAATTAAATTTTTCAATAGTGAATGATGACGTAATATGATTTACTAAGTTTTTTTAAATGTCTAATAGCTCTAAATCCATTAATTATAATGATGTAAATTTAAATGTATCTAGTTGGAGAAAAATCAGGGAATGGTTAGAACCTCCCTTGATTTGGATTTTTGTTAGAGAAAAAGGTGTTTCTAAGTCATAAATGGGTGGATTAGGCCCCTATAGGTGGGGATTTTAAGTTTTGAGTCTATATATTTCTATATTTTGATACAAATAAGAAGTTGGAATGTTGGACATGTGAGGGTGAAGATCTTTGGAGTTGGTGTCCTGTTTTGACAATAATAAAACCAGAAGTTACAACTATTTCTTTGGAATTCATGTGGTGTGTAAATTTGGTAATGTTACTTCCTTGTGTTAATATTTATACATTTTATCATGATATTTTCTTTCTAATGATAATCTCTCCGGTTTGTAAACAGAATTCATGAACACATTCTCTGTTTTAAAAGATATTTTCATGTATTTGTTTTATTCTTCTATCAAAATGAATTCACCTCTTGTGCTCATTTTTATTTTCTACAATTTCATCATATATCATCAAACACTAAAACTCTAAAATACCTCTTATGAATACCTACCTTGCTCCTAATTATCTCTGTAACTTATCGTATGAAATTCTAAACCTAGCTCCTAGTTATCACCCTCCTAAAACCATCGTCCAACAAACCCTTCTGCATTTCATAGCTAGCCTAAACCTTTTCATCTAGCCCTCTTGACTGTGATTTTTGTGGAGAGATCCCTCTCTGACTTGGTAGGGCTAGATACCAAGCGAAACTATTTTTTTGTGTTTACCTCTATTGGGATTTCTTCTTCAGCCTTACAAATATGGCAGAGTGATAACATACTGGCGTCGTTATCGGGGAACGAAATATCAGATCTTCCCTCGGAAAGAGTGACAAATTTTAGATATAATTGTTGATGGTGAATAATATTTGGACACATAGGAAGGTTGTACCATTCACCTGGCGATTCCATTGACTGTAATATCCAGAAAATCAGCACTCCATGGCCATTCCACTACATGAAAATCAGTAGCTTGAAGAAATTTTCAAGATGGAATCTATTTCAAGAAGGTATGCTCCAATGAAAAGAGATCACATTCCAGGTTTCCCAAATAAAATTCCTACGGTAGATTGGGAAAGGAATTTTCCTATGTTTAAATACATGATGATATGAATGATGTTGCTTTACATCTGGTTAAATTTCACATGCATACGCGCAAGTTGAAGGTTTAATTTCCTAAATATTGTCTCTTAAAGATGTTCATGGCTTCTCTTGAAGGAAAAGTGTGATCTTGGTATGTAGGTTTGCCAACTGCCAATATTTTTTCTCTTAGAGTTTTCCATTCAAAATTTTATGAAGAATACAACAAGTCCTACCCTTATTTGTCTTTGGTTAATAATTGTTGTGATCATTTTGAGATTTTCATTCAAAATCTAGAGAATTATTATGATGATAATGAGTTCATGGATGAAGATATCTTGAAGGCTTTGCATGACAATCCTTTTCATAACCAAAAAGAGCAAGTGTTTTCTCTCATGGAAGAAAAATATGATGTATATTGTCTTGATGCTCATAAAGACTTCCCACAAGAGAAAATTCTTGCAGCAGCACAACAAGTTGATCAGCCAAAGGTTGAAGAAGATATTCAACATCCTTGTGAATCTTTAGGAGGGAAAGAAGACAATTACTGTTTTATCAAAAGAAAACAAAAATTACTTTCTCCTCTGTCTGAAGATGAGATAGATCAACTCCTGAAAAGTCATGTTACAATGAAAGCTAATGCAGGTTTGTAGTTTTCACATATTCAAGAAGGTGTTAGTAAAAATTCTTCCACTTTTGAAAATGAAAATCTAAGTTTAAATGAGGACAGTCCTTAAACTAGATTTATAGATCAGCATGAAGAAAGACAATCTCCTTTTTCAATGTTCGTATTTGATGAAGTTTCTCCTGAACCTGATTTTCCTAACTAAGATAAATATGAATATAATTTCAATGAGGATTTTGATGAAACTATAAAGGAAATTGTTGTGAGTAAACCAATTTATGATGATGATTTCCTGCAAGGAGATCAGCTAAGAGATATCATTTCCTTTCATGAAGTTGATAGGGTTGTCATGTTTGATGATCTTGAAGAATGTTTTCTGATCAAGGATGACTTAGAATATGAATTTGAGGAGTATGAGCCTGAGAGAGACAGTATGCCAGAGATTGAGTCAGAATTTCTCATGCTTGAGGAATTTACAACCAAAGCTCAGATAGCATAAGGTTATACTTCCCTATGCCTTCCAATCGATCAACAACCAAGTGTTCTTAAAGATCAGAATGAAGGGAGTACTTATATTTTTGCTGTTGGATATCAAGCCAAGGTAATGCTTCGAGATTTTCAAGATCCCTTCGACAGTCTTTTGCAAGCATTAGAGAAGATAAATGTTGTCTTGTTTTTCAGCATAAGCCTTGGTTTCAGTTTTTATTATGAGTTGCCTACATGTACATCATTCTGCCTACTCGAGGAAAGTAGAAGTAGAACTTCAGTAAATAGCCATCTCCTAGATTGGTTACTCTAGAAGGATCATTTCACCTAATCAACAATTGGACAACAGATTATAGTAGGTTGGGATCATTTCAGTTTGATTTGATTTTGTTTTCAGCAGCAAATTTCTTTCAATATTTAGTTTTTGGCAAGTGTGAAGCAGAAAAGCATTGGAGTTCGGAGCCCAAAATGAAGGCCATAGAGCTTCATTGACTTTTTTCCATTTTCAGTTCAATTTTCAGTCAAGTAAGTCAAGTCTTTAGTCATTTTTTCAAGAAATTTCAAGAAATTTCAAAGTCATTTTGTGTCATTTGAGTTGTCAACATTTAGTCATGTTTTTCAGTTTGATTTTTGACCGTATTGGCCCACATGGTTAGGCACTTGGTCTATGGTGTTCTTGACACCTCCAAGGAGCTTTCATCCCTAATAAGGCCAACGTTAGTGCCAGTCAATTGTTCTTGTCACCAGTGGACAAACATGTATCCTCTTTCTAAATTTATTTGAGTATTTTTCAAATTTTTAGTATTTCATCGAGTCTCAAAATAAAAATTTGTTCACGGGTTTAGATTGTTAGGTGTTTTCTTCTTCCACCATGACTAGGGTTATAAAAAGGTTGTTTTGTACTACCATCATGAAAGGTTATAATTCATGATTCATTGATGTAATTTTCATGATAGTAATTTTTATATGGTCAAATTTTCATTTCAAAATGTTATGGTTAAGTTCATGGTTTCATAGTCTGTAATGTGTCATGATGGAGTCAAATCAGAATTAAGGTCATGTCATGATAGGTCATCATGAGAGGAAAAAGCTTTTTTTTCAAAATATTTGGTACTAATTCATTTCAATGCATGTGAAAAAATTTATAAAATTTTAAATGTAATCTGCTCCAAAGGTTCCCAAAGCCACTCATAGAAAATTTTTAAAGGTGAATTAGTGAGCCAGCTCGCTACGTTTTCCATCATTACAATACTCTTTCACTTCATCCACCCTCAAAAACTCAGAAAAGATTAATTTCACCTCAATTCTGATCAATAAGACTAATTTTCCATCTCATAAGCCCTTGTTTCTCCTCAGCAACAACGTTTTGGCCAAATCATCGTTTTGTGGGTGAAAAGGTAGCGTGTTGCTACTCTTTTGGTGAAACAATCATTTAAACCCTATTTCTTGTTGGTATTTTTAACACTGAAGCTACACATGAACATTTCAAATCCAACCACATCTTTCAATTTTCCCTAGGAAGCCTCAAAGGTAGTGAAGCTTCTCCCAAAATCGCTACGTTTTCAACCCAGAATCGCTACGTTTTCAGAAAAAATCAGACTTTGCATTCAAGGGAAAAAATAGGAGCTTAACATCTTCAAATAAAAAATATTCAAGATCTTTACATATTTTAACAGGTATTCACATCAATATTTCAAATGGTTTCCTCCTAAATCCTCAAAAATGTTGAATTCAACAGCTTGCTAGGATTTCATGGCATAGTTTTGCTTGTTTTAAATATTTCTGCTAAATTTTTAGTAAAACTCCTCAAATTTGATAGAAATACATTATAAAATCCTTTCATCACCTTTCCCATCCATTTCAAAACGTTTTTCACACATCTCTGACATTTTTCCCATTTTTCCCAAAACCCTCGCTATGTTTTAGACACCAGGCCTATGTTTTGGCTTTCTCTATCCCTTCCCATCATCCTTTTTAATCCATTCCACTTACATAATATTCCTAATAACTCTCCATACTCCCTCAAACTTTTAAAAAAAATTAGAACTCATTTCCCCTTTCATATCCCTCCATTCATCCAACATTGACAATCCCTTGTTTCACTGCCCTATTTTGTTAAAGATAGCAAGAAATGTGTAACTATGAGCACTGAAAAGGAGAAAAGGATTTATAATAAAGGAGGAAAAGTATGATGGATTGAGACACAGCAAACCACAGAGATCATGCAATCCCCTTACATTAAAATGTTATTTGAAGAAGATGGTTGCTTCCCTTTTTGCCAGAAAATCCAAGAGGTAGGATTCAGTGTGAAGTTAACTAGTGTATTTTCTATGTTGTTTAAAGGAATGAAATCATCATTGTTGAGGTGAAGTTCATAATATATCCTCAAACCATTGCTTCTACCACCGAGATACCTCTTCGGGGGGGATTTTGTCTAAAAGGGATGATTTTGACTTAGAATGTTACAAGAATTTCCTAAAAACACCATATAAAGAAGCTCCTGCAGCCACTTTTCCTATGACATACTTACAAGACAATTACATAACTTTTATGAGGGTGATAATGTCATAATTTACTTGTGAAGGCAGATATTCTATTTTATATCAGTATCATATTCGCCTCTTGATTCATTTCACCTTTGCCAAGAAGATGAACCTACCACATTTTTTGTACAAAAGTCTTGTTAAAATGTCTGAGAAGGTGAGAAGCAAGGTAGGGGATCACTATTCTAGTTTATTCCATCATTGTTTGATTAAAATTATCATCCTCCATTAGTTTTTAGCTATTTTCATGCCTTGGGAGGACTTTTTACAGAAAATTTATATTTCATCACCTTCAACCTCCATGCCTCAGGAGGCTGGTTCATATAGCTAAGTAAAAAATACCTTTTCTATTGAAAATATTCAAAGGGAAAATACTAGGAGAAGGGCTGAGAATTTGACCTCTGTTTTGGGTGAAAGGGAGAATCATCCTTCTCTTGCAATGAAAAAATATGTATCCTTACAGGCAGTAGAAGTTCAACAAGAAAGTCAAGAAGAACAAGGTGATCAAGCATAGTTTGAACATGAACAGGGATCTCATGCACCTAAATCAGCTAAAGAACTCCTCCAAGAGAAGGATGTTGAAATGTTTGAGTTAAAGGAGAGGCTTTTTAAAGCAAACTACACGGTGGCTCTTTTACAACAGCAAAACATAAAACTCTTGCTAAAGTCAAGCAGAGGGTAGAAATATCAAATCAAGCACAGTGGTATCACTTGAGCCAAGGAGACCTTAAACTAGAGGATTGAAGAGAAATTTTTCATGAGAAAATGTAACACCATAAACCAATTTTGAAGAGACTTGGAGAACTTTTTGAAAACTACCCATTTTTCTGAAATTTGCTGCAAGGGCAAAAAGGTAGTGTGCCCATGCTACCTTTATCGATGGAGGCATCTAAATGAAAAATGTGCTACATTTTTGGAAAGGCCTTAACTTACATATTAATGATTTGTACTCATTTTTCTTCACAAACAGTCAGTTTTACACAGGAATGAAAATAAGTGCCTTAAAAATAGCTCTCTACCCTCACTTCAGCACTCACATACCAGTTTTGGTAAATGCATCTTTTGAGTACTTTTTAGGATTTTTTGTGATGAAAAACCACTTTAGAGGCATAGAACACACCCTCATCAACATCTAGTAGTTTTCGGAGGCAAAATTCCCCAAAGCACCATCATCAAATAAACTCAAGAAGTCCATGCTACGCATTTGTTGCGCACACTCTACGAAAACACAGTCTTCACGCTACCTTTTCAATAAAAAGTCTTTTTTTTGTAATCTTGGGCTGAAATTAATTTTTTCAATAGTGAATGATGATGTAATATGATTTACTAAGTTTTTTTAAATGTCTAATAGCTCGAAATCCATTAATTATAATGATGTAAATTCAAATGTATCTAGTTGGAGAAAAATCAGGGAATGGTTAGAACCTCCCTTGATTTGGATTTTTGTTAGAGAAAAAGGTGTTTCTAAGTCATAAATGGGTGGATTAGGCCCCTATAGGTGGGGATTTTAATTTTTGAGTCTATATATTTCTATGTTTTGATACAAATAAGAATTTTGAATGTTGGACATGTGAGGATGAAGAGCTTTGGAGTTGGTGTACTGTTTTGACAATAATAAAACTAGAAGTTACAACTATTTATTTGGAATTCCTGTGGTGTGTAAATTTGGTAATGTTACTTCCTTGTGTTAATATTTATACATTTTATCATCATATTTTCTTTCTAATGATAATCTCTCCAGTCTGTAAAAAGAATTCATGAACACATGCTCTGTTTTAAAAGATATTTTCATGTATTTGTTTTATTCTTCTATAAAAATGAATTCACCTCTTGTGCCCATTTTTATTTTCTGCAATTTCATCATATGTAATCAAACACTGAAACTCTAAAATACCTCTTATGCATACCTACCTTTCTCCTAATTATCTCTATAACTTATCAGATGAAAGTCTAAACCTAGCTCCTAGTTTTCACCCTCCTAAAACCATCATCCAACAAAGCCTTCTGCATTTAATATCTAGCCTAAACCTTTTCATCCCGCCCTCTTGACTATGATTTTTGTGGAGAGAGCCCTCTCTGAATTGGTAGGGCTAGATGCCAAGTGAAAATATTGGTCTGTGTTTACCTCTATTGGGATTTCTTCTTCAACCTTGGAAATATGGCAGAGTGATAACATATTGGCGTCATTGTTGGGGAACGAAAGATTAGATCTTCCCTCGGAAAGAGCGACAAGTTTAGATATAATTGTTGATGGTGAACAATATTTGGATGCATAGGAAGGTTGTACCATTCACCTGGCGACTCCATTTACTGTAATATCCAGAAAATCAGCACTCCATGGCCATTCTACTACATGAAAATCAGTAGCTTGAAGAAATTTTCAAGATGGAAACTATTGCAAGAAGGTATGCTCCAATGAAAAGAGATCACATTCCAGGTTTCCCGAATAAAATGCCTATGGTAGATTGTGAATGGAATTTTCCTATGTTTAAATATGACGATAGGAATGATGTTGCTTTACATCTAGTTAAATTTCACATGCATACACGCAAGTTGAAGGTTTAATTTCCTAAATATTGTCTCTTAAATATGTTCATGTCTTCTCTTGAAGTAAAAACATGATCTTGGTATGAAGGTTTGCCACCTGCCAATATTTTTTCTTTTAGAGTTTTCCATTCAAAATTTTATGAAGAATACAACGAGTCTTTGTCTTTGGTTAATAATTTTTGTGATCATTTTGAGATTTTCATTCAAAATATAGAGAATTATTATGATGACAATGAGTTCATGGATGAAGAGATCTTGGAGGCTTTACATGAAAATCCTTTTCATAACCAAAAAGAGCAATTGTTTTTTCTCATGGAAAAAAATGATGATGTATATTGTCTTGATGCTCATAAAGACTTCCCACAAGAGACAATTCTTGCAGCAGTACAACAAGTTGATCGGCCAAAGGTTGAAGAAGATATTCAACATCCTTATGAATCTTTAAGAGGGAAAGAAAACAATTACTGTTTTATCAAATGAAAACAAAAAGTACTTTCTCCTCTGTCTGAAGATGAGATAGATCAACTCCTGAAAAGTCATGTTACAACGAAAGATAATGCAGGTTTGTAGTTTTCACATATTCAAGAAGGTGTTAGTAAAAATTCTTCCACTTTTGAAAATGAAAATCTAAGTTTAAATGAGGACAGTCCTTAAACTAGATTTATAGATCAGCATGAAGAAAGACAATCTCCTTTTTCAATGTTTGTATTTGATGAAGTTTCTCCTGAACCTGATTTTCCTGAGTAAGATAAATATGAATATAATTTCTATGAGGATTTTGATGAAACTATACAGGAAATTTTTATGAGTAAACCAATTTATGATGATGATTTCCTGCAAGGAGATCAGCTAAGAGATATCATTTCCTTTCAAGAAGATGATAGGGTTGTCATGTTTGATAATATTGAAGAATTTTTTCTGATTAAGGATGACTTAGAATATGAATTTGAGGAGTATGAGCCTGAGAGAGATAGTATGCCAGAGATTTAGTCAGAATTTCTCATGCTTGAGGAATTTAAAGCCAAAGCTCAGATAGCATAAGGTTATACTTCCCTATGCCTTCCAATCGATCAAAAACCAAGTGTTCTTAAAGATCAGAATGAAGGGAGTACTTATATTTTTTCTGTTGGATCTCAAGCCAAGGTAATGCTTTGGGATTTTCAATATTCTTTCGACAGTCTTTTGCAAGTATTAGAGAAGATAAATGTTCTCTTGTTTTTCAGCATAAGCCTTGGTTTCAGTTTTTATTATGATTTGCCTACATGTACATCATTCTACCTGCTCGAGGAAAGTAAAAGTAGAACTTTAGTAAGTAGCCATCTCCTGGATTGGTTACTCTAGAAGGATCATTTCACCCAATCAAAAATTGGGTAGCAGATTATAGTAGGTTGGGATCATTTCAGTTTGATTTTATTTTGTTTTGAGTAGCAAATTTCTTTCAATATTCAGTTTTCTGCTAGTGTGAAGTAGAAAATCACTGTAGTTCAGAGCCCAAAGTGAAGGCCATAGAGCTTCATTGACTTTCCGCCATTTTCAATTCAGTTTTCAATCAAGTAATCCAAGTCTTGAGTCACTGTTTCATTCAATTTCAAGAAATTTCAAAGTCATTTTGTGTCATTTGAGTTGTCAACATTTAGTCATGCTTTTCAGTTTGAATTTTGACCATATTGGCCCACATGGTTAGGAACTTGGTCTACGATGTTCTTGACACCTCCAAGGACCTTTCATCCCAAATAAGGCCAATGTTAGTGCCAGTCAAGTTTTCTTGTCACCAGTGATCAAATAGTTATTCTCTTTCTAAATTTATCTGAGTATTTTTTAAATTTTTAGTATTTCATCGAGTCTCAAAATAAAAATTTGTTCACGGGTTTAGATTTTTAGGTGTTTTCTTCTTCCACCATGACTAGGGTAATAAAAAGGTTTTTTCGTACTGACATCATGAAAGGTTATAATTCATGATTCATTGATGTAATTTTCATGACAGTAATTTTTATATGGTCAATTTTTCATTTCAAGATGTTATGGTTAAGTTCATGGTTTCATAGTCTGTAATGTGTCATGATGGAGTTTAATCCGAATTAAGGTCGTTTCATGAGAGGAAAAAGTTTTTTTTTCAAAATATTTGGTACTAATTCATTTCAAAGCATGTGCAAAAAGTTATAAAATTTTAAATGTAAGCTACTCTAAAGGTTCCCAAAACCACTCAGAGAAAATTTTTAAAGGTGAATTGGTGAGCCAGCTCGCTACGTTTTCCATCATTACGATATTCTTTCACTTCATCCACCCTCAAAAAACTCAGAAAATATTAAATTCACCTCAATTCTAATCAATAAGACTAATTTTCCATCTCATAAGCCCTTCTTTCTCCTCAACAATAATGTTTTTGCCAAATCATCGTTTTGTGGGTGAAAAGGTAGCGTGTTGCTACTCTTTTGGTGAAACAATCATTTAAACCCTATTTCCTGTTGGTTTTTTTAACACTGAAGCTACACATGAACATTTCAAATCCAACCACATCTTTCAATTTTCCCTAGGAAGCCTCGAAGGTAGCGAAGCTTCTCCCACGCTATGTTTTCAACCCAAAATTGCTACGTTATAAAATCCTCAAATTTGATAGAACTACATTATAAAATCCTTTCATCACCTTTCCCATCTATTTCAAAACGTTTTTCCCACATCTCTTACGTTTTTCCCATTTTTCCCAAAACTCTCTCTACGTTTTAGACACCAGGCCTATGTTTTGGCTTTCTCTATCCCTTCCCATCATCCTCATTCATCCCTTCCACTTCCATAATATTCCTAATATCCCTCCATACTCCCTCAATTTTTTTCAAAAATTTAATACTCATTTTCCCCTTTCATATCCCTCCATTCATCCAACGTTGACAATCCCTTATTTCCCTACCCTGTTTTGTCAAAGATAGCAAGAAATGTGTAACTATGAGCACTGAAAAGGAGAAAAGAATTTATAATAAAGGAGGAAAATTAATTCGGATTGAGCCACAACAAACTATAGAGATCATGAAATCCCCTTACATCAGAATGTTATTTGAAGAAGCTGGTTGCTTCCCTTTTTGCCAAAAAATCCAAGAGGTAGGATTCAATGTGAATTTGACTAGTGTAATTACTACCCTGTTTAAAGAGAACAAAATCATCATTGTTGGGGTTGAGTTCATAATATCTCCTCAAACCATTTCTTCTGCCACTGAGATACCTCTTCAGGGGGAGATTTGGTTTAAAATGGATGATCTTGACCTAGAATGTTACAAGACTTTACTGAAAACACCATATAAAGAAGCTCCTGCAACCACCTTTCCTATGACATACTTGTGAGACAAGTACATACCTTTGATGAGGGTGATAATGTCATAATTTACTTGTGAAGGGAGATATTATATTCTATATCAAAATCATATCCACCTCTTGATGCATTTCACCTTTTCCAAGAAGGTGAACCTGCCACATTTTCTATACAAAAGCCTTGTTAAAATGTCTAAGAAGATGAGAAGAAAGGTAGGGGATCACTATACTAGTTTATTCCATAATTGTTTGATTAAAATTATCATCCTCCATCAGTTTTGAGCTATTGGCATTCCTTGGGAGGAATTTGTATAGAAAAAATCTATTTAATCACCTTCAACCTCCATGCCTCAGGAGGCTGATTCATCTAGCAAAGTAAAATTTACCTTTATTGTTGAAAGGAGTCAAAGGGAAAATACTAGGAGCAGGGCTAAGAATCTGACCTATGTTTTGGGTCAAATGGAGAATCATCCTTCTCTTGCAATGACAAAATAGGTATCCTTATAGGCAGTAAAAGGTCAAGAAGAACAAGGTGATCAAGCATAGTTTGAACATGATTATGGATCTCATGCACCTAAATCAGTTGAAGATCTCCTCCAAGAGAAGGACGTTGAAATTGATGAGTTAAAGGAGAAGATTTTTAAATCCAACTACATGGTGCCTCTTTTACAGCAGCAAAGAAAAAAAATCTTGCAAAGTCAAGCAGAGGCTGGAAATATCAAATCAAGCACAGTGGTATCACTTGACAAAGGAAAGAGTCTGGTTGTTGATATGGCAGAAAAGGATAATAAGGGAACACTGGTAGACAAAGAGCCAAGGAGACCTTTAACTAGAGGATTGAAGAGAAATTTTTCATGAGATAATGTAACACCATAAACCAATTTTGAAGACACTAGGATAACTTTTTGAAAACTGCCCATTTTTTTGAAATCTGCTGCAAGGGTAAAAAGGCACCGTGCCCACGCTACCTTTATTGATGGATGCATCTAAATGAAAAATGGGTTGAATTTTTGGAAAGGCCTTAGCTTATATATTAATTATTTTTACTCATTTTTCTTCACCAGCAGTCAGTTTTACACAGGAATGAAAATAAGTGCCTAAAAAATTGCTCTTTGCCCTCATTTCAACACTCATAGACCATTTTTGGTAAATGCATTTTTTTAGTACTTTGCTGGATGTTTCGTTATGAAAAACCACTTCAGAGGCATACAAGACACCCTCATCAACCTCTAGCAGTTTTCATAGGAAAAAATCACCAAAGCACCATCATCAATTCAGCTCAAGAATTCCATGTTATGCATTTGTTGCGTACACGGTACGCAAACATACTCTTCACGCTACCGTTTCACCAAAAAGTCATTTTTTGTAAACTTTGGGTGAAATTAAATTTGTAAATAGTGAATTATGATGTAATATTATGTATTAAGTGTTTTTAAATGTCTAATATCTCAAAATCCATTAATTATAATGATGTAAAGTCAAATGTATCTAGTTGGAGGAAAATCAGGGAATGGTTAGAACCTCCCTCAATTTGGGTTTTTGTTAGAGAAAAAGGTTTTTCTAAGTCCTAAATAGGTGGATTCGACCCCTAGAGGTGGGGATTTGAAGTTTTAAGTCTATATATGCCTATTTTTTGATACAAATCAGAAGTTGGAATGTTGGACATGTGAGGTTAAAGAGCTTTGGAGCTGGTTTACTGTTTTGACAATAATAAAACCAAAAGTTACAACTATTTCTTAAGAATTCTTGTGGTGTGTAAATTTGGTAGTGCTACTTACTTCTATTAATATTTATATATTTTATCATCATATTTTCATTCTAATGATAATATCTCTAGTCTGTAAATAGAATTCATGAACACGTGCTCTGTTTTAAAAGAGATTTTCGTGCATTTATTTTATTCTTCTATCAAAATAAATTCACCTCTTGTGCTCATTTTTATTTTTTCAATTTAATCCTATATCATCAGACACTAAAACTCTAAAATACCTCTTATGCATACCTAACTTTCTCCTAATTATCTCTATAACTTATCATCTGAAAGTCTAAACCTAGCTCCTAGTTTTCACCCTCCTAAAACCATCATCCAACAAACCCAATAAAAACAAAACAATCCCTTCTGCATTTCATAGCTAGCCTAATACCTTTTCATCCAGTGCTCTTGGATATGATTTTTGTGGAGAGAGCCCTCTTCTACTTGGTAGGGCTAGATACCAAGCCAAAAGATTGGTTTTTGGCTACCTCTATTGGGATTTATTCTTCAGCCTTAGAAATTTGGCAGAGTGATAAAACAAGGTTTGATGAATTCCATTTTGAAACCCTTCCTTAGAAAATTTTTGTTAGTATTTTTTGATGATATACTAATCTACAACAAGTATTGGAACGATCATTTTCAACGTGTTGATAAGGTGCTCAAACTATTGGAGGAGAAACAATTATATGCAAAAACCTCCAAATGTTTCTTTTGAGTATAGGATGTGGAATATTTAGGTCATATTATACCTCATGAGGGTGTTAAGGTAGACCCCCCAAAAAAAAAAAATCCATGAAGGAATGGAAAATCCCCACAACCATAAAGCATCTTCAAGGATTTCTGGGGTTACGAGGGTATTATTGCAAGTTTTTTAAGAATTATAGGAGAATATCAGCACCTCTAACATCATTACTGAAGAAAGATGCATTTTATTGGACTCTAGAATAAACTAAGGCCTTTTAACATCTTAAAGAGGCAATGTGCCAAGCATCGGTCTTAGCTACGCCAGAATTCACAAAAACTTTTATTGTGGAATGTGATGCCTTAGGAAATGGAATTGGTGTGGTTTTAATGCAAGAAGGAATGCCCATTTATTTTAAAATTTGTCCAATCAAAGGATATTATTTAAAGAAAGCTATTTATGAGAAGGAAATGTTGGCAATACTACATGCACTAAAACAATGGCGACCTTACCTAATGGGAAGACACTTGAATATAAAATAAGATCATGATAGCCTTAAGTAATTTTTGGAAAAAATATTATGTTTAGAAGAGAGGAAAAAATGGGTCACAAAGTTGTTGGGTTATGACTTTGAAATCATCTACAAAAAAGGGAAGAAAAATGTTGTTGCAGATGCACTCTCAAGAAAGGATGAGTATGTGGAAGCAATGCTTTGTGCCATTTCTATTATCCAACTTGTGTGGATAACCGAAGCAAGGGATGAATGGAAGAATAATGAAGAGGTGTGGACACTCATTCAAAATTTGAAGAAATATCCTAGAACATATGAAACATTTAGCTAGAAAATTTATTCATTATGGTACAAAGATCGCTTATATATTTGTAAGAATTCCAAACTCAAAAAAATATTAATTTGGAATTGCACACCTCTCCCTTAGGAGGGCACTCAGGATTTTTAAGAACTTACCACAAGGTCAAGAAGGATTTTTTTTTGGAATGGCCTTAAATCGGATATTCAAAATTTTGTGGTAGAATGTTTGGTTTGCCAACAAAATAAAGTTGAGACAATTAAGACCTCATGTCTGTTACAACGTTTATCCATTCCAATTCAACGTTGGGAGGAGATTTCAATGAATGTTATCATAGGTTTACCCAAGCCCGAAGGAAATACTGTCATCATGGTGGAATTTGACAGACTTACCAAATATGCACAATTTTGTGCATTATCTCATCCATTTAAAGCTATTAAAATTGCTACTACATTTATGGAAACAATTCAAAAGCTACAGGGAAACCCAAAGATCATTGTAAACGACATAGATAGTGAAAAAATGTTTGGAAGGATATATTTTTTCCTTTATATCTAATAAACAAACACATTGGTTCAAGTGGTTACCTATCATCAAATGGTGGTATAACACTTCCTTCCATACTGCAGTAAAATTGACCCCATTTATGGCACTTTATGGATATCATCCACCATCCATCACATCATATTTAAGAGAAAATTCAAAGGTTCAAGCAGTGGCATATCACATCGATCTTTAACAACAATTTCTCCAACTCTTAAAGGATAACCTCACTTTGGTGCAGAATCAAATGAAACTATAGGCAGATCAACATCGCAGTGAAAGAAGTTTTGATGTAGGCGACTGGGTATTTTTACGACTGCAACCATACAAACAAATGTCCCTCAAGCAAGCTAAGAAGGATAATAAATTATCACCAAATTATTATGGTCCCTACAAGGTGTTACAAAAGATTGGTACTATGACATACAAATTGGAGCTTCATGCATCTTCTTGAGTGCACCCAGTTTTCCATGTTTCATGTTTAAATAAGGTTATAAGTGACAAGCTCCCAGTTCAATCAATATTGCCAGCACTTGAAGAAGAATTAAAAATCATATTGGAACCTGAAGCAGTCACAAAAACAAGAACTCAATAGCTACGAAATCAATAAATTTCAGAGTATCTCGTAAAGTGGAAGAACTTAACTGCTAAAGATTCGACATGGGAGGATGAGAATTTTATACAAAAGCATCCATAACTACTCAAGCGTTGAGGCAAAAACTTGTTTGAAGGAGAGGGGCATGCTAGGTCCCTATAATACTAGTGTATCCCATTAATGGTATTATAATAGTAGCCCCATTATTGTTATTGTTGTACCCATGTTGTCCCCATATTATTATTATTGTGCCCCATAGAAGCCCACTATTTTTATTATTGTGCCCCTACATTTTTATTGTTATGCCGACTAGGATTATATGGTCATCCATTGGACTCCTCTATATAGAAAGGAGGTTTTTTCATTTGTATCATCCAAGAATCGTTCATTTATGCAATGAAAAGGAGGTTGGCCCCTCTAAGAGGCTTATTTCTTAGTCGTTGATCTATCTTTTCTTATATTTTGTGAGCTAGTTTCATAACATACATAAAATTACCACATGCCTCTATTAACACTTTTAATATCCTCGCCATGGAATTTATTAAGAATTTTTAGATACCAATTCATTATGAAATTGGAATGGAACTATTTAATACTCTATTCCAAAATACTTCCACCCATATCTATGGTCATATCCATGAATTGAGATGAATACAGAGGTTAATAAATACACTCATTCTAGATTTCCTTCCCACCAATTGGTTCTACAAATATTTCTTACCTACCATCGTGAAGGATGTTGCCATGTCCATAGTTTTTTTGTAGGACCAAGTCATTATAAATTCCTAACATCTCGATATTATATATTCACAATCAAGCACCATTTAGACCTTGATCCCTAATGTCCCTCAAACTTAGAAATCCCCCACCACTCAAAAACCTAGTCCACACACTGACGATCTCATTAGTGCTACATATGCAACTTTTGTAAGCCATTTGAGTGGGAAATCTATGTATTTATCCATTATTGTTACCCCCACTTCAACTAAACCAGATCACCCTACTTCCCCTCCAACTACTACGATTAACTCTGTGTAGTTTGCACAATCAACTAGTAGTAAGATAAATAATAATAAGAAGAAATATACTACTTCTAAGGAGAAACAACCTAATCAAAATTCCCTAACTCAGAAATCCCCTGCCACTGCCAAATCTAATAAAGGAAAAGAGAAAGTGGTTAAGTTTTCTTGCAAGATCTGTGTTGGGGACCATTTGACCTACAAATGTTCTCATTTATAGGAATGTAATTTTCTCCTTGCCAAAAGGATTCCAGGACACTTGTTGTCCTTAATAACTCTTTCCCTACCCAGTTGTAGCAACAACACCTTGTTGCAACCCCACCATCGTAAGGGGGAAATGGTGGTTATCATCCCACTCCTCCTCTAGAAGGATTTTCAATTGTCTATTCTTTTAAGGTAGTTTATTTACAAACTTGGGCTAAGAATTATTTGAACCCTGTCTTAGATACCTTGGACACCCCATAAAACTTTTTCCCTCCTCCATATAATGATTTACATATCAAGAGGCCCATTTTAGACCCTGTGATTCATCCCCCAAAATGGACACATCATTGTACTACACACAATCCATTTTCTCGTGTTGAATATAACTTTAAAATTAAACGATCCTGCGTAGGCACCTTGTGCAATGTATGATCTTGAAGTATCACAAAGTTTTCCTATGCAATAGAAAGATTTAATTTTAGATATAGGAGGAGTTGACCCTAAGGATTCCAAATTGGTTGTATTTGACATGGATAAAATTACACCTAACCTTTCCCATCAACTTGTATTCCAAATGCAAGTTTGTGTGAAGGGAAAAAAATTTCGCCACACTATCATTAACAAAAGTGCTTCCACTTGTGTGATGGCTACTTCATGTAGGCTTGCCCTGGGTTCACCCAGTTTATTCCCCATCATATAATTATTTTAATTAATTTGATGACCACACCTTCACTCCTAAAGGATGTCTGGCTATCTTCCCCATCACTCTTGGGGGGAAAACTATTTCGGTTGATATTAAAGTTTTAGATATCTCGCTTGACTACAATATTCTCCTTAGATGTAGATGGACTTACGAAATCCAAGCCATTGTCTCTCCGGTCTTCAAATTTATTTCATTTACTCATCAAAGGGAAGATTATGACTTTAGATCATTTATCCTTTTGCACCCTAGGTTTCAATATTCCCTAACCAGTAATGTTCCTCTAGTGTCCTCACATTTAGGGTGTTTCCCTATTTTGTTTCCTAAAGTTCCTCTAAATGTTTCAATGGTATATACTGTATTTGATGGCCCTATCGATCCTTTGATCCTGTCGACCCCTTCTACCATTTATTATATTGGGGACTAGATGCCCTTTTTTCCTGCCGATTTAGCTTATCAAGATATACAGATGACATCTCAGTCTCCTTCTTCCTTGGTTCAGGCTAACGATACCACATACTCTCCTATCGCAACTCCCTCTATTAATTTCCTTGATGAATTCTTTCCCTGTGATGAGGTTATCATGGAATTAATTTCTTTATATGGGCTTCCTTGGGATGATTTGCAACATCATGCCTCAAATTCTATCCAAACTGAATTGGCCACCTATCCTTTATAAATCCTATCTATTGATCGCCTTGATATTGTTACTTCCCCCTTCATGGTTGCCGGTGAAATAGATTTGAAAGGAAACTTAGGTAGTTTTTTTAAAACTATACTTATTTACATCTCATTCCACATAGGTGTCGTGGAAAACATACAGATTGGAGAAAACTCCACTCCTAAGGAAATTTATTGCTTCACTTGTCTCTTTAAAGAGTTCTATGAAGTATTTGATTGGTCTTATGAGGAAATTCCTGGCATAGACACATATATTGTCAAACATGAGATCAAGGCATATATTGATGCCAAGCTCATCCGCCAATGACTGATATTAGTCCACCCTTGAAATTCAGTCACCATCAAGGATGAAATTGAAAAGTTACTCAAAGTTGGTCTCATCTACCTAGTTCCTTTAACAGAATGGGTGTCTAACATAATCCCTGTCAATAAGAAATGGGGAACCATCTGTATATGCATCAATTACCATAATTTGAATATTTCTTATTCAAAACATAATTACTCGACACCTTTCATTGACATTATCGATGACTACGTCGATTTCCATGCTTTTTCCTTCATGGACATTTTTTCTGGCTACAACCAGATTTCTATCAAACCAATTGATCAAAACAAGATTTCTTTCATTTTTCCTTGGGGTATGTTTTCTTATCTCAATATTCCTTTTGGTCCTAAGAATGAATGAGAAAATTTTAAAATGGCAATGGAATATTCCTTTCATGATATCAGACACATTGCGCAAGCTTATTTGGATGACTTTCCTACTCACTCAAAACATCGCTCTAATCACATAGCACATCTTTGGCCTAATTTTCTTAGGTGTCATTTTGATCACATCCATTTGAATCTACAAAAGTGAGTTTTCCTCATCAAGTTATATTTCTTTATTGGATTCATTGTTTCAAAACATGGCACTTTGGTTTATCCCACTAAGGTCGAGGCAATCCTCAAATTGCCTCCTCCATAATCCATTCTTCAACTCCAACATTTATAGGGGAAGGAAAACTTCTTGTAATGATTTTTCATTAAATATGTTGAACTTATGAAAGGTTTCATGCTCTATTAAAGAAAGGAGTTACATTTTTATGGTATTATTAGGCTCAAAAGCCATTTTATGCCTTGAAGAACACTTTGACTTATGCACCATTATTGATATTTCTTGACTAAATGCATGAATTTTAGTTATATCTTGTTACATGACCATCCTCCATAGGAATGGTGCTTTTTCAAGAAGATGACGTTCATAGTGAGCATGTGATTTAATACCTTTCCAAAGGCCTTCTTGGGCCTGAGCTTAAGTATTCACATGTGGAGAAACTTTCTCTGGTAGTACTCTTTGTTGTTAGCCGACTCTGAAACTACATACTCCTATGCTAGACAACTATTATTGATATGGAGAACCTTATGAGAAGGCACATTTTTATCGCTAGATAATTGGAGGCAAGTATTATATGTGGATATTTATACTCTAAGAATTCAATCTAGTCTTCACCACTGTAAAATCTAAAAATTCTTTGGTTTTTTATGAGTTTTTATCATATCTTCCCTAGTTGACCTAGATGAAGTAGCCCATGATCCCATGCCAGATGAATTAGTTTATTTTTGGAACAAGGTCTCCTACAAGCTACGAAACTGGTCCGATTTTGTATAATTTTGATTACATTTAGTCTAGCGTAGCGGTTTTGGGGTGGGACAAAGCCCTAAAAGGCATTATAATGGGTTAAATGGTAGATCTGGAATCCGCAAACCATGATTTGCAGAGCATAGGAAATATTAGGCTAGATTTTTATAAATAGAGGAACATTTTGAATTGTAAGGTAACAATATGATGAGCCCTTGCTGCGAATTGTGGCTTGGTAGATCTGTTTGGGTTTTTGGGGAAAGGACTCCTGCTGGCTATGTGCGCAGAGATCCCAAGTCCTGCTATGTGTGGATCCTGCTGCTGTGTGTGCAGGTTGGGTTTGGGTATTGTAAGAAGGAATCGACGAATTGATGAATAAGAAAGGTTGTTTGAGTAACTAAATCTACGTGTAATGTTTATGTGAATCTGTGGTAATTGCTGCATTATGCGTATTCTTTGTTCAGCTTTGAAATTACTGTGTAAGTGTTTTACTGCATCTGGATCTGTTCCGTTATGTTTTATGCAATACTGCACTACTGTCTTAGAAGTATATAATTTATTGAGCACTGTAGTGTAGTTGACCTTGTGCACATGGATGCGAAGGAGACCTATAGATCCGACTATGTAGTAGGCGATCTGGTCATCATAAAGCCGGATGCAGCTCTACTTTCCTTACCTATCTTTTCTTAGGGTGCGGAAACCTGGTTCCAGCACCCACCTATACTACTTGGGTGAGACTTTGACCTACGCAAGTAGGTCACTGCTGAAAGGGCTAGTAGTATAGGGGTTTTTTGACAAACCTTAACCTCTGAACCTGGGTCAGGACCCCTCGAGCCAACAAATGGTTTTGTTGCTGGGACCGAGAGAATTTTGAGAAGGGGGTTTGGTAATGCCAAGAAAATCAGAGTAGGTATGAAAGAAGGGGATAAATCTGTAGAAGACACAACTGCACAAAACCCGCCAGGGCCACGAAAGGGTAAAACCTTGTCCGAAAATCGCCAGCAGAAGATATGGCAGTGCGCTTGAATTTTCCCACCTTCAAAGGTGCAGGAGATGAGGACATGGATTGATTTTGTTTTCTGCAGACTCAGTATGGACTGCGCAAGGTGTGGCAAGCGGTACTGTGAAAAGGGTGCAGCTATTCCTGGCCTTCGAAGAGAGAGCTCTGGACTGGTATATGTAATACATATCTCAAAACGAAAGCACATCTATTGAAGATATTAAGGACGCTCTGAAACAAAAATTCTGAAAGCCTATTTCATACTCACAGATCGTAGCAAATGTGAAATATTTCAAGCAAGGAACGACTGAGTCGGTGTCAGAAGTTGATCAGCACCTAAAGAAAGCTATCAGAGAAGGATAATTTAAGTATGACGACAGACAACATACGGAGTGGTTCATCGCCATGCTACTACCTCACTTGCACGTACCTATGGGTCACCAAAATTTCGAATCACAGGACAAAACTTTGGAAGCCACTATGAAACTGGAAGCTACGCCCAGGGAAGATACTTCGTTAGGAGTACAGCGAATTCAGGAGCAACTCGGGGAAATGCACATGGAGATTCAGGACCTACGAAAGGAACGATGGAGGGAAGTTGGTGCAAATATTTGGTGCCTACGATGTCTAGTATTAGGACATACGAAGGATCTGTGCCCGTTGCTGACAGACTACCTGCAAACAGGAGGGCCTAGCCCGATGCACCCTGGATCAAGTGGCGAGCCCAACCCAGCATGACTAGGCCCAAGTGGACTTGTGTTATGGTGCGAGGATTTCCGCGTAGCTAGACTACATGATACAAACCACTACCCATTTCTGGGCATATACGTCCTAGATTGGAAGCAACAATGGTGTCGGTTCTGTCGGTCAGTAGGGAATGATGAGCAGAACTGTCGGACCTATGATTTAATGATAGATCGGGGGAACTTATATAAGGTACAGTCAGACCCCGAGTCACCAAAAAACCCCATAGGCATGGGTGCCCCCTACTCCGGAAGCAGGGGAGGAGGCTGAAGTGGAAGTGCAGGTTGGAGATGGGGGCTATTGATCTATTATAACTGTGGAGACATAGAGTACTTTGCGAGGAATTTCCAAAACCCTACAAGACAATCCTGTAGGTACTGTAGACAGTTGGACCATATTCTTGAAGACTGTCCAGTCTTGATAGCAAAAATACGGGAGAAGTAGCTACCACCTACACAGAATGTGCAGAGGGTTAAGACTGATATGCGGGGTAAGGATCCAAGCATAAATGTTGTTAAACGTAGTGAATTGGCTACTAAAGGGACTGAGGAGAAGGTTTAAAATGAAATGTTGATCCACAAGGCAGTTAGCAAACAAGAAGGACTAGACCTGGACAAAGAAAGAGAAACATTTATAGCAGCTCGAAGAGACTTCATCGAGACAGAGGCATCTATGTCCCTACTCCCTACGAACCTTAAGGAAGATGAGGAGGTCAAACCTTTCTTGCAGGCATGTATGAAGTTGCTGCATAACCCAAAGGCAGTGCAAAATCTCTAGGCATTAATAGATAGCTGTGCAACATGCTCTACCGTGTCCCCAGATATTAAGGATGTGCACAAATTATACAGATATAAGAAATGCACTGGGAGGGAGATGTGGTTGATAGCACAAATTGGTGATTAGGAGATGGACCAGGTTATTTTGGACCTCGAATCGGATGCCATTGTATTACCAAAACAGACTTGGAAACGGATGGGAAAACCAAATTTGGAATGGTCCACTATCCAGCTATGCATGGCTAATCAACAGAAGATCGTACCTTTGGGGAGGCTGTTAGGGATTATGGCCGATATCGCAGGGGTTAAGGTTCGGGTTGACTTTGAAGTCATTCATATTGTAGAAGATGCGGACCCCTACCCTACACTACTAGGATTAGATTGGGCCATCGACATGGGTCGTATCATTAATCTAAAAAAGAGAAGCATGGTGTTCGAAAATAACGATACAAGGGTGATCGTACTATTAGACCCTGCGGAAGGTAACCGCTACACTAAACCAGTACCCAAGGAGGAAGATGTGGACTATATCTATAAGTTAACTGCCCAGGACGTGATCAACCCGACGAGGGATGAAGTACCTTACGGAGAGGAGGATAATGAATGTTTATCTGATCCCGATGAGGAAATAGAGAATTGGCAGAACCGGTTGCATAATGTGTCTGCGCTGCGTTGTCTTCGGGTCACAAAAGACTTCCGCTGCATTTCCTCAGAGGTAAGGGACCTACCTTACTTTGATGGCTTGGGTAGTATTAAGGAATTCTTACAAGTATTCAAAGTTGTGGTCCCAAGGGAATAAAGTTTGGGGGGCATTAAACTAGCCATACATCAGAACCCTACGCGATGGTGGGACACCAAGAAGGAAGCATTCTAGGATTGGGAAGAATGTTGCGCTATGTTGACCCTACTTTTCGAAGGACCATCAGCCCTGCAGAATTCTAACACGATAGCATGGATTAAATCGCACTTGTATATGGCCCCTGAACTACCCACGGGGGACCTAAAGGAGCCAGGGATAATCGACTATTGTGGCCTAACCCTAGAAGTAGGTCAGGCTGACCCATGAGCTACTTCCAACTCAAGGCTATGCATGCGTAGCACTAAAATGAACTCTACACCTACTATCGGCACAAGAGGTAGAGCTATCATCTATCTGGCAGCCCCAACAACAAAAAAATAGTTGTGGTTAACCCTTGGCCACACTAGTTATTACAGGAGGTTCATTCGGAAATATGCTCTAACTATAGCCCCTCTGAAAACCTCACTTACACTGACGGTAAGATTCTCTGGGGATAACGGATGTCAAGAAACTTTGTCGTCAGTCATAAGTTACCTAGAAAGCAAGCCTGTGTTGGGGAAGGACGCGCGAAAGATGCAGATGATTGACCTTAGCATAGCGGATAGGCCAAGCACACAGGGGATGCGAAAACTAGTCGTTGAAAGGGTGACAATTGGTAAAAAGAAAAAGTTATTATTAAACGGAGCGGCCTCCAGGAATTTAATGAAGCAAATTTTGGGGATTTTTTACCATTTCCTGGGGGACACATCTCCAATAAATTTTACCTTACCATTTCACGATTATGGGTATTATAGAAGGGGTTGGATATTTCCGCCATAGGTTCCGTCTCACTTGCCTAGCTTGCACTCACCATTTTTCTTTCGTAAGAACTTGAGCAATCAGATTTTTCATATCTGCACTATCCCTCTCATGTCTCGTCAACCTGCTCCGTCCGATAGTAGTCACCCAGGTGTGGGATCTATCTTTCACGCAAGGATGGTGGCCACTAACCATGCCAAACCTTCGGCCCCGACAGGGCCTGATGTTGAGAAGATAATGGACGTTGAGTCTAAACTAGAAGAATTTCCCTCTATGCCAGTCACAAGAAAAGGAAAATAGAAAGCACAAGGCTCGAGAAAAGCCCCAAAAGCTGAAAAATGGGCTACCGAGAAGCCTAGGACTTCTCCAAGGCACGCCAAGTCCCTGCCGGCATCTCCTCTAGATCAAGATGCGTAGGAAAGTGCTCTTCCTGCTAATATGATCAATTGGTTACCTCCCTTTGTTCGCCCACGTAGATCATTCACACGAATGCCAAAAAACTTGGATGGCTTGGTCACCTATTTGCAAACCCCCCTAACCCTGGGAGAAGTCCCTATCCTCAGTGATCCTTGTGGAAGACTCCATGAGGTCAAGCTGGATGATCATGACTTGGCGGACTCTGAAACCCTCCCTGAGTTGGCCCCTGCATTGTACTTCGATACGATCTGTATGAATGATGGGGCCATGGTGGTTCCTCAATGCTCATTATGTGGCTTGTCTGGGTCTGCACTCTTGAATCTCCTCCGGATGCCCCATTTTGGCCATTACAACGTCACAGATCGGTTGGCTCGTTAGTTTCTCACCCTAATTCATGATGTCTACTTTTGGATTCGGGATAGAGTCCCTATTGATGTTTCATTCATCCACAAGATTAAAGGCCTTCCTATGCAAGGGCAGCACCCGCTGAAGAAGGTAGGAAAGAAGTACGACATAACCGTCGCTATATTTGTGCGAAAGACCTATCACGTGAGTCACAATCAGCAAGGCTTTGTGATCGAGACTATCAATGATCTGGCTACCCAGATGGGTACTAGGCTCTTAGCCTATAAGCTAATGAGGAAGTGCCAGGTAGTGATTGTCCCCGCCTATGTTATTTAGTTAGCCGGCCGGTGTGCAAATGGAGTCTCTTTCAATTGGGCTAAATATTTATGTGAAGAATTTATGTCTAATGTTTGCGAATCCCAGGAGCAGGGGACGTCATTCTACTATTCATGGTTATTACTCCTTATAGCACTGGTTTCCTGGGACACCCCTGAGGAGTCGGTCCTCCCTGAGCTCCCCCCAGGAATGTGTGAAGGAGCTCGGTACGCTCATTTATGGGACTCTAAGGATGCGCAACGCATTGAGGATAACAAATTTTTCTGGGTCCTCTTCCAGAGTAGCGTGGAAACAGCCATAAATTCCTGACCCCAGTTGTCCCCGATGGTATATGACAAATACGAAAGTGTTGCAGCATTCCAAGTTACCATGCAACATATTAAAATCCGTAGCCTCAAAAATAAGACATGGACGACACTTCCGTATATGGTAGCAGATGAAGAAATTGACCTGTTGATCTCGCTATGGCCCCCTTCCTGGAAAAAAGGCTTCACAGCCACTCGTGGGGAGACCGTGGAGCCTAGCCAGATGGACTCAGACATAGCCAAGAAAAAGGATACACAGCCGCCACAAACCACCATGGCCAAGACTCAGGTAGGGTATGACAAAGATACCACCCCTCCCCATGGTACGAAGCGGTCAGGTGAGCCAACACCAGGATCCCAAAAGAAACAGTGTGCCCACCGCATGCAATATGATGTGACGGTCACACTAACTGACAGTGACCTAGAGGAAATCGCAGACGCAGTCACAATGGCTATAGAATAAAAGTGGGCATCCATAGGGGCACAGTAGAAGGCCGCGCTCGACACCCTCCAGGATGAGCTCCACGCCCTTCAATTAAAAACGGATACGTTGTAGATCAGCGTTGGCGAGGCATGAACTCCTTCAGTAACTAGCAATACAGTGCTAGTTACGGAAGAAAGTCATCTTTGATCTGTACCTAGCGCTGCCCTACTAGGAACTCAGCTCCAAGCAAGAATAGGGATCCAGTTGGATTTGGCTAAGCTACCCCACAAAGCCTTACAAGGCCTCCACAACGTTGTATTCTAGGAGATTAACCATTGCGACCAAAAAATGCACCAACATCTTGGTACGGCCGAGCAGACCATCACACAGTAGGCCACAGATTTTCTCCTCGTCGTTTCACAGCAAGCGGAGCTCGAAAGAGTAATCCACCAGCTCTGCACGGAGGTTACAAACGAGATCCCAGTCGCAGCCATGCCTCGGGCTAAAGTGGAAAATTTGGTTATGGCACTAAAAGTGTCTAGGATGGAAATGCACGCCATCAAGACGTAGCTGGAGCAGAAAATCACCGACTTACAAGCCAAATTGCAACCTGAAACACCTTCGAAAATATGAGCCCAGTGCGCTGCACTAGTAACCAACACAATGAACATTATTTCAGGATATATTTCTCAAGGTACCCAGTTGCTAGAGTTAGTCATGCAACTATGGACTATGGTCTAGCACGATCCATCCCTCCGTGAAACCAATCAAGACTTACGGCAGAAGGAAGAAGCTTTCAAATAGGTCACAGCTACGTTGCCCACCTTGGTGCCTGCATAGCGCCTGGAACGATTGAAGACCAAAAATGATCTCCAGGATGAGATTGAGTAACTCTGACATAAAAAGCACATCCTTGCGGAATGTCTGAAGCCTTGGGCCACCACAGCCATACAAATTTCGTAGGATGTTGATGGTGTGATCAAGCAACTAACTCAGACATTAGAGAGTGTCACCGCGGCAACTGAAGGACCGACCTCCCAGAAGCTGGTAGACATTACACAAAGTGCGGTTGCCCAGAGTAAAGAAGTGTTACCTATGTTGATCGTCTCCATCCATACCCTACATGCGCAGATAGAGACCGCACCACCACAGTGACTCAGGACGAGTCACAAGATTGTGTTGGGGGACTATTGGAACAGGATCTCCTACAAGCTGCGAAACTGGTCCAATTTTGTATAATTTTGATTATATTTAGTCTAGCGCGGGGGTTTTGTGGTGGGACAAAGCCCCAAAAAGCATTGTAATGGGTTAAAGGGTAGATCTAGAATCCACAAACCATGGTTTGCGGACCATAGGAAAGATTAGGCTAGATTGTTATAAATAAGGGGACATTTTGAATTGTAAGGTAAGAAGATGATGAGCTCTTGATGAAAATTGTGGCTTAGTATATTTGTTTGGGTTTTTGGGGAAAGGACTCCTCCTAGATGTGCGCATGGAGATCCCAAGTCTTGCTATGTGCGGACCCTGCTGCTGTGTGCACAGGTCGGGTTTGGGTATTGTAAGAAGGAATCAACGGATTAATGAATAAGAAAGGTTGTTTGAGTAACTAAATCTATGTGTACTGTTTATGCAAATCTGTGGTAATTGCTGCATTATGTGTATTCTATGTTAAGCTAGGAAATTACTATGTAAGTGTTTTACTGCATCTGGATTTGTTCTGTTATGTTTTATGCAATACTGCGCTACTGTCTTAGAAGTATATAATTTATTGAGCACCGTAGTATAGTTGACCTTGCACATGTGGATGCGAAGGAGACCTATAGATCTGGCTCTGTATTAGGCAATTTGGTCATCATAAATCCGGACGCAGCTCTTCTTGCCTTACCTATCCTTTCTCAGGGTGTGGAAACCTAATTCTAGCACCCACCCATACTACTTTGGGTGAGACTTTGACCTGCGCAAGTGGGTTACTGTCGAAAGGGCCAGTAGTATAGGGGTTTGTTGGAAAACCTTAACCTCTGAACTTGGGTCAGGACCCATCGAGCCAACATTTATCTTGTCAACTCTTTCGACCCATGGTATGGATATACCCTTTTGTATCTTTATACACAATGTTTTTGCCCAAATCTATCGAAATACAATCGTCATTTTATTCTCCACCATATGAAACATTACTTTGTTCTTAACGATACTTTGTATTGACGTGGTGTTAATTCTATCCTTCAATGATGTCTTGCTCATGACAAAGTGGAACAGTAAGTTGTTATCATACCTTCCCCAAATTGACCTAGATGAATTAGCCCATGATCCCATGCTAAATGAATCAATTTATCTAGTAAACATTTCTGACCCATGGTATGGAGATATCCTTATGTACCTTGAGACCCAATGTTTTCACAAAAATTTATTGAAAGAAAATCGTCGTCGTATTTTCCACCACCTGAAACATTAATTGGTTCTTAACGATATTTATGTTGGTGTGGTTTTGATTCTATCCTTTGGTGATGTCTTACTCATGAAAAAGAGGAACATGTTCTACATTAATGTCATGTTAGGGCATGCGACGGTCATCTTTCAGGCCTAGCTACTACCCAAAACATTATGCATGTTGGATATTATTGGTCATATTTTTTCAAAGATTATATAACTACTATCAAGAAATCATCACCTTTCCATGTTTTTAACAAGAAAATTCATGTGCCTCCTTCCCCCCCTTCACCCGACAGTTATTGTTGGTCCATTTTATAAATGGGAAATTGACTTCATCACTTGCAATCCAACTTCAACTAATGGTCATGGTTGCATTGTTGTTGTCATCAACTACTTCACAAGATGGGATGAAGCCATTTCTACTTTCAAGGTCGACGATTAAAATTTTTCTTTATTTATGCTCAATCAGGTAATATGTCAGCTCGATGTACCTCACAGCATCATTACAAAGCATGGATATCACTTCCAAAATCATATGATGTCTGAATTAGCTTCTATGCTTAGTTTTTACGAAGATCATTCATATTCCTACTATACACAAGATAATGGCCAAGTTGAAGACATACATGGAATCATCAAAACCATGATCCATTGGTTACTAGGAAATCACAATACCAGCTAGCATTAAATGTTATATTTTGTGTTATTGGCATACCAGACCATAGTTAAGATTGCTAAAGGATTTATATTGTTTCAACTAGTTTATGTCTTGGAAGTAGTCATCCCTATCGAGTGTCATATCCCATCATTGAAACTTGTTATTGAACTCCTTCCTAATACCTATGTGAAAGAGAATCATTTTGTGTCACTACATAAATTATATGAAACTCATCGAGACATTGCATTAGCTCTCGAAGCTCACAAACGCAAAGTAAAATCTCAATATGACAAGTGCATTAAACCTTGTTCCTACCAAGAGGGTGTTCTTATCCTTGTTTATGACTAAATAATGACCTAGTGGGGGAAGGAACACTCCAACAAATTTGGATTTGTCTGTATATTGTCACTCAGATCATTTCTAAAGGGGCCTATGAAATTATGGACCATGATGAAATCCCACTCGCTAAGCCCTATAACGGGATCTATTTGAAGAAATATCATGCTTAAATAACATATGCTTTGTAATTCTATGTACAAAGTTTTGTATTTTTGGTGTGTGTCTTTTACATTGCTTGTTTTTGGCTAAAACCTGGTTATTTTCTTTATACTTGTATATTTTCCACAAATGTATTGATACTCTTATCATATCTTGGCTATGTGGATGGTGTTATTTTTCATACTTGGCACGTCGCACCAGATAACTGGGTGCTTTATACACCTACTTTAGAGCTATTTATTTAGGGAAGAGTCTTCCTTGGTCATGCTACTAATAACATTGTCAGGTACACTGTAGTTTTAAAACTCCTTTTGGAGTTTATTTTTCTCGGGGTTTCAAACTTAGTGGCTGGGTTAGACTCCCACCTAGTGGTTATTCATTTGAATAAACATTTTCACATTCGTAATCAAATATTTCTATGTCAATTTTTTAGAGTTTTTATTTTGGAATGTCATTTTGATTTTATTACTTATCAACATGTTCCAAGAGAATCTAATGCATTAGATGAATATTTAGAAAATTATGTATTAGATTGGAATTTATCACATTTATTATAGTTGCAAGCATAAGTATATATTTCCATTGAAAAATACACAAAAACATAAAATAAACCATATAACACCAATATATATATATATATTGTTTCAAGTTTCAGTACATCCAAAAAATCCCCAAAACTTGGGTGTTTTATACAAAATGGCCTCATCGAGCCTAGCATGAAACCTTCACACTACAACATCTAATCTAGCTAATCCTGCTGCTCAAGATAACAAATCACAACCCATGATATCCTCCTAAGAGGTATAATAAATCTCTCTAGAACACCCACTATGTGTTGCTATAGATGGATTGGTCCCTCATGGGAAGAGGAAGAACACCCATTGTTAGACCCTCGAGCTTCCTCACAAACTTACGTAAGCTATGTGTATTGTACCCCTCTTCGGTAGGTTATCACAGCCCCAGTTATAGCTCCAGCCCATGGTAGATTCTCATCACATATCTCATGTTGAGATATACCCATAGGATGAGCATGTATTACTTTTGTGTCATGCCAAAACTTGTGTCATTTTGTTACAAGTGACAAAAAAATTTAATAAAATTCAAAAGTAAAAAATACTTCGTTTCTAATCTATCTTCTCACCTATTGGGCCCAAATGAGTAATTGGTGGTATAACTAACTCTGGATCTCTTGTGTAATTCATCCTGGAATACAGAAAGTATTTAATCATAGAGATCTATCTCTAAACCAACCGATGAAGTTTGCACTCAAATATTGTGTAATCAGTCCACCTCTTGTTCAAGGCATTAAGGAAGATCATTGTTGCCTCCTTGGCTCCCTTGGACCTTCTACAACTAGACTCACATGTGGTCTCATTATTGGAAATATCTCTAGGATGACATAAAGAATTAGTGTACGATACCCAAATTATCTTTGGTCTTGAGTCTTACAAGTTGTCAACTCTGATTTAACTCGTCTAAGAAGACTATCACAACAGTCAAAAACTTGTGGTTGCATGCAGTCCGTTCCTAGCAACATTCAGGATTTTATGGCTACATTTTGGATTTTTTCCTCTGCCTATTGAAACATCATCTAAAGGATAGATCTCAATGGTCTTTCCATCAATATTTTTATTGAAATTATGTTACTCATCTTAGAGGTACTTGGTGTGTAATAGCTCAGGATAAAATCACCAGTGGCACGTGGAACAACTATTCCTCCTATCACATTTACTCATGCACCTTTGCATGAAAAATAAGTGATGAAGTAGATTTCATCTTTCTTAATTTCCAATTCATGATCCCCTATTCTAAACACTCCTTGGTGTTCACCGCACATTTGAATTATCCCGGCCAAGAATATTCTTGGGTCTTCATTAGATAAAGCCATGCAAACTTGAGCAAGCCGCATTGTTGCAATGCAACCAAACATGATAGATCATTCAAAAGTTGTAATTCCTCCCTAGAATGGACTCTTTTCATCCACAAACTCATTTTTCTAGAGTTATGCTACACATTTCGAGCTTTAAATTAGTTCTTACTTCATCTGTTGAGATTCTATACTGAGAATTTATTTGTTCTTGTCATTTGGTTGTGTTAACGCGAGCTTTAATACATGATCAATGTGTGTTAACATGTTCTTCCCATTTGGGAAGAGCGTGTTAACACACCCTATCGAATCAAGAGACTTATTTTCCTGGAAAAATGAAATAATGTTTCTCTAAAAACAATAAATCACTAGTAAAATCTGAAATAAAATACATTAAATGAAAGAGCAAGGTTTTAACTCTTACCTAGAATTGACGAGAGTTGAAATAGTGGCCTAAATTGTGTGAAAATAGCTTCAAAATATCTGCTTCTTTTTGTCTCCACATAGCTCTCACCAACTCAATTGGTCCAAATGAGGAGCTAAACTCCTATTTGTAGACATTGGAGGTATGCCCAAACCCTAAGTTTTTTCATGTTTAAGTTGTTTTCCCTTATTTTTCAATTTTGGTTACTATTTTCAGTATGTTTTATATGTTCTAATGTGGTTCTAAGTGGTTTTCTATAGATTTTACCATTACAAACTCAATGTGAACTTTATTTTTAGGGACTTTTTCTTTCTCGTAAAAAAAAAAAAAAAAAAAAAAAAAAACCTTCAATTACTTTCTTTGGGCTCATAAAACTCTTAGAAAGAATATTTGAGCAATTTTTTTCTGTCTTTTTCTCACACCCTAAACTAAAAAATATACTATGATATTTCTTCATCTAGGTCATATTAAAATTTACGAATAATATCGAGTTTACTTTGTTCCCCTCACACTCGTAACAAAATGAGGTAGACGTCTATTAAGAATAGGTTTATCAATTTATTCATCTACTGACTAAATATAAAAAAGGAACTATGTGGGGTATATTATTAACCCTTTGTAATACCCAATCATAAACCATGACAAAGTTACCTCCTTGATGTCTTCTTTAATCTCCTTTTAGACTCTCTAAATGTGAATCGACCATTGCATTTACCCTTTCTAGACTCGTTAAACCTAATCGGATTGGGAAAAAATTGGAAGAATTAGTGGTTATTATATCTATATATGATGCAATTTTTGGCAGCAATTTATTTTTCCATCCCTTGAACATGAAAATTTTCCCAGTATATTCCTCTTTTGTCAAATTCTCCAAGAACCCTAGCACATTATGAGTCTTTTCTTGATACATTGATGTCCTTGCATCTTCGTGTCCTCCTCTTAGTGTTCTTGAGTCTAAGATACCTGGTATTTTTGGTGTAATTCATTCTATTGTTCAAGGGATCATTTACAATCTATTAATTTTATCAACCATCTGATTATATGCTTATTTCCCTGAGTTATTTCATCCTATTTTTCTACTCTATCTTCAAAATCAATCATTATGTCCTAGTTTCGCATCAATTGATGTAGGACTCATTATTTCCTACCCTTGACATATCCCTTTCTATCGACTTCAATAGATGATCTAGGAAGTGGATTGATAAACATCAAAGTACCCTGGAGCTTGCGGTCCTTAGTTGCAAGTTTCCATGTGTTTGATAAGGGGTTTTCAGTATTGGCTCCCACTTTCACGATACTATGAGTGTTAAACCTCAACCCTTTTATTCACACTCGCTAGATTATATTGTGCATATAGGTTACTATCATCCTTATCGATGGCCATCCTTGCATCTGTTAACAAATTTCATCATTGATTGGTACTCAGATGAATTATCGCACATTTTACATCATCTCATTTATTCACATGTGTGGAATTATTATGCTATTATGTGACGGTGAGAAAGACTTTGGGTAGAGGCTTGCATCACTTAACCTTCTTTCCTCTTGCAAGTTGTGACTATTATTTTTAGAGATTGCTTATCAGATTGGTAACACTATGATATATATCTGCATTGTTCTTATCGATGGGATATCTATCATAGATCCATCAGACATCATTCTGGTTTAGCTACTAACCATGGGAATTCTTGACTCAGGACATGATTATTATATATATTTGACATATGATTATTGTTTGCAAGCCTCCTTTTGTTTCAAACCACTAGAACTCTATCTCTTCAACTATGATGTAAAGTATCTCAACCATCCCCTTCTTCTCTAACCTCACACTATAGGGCACATATGTTATACATGAAAATATATCCTCGTCAACTTAGAGGAGAAGATCAAATACTTGGTTGAGATACACCATTGATTCAGGCATGTTTCAAGCTATAACATGCCATATTAAACCTACACAAAGCATGTTAATGTTGGACTCAATCTAGTAACATGTGTTACCCTTGTAGTTAACGCTTTATATCTCACTTGGGACCATGTTACCTGACTTTTATGAGCCCACGAGAAAAAATCATGAGTTAACTCACTATGCCTCCATTGTTCACTCAAATTTTACTCTAAAAACCTAGAAACTGTTTCCTCAAGCTCATATATTGATGTTATCTATCCTAAAAAAGACTATTGAATCAAGAGAAAGAAATAAAGCAGGAGGAAACATCTCCCACCGTTTGGATTTCACACAAAGTGAACTGGGGAAGTAATTGGTATCTTTCTCGACCTACCATTGCCTATATATTAGAGGCTAGGCCATTGAAATCAACATCAAAATTCATGCACTATTATGTTGTCGAGATATTGTTTGAGAGAGAGAGAGGTTGAAGAGCCAGGAGTTGGAGGAGGTCATGCTACAGCTATCTATGGTTGTAACTTTCCTCCATCTTTTGAATATATAGTTCTATCATTGTTCCTTCCATATCATTATCATTTGGTCATATATCTTGTGTTCATTTAATTATAACTTGGAATATGGTTCATTTTTTATATGTTCAATAATGTATTTTTTTTCTTTTTATTAATGGTTGAATTGATCAATATCTATATGATGTAAAGGTTATGTTTTCTTTATTTTGCATGTAGAATCGAATTTTGGAGCTAGCCAGGAGAACTTCTCATCCACATGGGCTGATCTAATTCATCTACACAAAAGGATCATGAAGTAATATATTATTGTTGCTTTGTCAATTATAGTTTGTTTTTTACATTGTTGAATTATTTAGACCATATCTTGATAGATAAGTGGATTTGTATGCCTTATGTTCCGATAAACTTGAGAGTGTTTTCTAGTTCGTCCATCCAATTTTAAATCCCTAAAATAATTGTACGTTGTAGTTTCAATGGGGGACGACTTAAGGAATCCGTGAGATTTTATTCTCGAGGTGACATGGCTTTAAAGGGTCTTGCACACGTCCATAGTATACATACATACATACATACATACATACATACGTACGTACATATATATATATATATATATATATATATATATATATACATCATTGGATAGGTTAATACTTGACTCCAGTATGAACGGGTCAGAAGCTAAGGTAAAAATTCCATGTGGCAGAGTAGCAGTTGACTCACATAACCACGTGGCATGTCAAAAATGACATGGCTCTATATAATATGCTAGATTTTAAGTGGCCATATATTTTTATCTCAGAGTCAGATTAAGGAAAAATTTATATCCTTTGCAAGGTATCAATGATTTGGACATAATGATGCTATCCATTTTAAGATTTTAGGAGTTAAAAGAAGATCAAAAAATTTAGACTCCATTTCCATAATTGTACCTTGGAGATCAGGTTAGCATATTAACTTCCGTCGTCCTATGTTAGCAATACGATGGCTATTAAGGGGGTGTGTTACAGATGTGGCTTAAAACTTGGAAGGGCATTCAAATTAAAATTTATTCACTTATGTTTGTACATGTTAAGCGATCATTTTATTAATATTTTTAGGTGAAACCACATATTCAACCATTATTTAAGTAATCCAGATCTGAATATTTCTACAGATCTGCATTCTTATATCTCAGATCTACTACTTATACTTGGTATAATGCTCAAAACCCGAAGGGGATCTGAAAGAGGAGCCTTTCTAGTGTATAGATCTATTATGGATTTGACTTTTCATACACAGATCTGCTCTAGATCTGACATGTAATCAACAGCAGTTTGCAACCCATTAAAATAACGTTATCAAGGCATTTTCAGTCTATACATGTGGTTGTAGCACCTCTTTTGAGGGATTTTCTTATATTTGTGTCTTTTATTTCCAGCTATGCATATTATGGGCCTCATTATACATTTATTTTTCTACTGTAAATACTTTTGAGGAGCCTTTTTATTGGTCTCTTGCTTTGCTTTAGATGAAATGCATTATTTTCCTACATATCTGTCTTGAATTGCTGCATTTCCCATTTGGGGAATATTACAATGGTATTGGAGCATCATATTGGCACAACCTATGCTTTCTAAGAAGCCAATATGTATTTTCAAGAAAAGAAAAGATAGAAGAAGAAGATTGATTACACTGAAGACAAAGAAGACAAGGGTAAAACCCCTATATCTGGAAGAATGAAAGGGAAAGAGTTCTCAAAAAATCTGTTCCAAACTCTGCATGTGCTTAAAAGAGAAATCAGAGAAATGAAGAGGGAAAGACATGAAGGTCCCTCAAGAAGATATTTACATGAAGAAAGCCCCAGTTCTTCATCTTATGTGTGCAAGAACTCAGCTACACAATCAAATCTACAACGTTATTCTATGCCCATATGTACTGCAAGAGAGATGAAGGAAGAAGATGCACCAAAGGAGGAGACTTTGAGTGATTATCTTCAGGAGTATGAATCTCAATCTTGGAGAATCAAGGAGAACTTGGGTTTCCAAGAGTTCTACCAGCTTAAGGAGGAAATAAGATCTAGTAAGTACAATAGAAGGAGAAGAGGTAGATTCTTTCTTCCAAATTTTGATGGATCCTCCACATGCACATTCAAGCAATGGGTAGATCAGCTAGACTCATATTTGGATCTACATCAAGTTTCAGAAAAGGAAGCCCTTAAAGTAGCAGCGCTTCATCTTAAAGGTAAATCTTATTCTTAGAGGTTATTTGAATCCTTTTCATTGAAGAATGCAAATATATCTACTTATGCAAGATTCACTAGGAGGTTAGTGAAGATATTTGATGCGAATCAAATTGAAACATCTTTGATTGAGCTAGCAAAGCATGAGCATGCAAAAACCTTGCATGAGTTGGAAAGATCTGTTATGCCAATTCCACTTCAGATTTTTGTTGAAGGGGATAAAATTACGTGTGATGCCTTGCCAAGGGCAAGATCCCCATTGCATGAAGAGATTTATTCTCAAAGGGAAGTCATGGAGATCCCTCTTTCAAGGGGAGACCAATATCTAAGCTATCTCATTGATAATGATGTATTCTCAAATATTGATGAGGAGAAAGAAAAAGAGGGAAATAACAGTGCTATCACTTCAAAAGAATAACCATCACCACATGGGGATGGACATGAAGCTATTTCTTCACAGGAAGGAGCTTTTGCATCTTTGCAAATGGTTCCCAAGGAGCATCATGTGACAATAGTAATGGGAAATAACATCTTGCTCCAAGAAGGAGTAGGAAAGATGGATCAGCATCCAATGATGAGGAGCATGCACCCTTGTTTATTCCAAGGGGTTTCTATTCATGAGAAGGAGAGTGAACTATGCAGAAAAGGGAGGGACACATCAGTCCATTCATTCATACAGTCTACTTTGGATCTTGATGTCTCTTTACATGGAGGCATTCCACCAGGGAGACCCTCTGATTGGAAGAAGAATAAAGTGTTCTCTCAACTTAATGCACCCATGACATATTTGGCTAAGGGAGGAGCCTTGGGAGAAGCTAGCACAACGCTGAGAACCATTGATGGGTTCCAAGGAGAGATGATCAACTCTATGAGTTGTACAAAACCATGTCCCACTCAGTTATCTGCGCTGAAAAATTATTCAGAGATCTATGATGAAATTAGCATGATGTCAAATGGCCACTCCATATTCTTGCGGTAGAAAATGATATCTCTACACACAAGGAATATTTCTGAATTTGAAAAGAGGTTACCAACACTCTTGTATGCATGGGCCAAACTATGGAAGTTTTGGAAGAAAGAGACCTTTCAAAAAGAGGCTGACTTCCATGAACTTCAATCTTGTCTTGAGCAAGATCAACTGCAAGAGAGGCAGCAAATATGGAGCTAAAATACTCCAACATGTGACTTTGGCATTGAGCATGTCAAAGAGGATAATGATGATGTGGAAACTACTTCATTTCATAATTCTACAGCCCTATCATTGTTGGGAAGCCTAGATCCATATTGGGAGTCCCAACTCTTGGTAGAATATTCCAAGAACCTCTTCACATGTAAGGTTCTTGATGGTAAAGTGATGGATGGGAGGTATAGAGTGGTTGACGGAGTCATTTACTTTCATGATCAGATCTATTTGACTAAAGAATCAAGACTCAAAGAGAAACTACTATGTGCAGCCTATGAGATCTTGATTTCTACCCCCACTATTTTCATTAGAACACACCATATTATCTTGAATGGATTCATGTGGGAAGGATTTGAAGAAGATTTATATCAGCATTACCAAAGATGCATGTACCATATGGAGATGGAGTAGAAACATAACTCTATGGAAGAGTTAATTCAGCCCTCTCTTTCTCTTTTTGGGGAAGGAGATAGATCTATGCACCACTCCATTTGTTTGAGGAGGACTATTGGTGAAGAGCATACTTATGTAAATCATATTTTATTTTCTGATTGTATGCATTCTTTTACTATGTATATGTAGGCCATGACTCCTAAGAGGAGTGTTATACCTTATAAACTTCATGGCCAACTTTGGGCCAAAACTATTTCTGATTATGGCCACTCCCTTGGTGAACAAAGGGAGATTTTGCAGCATGATGGGTGCTTTCCTAAGGCACCAAATATATCTCCCAATTTCGGCTATGGTGAGAAGTTATGGGTAGCAAGTAAGTGGTGGGAAAACCACTTACCACATCTAGATCTGAGGCAGGCAGGAGATGCACTGCATTGGTTCCACCTGTGGGACTATGATCCACTTCTATTATTGTATTTGATTGATTTTTTGTCACTAGTTTTGATCCCTCATGATGATGATGCTATGATATTTGTTGGGGACATGATTGGAGGGATGACACATTGGTTTGGTGTGACCATTGGGAATGAAACTTCCCATATTTATTCATGCTTCAAGAGGAGGATGGAACATCATATGGCTGCTGTACTATATCTTTTTTTTCCTTATGCAAGGGGCCATATGTGGAGAGAATGGATATACCAGGACTAACAACCGTAAGTCTTAGTGAAGGCCATGTGGAGAGAATGGATAGACACATAATTCTAGTCTTCACCTGGAAGACAAAATGGAGGATTGGGTAATCATCTGGCATTCGATACTCTTTGAGAATGAGATAGGGCATTCAAGATAAGAGTATTCAAGGATTGATATTATTTGAGGGCTGGCTACCCAAGAGAAGGATAGTCCAAGAAGGTTATACTCTAGGAACACTTGGGTAGAGTATATACCTTGGAAAGACAATGACTATGGTGTCTATAAGTCATGTTTCTCACCAAAATTGTAGCCCACTGTCTCATTGAGAGATGGGGTTGTTAGTCAAGGTCTTGCACTAAGACAATGCTGGTTGATATGATGCTATACAGATGTGATTACCAATATGATTCTTCTTTTGAGATTCTTTAGTTTGAAAGTGACCATGTACCTGTATGAATACCTCCCTAGTTAAGAGGGAGTGTTGAAAAGTGTAACTAGGATCAGTCTTCATATTGATTATGTGATTATGTATTTATGTAAAGAAGAAGACAAAGATAATAAAATGTATATTTGTTGTACATGCTTCATGAGTTTCATGAGCAAGATCTTGTTTTAGGTTAATATACTTTTTCTTGATGTCTATTAGGGTTTTTTCTTCTAGGTATAAATGTAATTAAGTGTCTTATATATGAAGGATCTAGTCTAAATAAATCTTCCAATACCTTGCCAAAGAAATTGTGATGAATGGTTTAATTTAGCCCTCTAACAACGTTGTAAGATAAGATAAAATGATGTGTTAAATTCGGCCTTCCAACATTTAGATAAGTCGGGCTACAAGCTAAATGGAAGGTTAGTCTAGAGACAGTAAAATTGTCTCTATATATGCACCTGTTCTGCAGTCATTTGAAGACAAGAAATTTCGGTCATCTCTGAAACATAAGTGCAGATTTTTTGGAAGAGGTTTAGTGCAATTTTTTGACGAGTTTCAGGACTGTTTAAGATACATACATACTTGTGGTATCTTAGTGTAATAAATTGTTGTGGTCTCCTAGAACAGAATTGCGGATTGTCTCTGACTGTTCATTAAAGCTTCCGCTTATAATCCTGAAGTGGTTACAGCATATAGGGTCTGGATACATGCAACGTTCAAGGGAAATGTTCCTATGTTAAAGTCCAGATCAAAATTGAGAAAGGTTTGCAGACTGTCTAGAAGTGAAAGAGCTGATCAAGGGTAACATTGGTATTCATTTCCAATTCATGAAAAAATTGGAACAATGGTCTAGGAAAATATTATATATATTCCAAAGAGAAGGAGCAGCGAGAAAGTGACAGAAAGTAGGAAAGTAAATATTTGATTTACTTTCCTAACTACAACTTATATACATCTCAAGTAACTGGAATTTCAAAGGAAGTGTTGGTGCAGAATAGTGCAACTTGGTGAAGAGAAGAAAAATCAGCATTGAAGGACATCAAAGAAGTAAGGTCAAGGTATTGGATGCATATATAGGTGAAGGGTCTAATTCTTGGTCATGGTACTTGTCATCCGAAAATATATAAGAATAATTTCTCGTGGGTTTTCCTCTCCAAGAGGGAGAGGTTTTTCCCTGGCTATAGGAGCCTAATTCTTGTGTCTCGTGTATTCAGATAATTTACTTGATGAAATATTAAATAAGCTAATGAAGGAAAGACATAAGTAACTCAGGTAACCTCACAAGTAATTATCAACAAGAGAATTTGAATTAATCACTAGCCCTCCAAATTCTCAATAGAACAAGCATCTTACATGTGGGCAAAGGATGAACCATGTCCCACTGACATGTCAATAGATGCCTATATGCATATTTCACTGGGGTACCTGTAGGAGAAGGTGAACCACTCATCCTACTCATATGTAATTGGAGAAGGTGAACCACTAATTCTATCCATATGTCATCAAAAGTAGGGGAAGGTGAACCACTCACCTTACATACATGTGTCTGCAAATGTAGGGGAAGGTGAACCAATCACCCTATACACAACGCACCACTAGGGGAAGGTGAACCACTCACCCTATGGTCGCTTATAGCTCAATAAGTACCCCAAGCCCCCAGGAGCTCTCAAAGCTCAATGTTCAATCTTAACCATGGATCCCTTCATATAAGGAACAATGCCAAGTTGCTGCCTGGAAAAAAAGCATAGATCCTAGTGATGATATCTAAATAGACAATAAGAGTTTTATAGCTCCATCCAGCAACGCATATATGAATCCACAGCTTTCTATGGATTTATTAATTTTTAACAGAAACCATAGAAGTACTTCGCCATCCTTGCCTTTTGAATATAATGATAATTGTTTTACTTCTTCTAAATAGTCTTACAGAGCTCAATGAACAATCGAGACCCTGATAGTAGGGTCTGTCTATGACTTATAGCTTCTTACAGAAGAAAGGTGATCTTGATCTTATCAAGATAATATATGTTTTCTCACTCAAATAATGATGAAGAAAGGGAGGATCAACATCTGACAGATTTTATTAATAAACATTTATATCTACTTTTGATCTTGGGAAAAGGTATGCTGATACAAATCATATCCATCAAGCTATATGAAGCTAGATATTCATCCTTTGGTACGTGCACCAAAGTCAGCCCATTTATCTTGGGAGTCATTTGACTATTATAATCATATGTCATGAGTCAATGTCCTTTGATATAGATTACTTTCTTGGAATAAACTGTAGTTCCCTTTGAGACCTTCTGTCACATGGTAATTTAACTTTGAAAGTAGCTTGCAGATGCTCTCGGCTATAAGCATGAAACTACTAGACCTTTTACAAAGACGATCTTCTAAATTTTATTGTCTTCCTTCGAATTCCCAAGTCAGAGGAAGTATAACATCAACTGTTATATGAAAAATAAATAGAGTTTTTATATCAAAGACAGTCATTACATTTCCTCTATTTCTTGTCATAATGGAGATAGATAATATTGTTCAGATCAGAAATATTAGATGCTATTACAGCCAGCACTGGAATATATCTTTAAGTTGTAATGGTAAGGTCTTTCACCTTGACTTTTAAGAGTCTATTACTTTGATAAATATGAGGATTATTAAACACTGTATATTGTCATGTCAAGATGTCTATCCTTTGGAGGAGAGAGAGATTATAACTGACTATTTTCCCTGAGGCCTTGCTTCCATTACCCATCTAGCCTTGAATCATCAAGATACTTAATTCAAGATCACTTATGCAAGCATTTGTATCTTCCAACAAGGTGTTGATAATTTTGAGAGCTTAAGATTAATACAAATTCTCTTCTTGATAATTAATTGTGAGCTTGTCTTCTCTTAGTTAATCTTTCATCAAGTAAATTATCAAAACGCACAGGGCACAAATGTTAGGCAAAAGTAATACTTTTATCGTGGGAAGGTAAATCACTTCCTTACTTTACACTTCAGAATTCATCATTCGTACTGTGTCCTTCTCTTATCTGCAATGTAATCTCTTCTTTTACTTGTTGTGTGTTTCATACCATCTTTGTATATATATGTGCGCTGCCACTACTGTGATATCATCACTAGCTTATATATATGCTATCTCTGTTGTAGTATTCGCAGTTAACTTACGATCTCTGTTGTGGTGTTCGCAGTTACTGCTGTGATGTCTGAAATCCTTTATTGTCTTTGTTGTGGTTTAGACGCAGACTTATCCGCAATTCCTTTATTATCTCTGTTGAGTATTTTCTCTTGGGTTGACCACATTCATTTCAGATTTATCCACAACTCTATTCTTGTGTGTTGACCGAAAACACTTGCTTCCAAATGATCCGCAGCTTTGGTATATATACATGACTATGTCAGCTCTTTTAGGCCGACCATATAGCTGAGTAATAGGCCGAATTTCTCATTGTGAATAGGCTGACATAAAGTTAGTTTTCTTCAATATTACATTTTGTCTTTCATCATTGATTGAGGGAAATTATAAGCTAGACTTCCAACGAGATCTTGGAGCATGTATGACACTTAATTACATAGTCAACATGAAGACCGACGTATTTAAAATTTTCAACACTCCCTCTTAACTAGGGAGGCATGCATACAGGTACATGGTTAATTTAAAAATGAAGAATATCATAAGAAAAATAGAATTGGTAATCGCATCTGTATAGCACCATATCAACCAACATTGTCCTAGTGCAAGGCCTTGACTAACAACCCCATCTCTCAACGAGACAATGAGCTACAATGCTGACAAGACACATAACTTATAGACACCTTCACCATTGTCTCTCCAAGGTACGTACTCCACCTCGGTGTTCCCAAGTATGACCTTCTTGGACTATTCTTCTCTTGGGTAGGTAGCCATCAAATAATATCGGTCCCCGACTAGTTTTATCTTGAATTCCCTATCACATTCTCAAAGAGTATCAAATTCCAGATGATTATCGAATCCTCCATTATGTCTTCCCAAGACCAAAATGATGTGTCTATATCTCCCTCTCAACTAGGGAGGACCTTATTCCACAAGGAAATGTACTCATTCCTATACAAGTAATGTACCTAAGCTCATCCTTAGGAATTACCAAGTTTCTTCCAAGTAAAAAAGTTACCATTAGGCTCCCTCTTAACCAGGGACCTCTAGCAACAATGGTGAGACACACAGCTGCTCATGAAGAATTCCTGTCCTCAATGTCATGGATTTCAATATTGAGGAATCTCCAACTTTTAGCTTCATAAGGTATAGATCATCAATCACTTCCATCCTGAGTCATGTCAGCTATCAGAGAGTGATTCATCAGACTTCCTTTATCTGGTCCATTGTTATGCCATGCTGATTTCCTTTGAATCATTTCCAAGGATCATACATCCTTTCTCATGATTAGAAACCCTGCACAAATTCATCTAGATAAACATATTCATATTAACGAAAGTTACCTTAGTGATGATCTTTCATCATGACATCTTCCTGTAGGCATCAGCATCCTTCAGACTGATTGACACATCTCCTAATGATATGCTTTTTCCAAGGGTCTTCATCTTTACCACTTCCGTCAAAGTCTACATATCTTCCCAGGAGATATTTTAGTCACATCTTCTTGGTCTCTAGATGATAACTTCCTCTTGACAAGGTTTCATTTCATGATCTCTTCCTTTCTGCACATTCTCCATTCCTAGGAACTTGCACATTTTTCGAGTTCCTCATTCATATACATCTACCTCATATTCTATGAGGACATATTATGTTGATTTCATATGTCTGTGCATTGAGAGATACTACTCCATATATCATACAGAAGTCCATTACCTACAACCATATGACTTCAAAACATCTAATGTCAGCATGTAAAAATATACATACCTCATACCTTTTACCTTTTAGTCATCCTGTAGCAATTTCCCAAGAATGAAGAGCTTATATTCCTTTGGCTTTCTTCATCAATATGTCATTACATCCCAAAAATATGTTTCCATGATGACCCTTGCTTTTGATGACTACTTTACATTAGTAATTTTTGTCAGAGAGGTTTTCAGAGCTAATTCACCAGGAGCTCCTACCATGATTTGATCAGGATGTTACATTGCTTCCTATCATATAACCAACATAAATCTCTTAAAGAAGAGGAAGATCTCAATTGTAGTGTAGATCCCTTGCTTCTTCTTAGTTAGGATTTTTTTCTTTGAATCAGGTTCTTCCTTTTCTACAAATGTCTACAAAACCATTGCTTCAACTTTTCTTCTTCCATAGAAACCCTAGTTTCATGAGTGAGGTAACTTACTTATCCCATGATTTCTATTACCCTCATGATCATATGAATTCTTTTTTCGTATACTTTCATGATGTCACATCACATCAATTCTTAAGTAGAATATAGGAGCTATAAAGAGTCTTATATTGACAGAGACTTGTCTTGATGATCTCTTACTCCCTCTTTCCATTCATTCCGGTGACATGAACTTTCTTGTACTATTCATAATTCTTCTTTTAGCTTCTTTTTTGTCTCCAATATTGTTCATTTGAAAGAACCTTAAGAGTTCCTTTACATGAATTCAAAGGAGACCCTTATCTATGACTTCAGTCATCTATGAGGACCATGATTAACCTCCTTGTTTCATGCAAGGATATTTGGTAATCCAACCACATTATGTATCTCCTTGTAAATCGAACTCATTTAACCAAAATTAAAAACAAAATGAAAAATACTTACTTGGCAAGTGAAGAGGAGATCTTGACCTTGTTCTTCCTTGAATGATCTTCTTGGATTGTTCCAGACTAGAGATCATATTTCATTCATTCGTGTGGCTGAACTTTCAGATTGTATTCTTCCAAGGCTATGACCACTACGAATTATGATATTATCATAGTTCTATTACTGTGATAGAACTAATGACCAGAGTCTTGTATATTTATTAATGCCAAGAATGTCACTGGGATATTATGAGATGTTATTGAGGGAGAGCACTAAGAGTTTTGTTGAGTCATCATTCTTATCATTTAATCTCTTCATTGTTGTTGTACCGAATCTGCATCTCTGTAATATGATCCAACCAGCCTTTTTGTTACTGAGGAATATCATCAGAATTTTGTGGTCATTGTAATGTGGGTTCATTTCTATAATAGTCGATTGTTATGATGACATCTATCCATGTCACTATAATTTCTTACTTGAAGTTACATCACTGAAACCTTAAAATTGTGGTATTGTGGTTAAGCTTTATCACTGAAATCCTTTTCATTATATCAGACCATTTGGTATGATCTCTAAATCTGAGCACTTGTAGAGAAGTCCTCCTTCCAGGTGTCTTTAATACACTTACTGTAATAATCTCACTGTATCTCTGAGATTTTTATCTGAACAATGAGAGGTATCCGCGCTGTGTTAATCCATGTAAAATCTAAAATTATTGTCCTTCTACGAACTACCTTTGACTATAGCCATAGCTCTAAAACCATGTTGAGAATTTGAGGGCTTAAGGTTAATACAAATTCTCTTCTTGATAATTACTTGTGACCTTGTCTTCTCTTAGTTAATCTTTCATCAAGTCAATTATTAAAATGCACAGGACACAAATGTTAGGCAGAAGTAATACTTTTATTGTGGGAAGGTAAATGACTTCCTTACTTTACACTTCAGAATTCATCATATGTACTGTGTCCTTCTCTTAACTACACTGTAATCTCTTCTTTTACTTGTTGTACTTTTCATACCATCTTTGTATATATATATATTTGCGTTGCCACTGTTGTGTCTTTTGTAGTATCTGCACTTAACTTACATTCTATGTTGTGGTGTCCGCAGTTACTATTGTGATGTCTGAAATCCTTTATTTTCTTTGATGTGGTTTAGACACAGACTTATCCGCAAATTCCTCTATTATCTCTGCTGAGTATTTGCTCTTGTGTTGACCACATTAATTTCAGATTTATCTGCAACTTTGTTCTTGTGTGCTGACCGAAAACACTTGCTTCCAAATGATCCGCAGCTTTGGTATATATACATGATTGCATCAACTCTTTTAGGCCAACCATCTAGCTGAGTAATAGGCCGACTTGCTCATTGTGAATAGGCTGACATAAAGTGAGTTTTATTTAATATTATAGCTTGTCTTTCATCGTTGATTGAAGGAAATTATGAGCTAGACTTCCAACAAGGTCTTGGAGCATGTATGACACTTAATTACATAGTCAACATGAAGACCGACCTAGTTACACTTTTCAACATAAGGTACCTCAGCTTCCTAGTACTTAAGGATAGGAAACCATTCAGACTTCAAAATGACTATGACCCCTTTAGCTCTAGAAAATTTTCATTTCTCTAAAGGTTATCAGGCACCTAATGGAATTAAAATGATTTTTCCAACAAATATTATTTGGTTCTTTAACTTATTCAAGTAGAATTTAAGTAGCATACCCTAGTAACAACGAAATTTATAGAAGATTAGGAATAACATTCTGATAGAGGAGGACATACTTAGTTTTGACATTGAGTATGATTAAAATATACAACCATGATGCCATAGATACTGAGGATTTTTGTTTGTTGAGATTATCCCTTTCTTCATATTGTGAATCTCTTTTGCTTGAAGATGAAAAATATGTGAGAAAAAGAGGCAATATCACTTACTCATACTGCTTATATCAACGGAAATTCCAATGATGACTGATCAATGTGCAAGGTTAGGACTTCATATAAAATCTGCTTGATAATGGCTCATAGTTGAGGGATTTTATTACAGGGATCAAAGCATATCATGGATGTTATCATAGGAAGTACCTTGGAGTATAGTAGCTGAATATTCTTTAACAAAAGAACACTTGGAATCTACAATACCATCATGTATATTAAATTGAAACTTTCTAGATAAGATACCTCAGGCCTGTAACAATAAAAGTGACCAAAATTCTTCAATATCTTCATATTTTGATACATATTTTTGCTTATAGGGAGCCTTGATCACTAATAGAACATATGCCAAACGATTGCCACTTGAGGATGCCTTGAGAGTGGACAATTCAATCTGCTAGGTAAGAATTTTTATACGCAGATTAAACTCAGTTCGAGGCACAAGCATCATCTTGGAAGATAACATAACATATGTTTGATTTATGCTGCAGATCGGGCTATCCTGTCTTCAATCCACCATAGGTTGGTGAATGCCAATGAAATTTTTGACAAATAAAACCCCAAGAAAAACCGCTTTGGCAAAGACATGCAGGGTTATATATATCATAATACCATCATTAATGTCTTAGGTGTGTATCAATAGAGGATCTGAAACTGCTTAGGAACAATTCCATGGCTTCATATTTGTGAAAGAAGACAAGATCAAATAACTCCTTCAACATACCATCTTGGAGCAAGTTATCTTCTGAGAGTCATGCGGACTTTGTGAACAGACTACAGTCCTGCAAAATTTCGGATCATTAATTTTAGTCTTAAATTTATTTAGAGAAAGGTTTAGATAAGACAATTTTCCAGGGATCTACAGGCCAGCATGTTGTCCAATTAGCAGAGAAATTTTGGACCTATGAGAGGTATCTAGACCCTATATCCAGATATCATTGTTGCAAATATGTGAATATGAAAGAGACTCGGTCTTCTCTAGAATTTAATACCAAGGTCTGCACAAGACAAACAATGACCCCAAATTGCCACAATTGCTAATCAAACAAGAATTTTCTGTATGATCCAGAATGAGACCTAGATTCCTTTCAGATGTGCCCAAGTCAGAGGTATTGGCTACTTATAGAACTCAAATTAGCTCTTCTGGACATTATGCCCAATCTGAATTTTCTTTCAAAGAGGGATGTGCCATAAATCAATTTATGATTTGATCTCTAGGTCCATAGCACAAGACAAATTTCTGAAGTGGAAAAAATATACAGTGTTCAGGTTGCTTATTCTTATGCTCCTGCTTGAACTTGTCCTTGACCTAGCTCTTATTCCATGTTAATTTTTCATGTTAACATGTTCTTTGTAAGGAAAATTACTTCAGAGATCTATATTAGCTCATATTTCCTTTAGCAAACACATAATACATAATCATCATGACAGTAACTGAAGAAAGAACATAGACAAAGGAGGACACATGGATATGGCACAAGCCAGGGAAAAACCCCAAGAAGGGTAAAACCCTTGATCAATTCTTCTTATTATTATGGATCAAATGTTCAGCAGAGAATGAGAGAGAGAGAGAGAGTACACATAAGTACATATTGACTCTCAATATGATGAGAAATACCATATCTGAATCATGTCTGCATTCCTGGATCTGAGCATATATGAAGCCTTATAAATTGATGATGAGGATGGCAAAAACACAGTCCTTATAGGACCTCTATACAGTCTGATCAGAGCAATGAACAAGGGACAAAAAAATTCTAAAGAAGGGCCGCTTCTACTGCTTATAGGTCATGGCTAGATTAGAGCTTGTGCTGCTATAATAATCCTTAGAGAATTATCTAACAACTTTCATATGATGCAGCCTAGGTATGGTAAGATGCTGCTACCATAAGCTCATGAATCAGACCTTCAAGACCTCCACGAAACCCTGAAAGGAGTGGCTAGTCCTGCGGCCTACAAATATCCACTACAGTACCCAACAGTCCTCCGCAACAGCCTCACCTAGGCTTCGATCAACCCTCACAGAACAACAAAATAGTCCCACTTCTCCACAGTCCTTAAGCACAGCTTCTTGTCCTGCAACCCAGCCTTTGGTCCTCTAAAATAGGCTCTAGAACTACCCTAATGCATCTGCGCAGAACACCTCACCTTGTTGCGGCCTAAACAGAAACCCAATGAGCTAGCTTCCTTGAGAGCGTGGCACAAAAGGACCTTCCTCTCCTACAGAAAAACATATACCTTTTCTCTCCAACGAGTTGTTTGAAATATGAGAACAAATGAGAGTGGAGGCACCCCTATTTATACAAAAAGGAAGAGGAATAAGGGACATGTCTTTTGAACTTATTGAGCCGACATGGAGATAGGGTCAACCTTGATGATTATGAGAAAGAATAAATTCAAAAAATTACTTTTACTTATCCAAATTTGATAATATTTATATTGATTTTGCACCTCTTGGAAAGAGGAATCCAATAAAAGTATCATCTCCATCATATGAGATGTCAAAGGTGGATTTTTTTCCCTAGTTTCCAAATTTAACAACAGTACCTGCCTTTCATGGTAGCTTAGCCAAATGGATGTGCTTGTGACCACTGTTTCACGCCTTCATATTTTTCTTTCCCATTCAAGTGGGTTACTTGTGGTGGCCAACCTCTTCAAGGTTGTTTTCAAGCCTACAGACTTTTTGTAATGTTTCTCTTGGGTTTAAAGGACACACCTTTAAAAAATAAGTATTTTATAAATCTGCTTAAAAATGTGTAATTGGTGATGTGTATTTTTCAAACAATGATCAATTAATTACCCTACTATCCATTGAAACCACAAGAAGACTATATGAAGGTAAAGTTGATTTTGTTGCTGCATAGGTAATGTTGTGTTTTTTCAAGATCACTATACTATTTTTTATTTTGAATTGGTCAGATTCATGAATCTAAACAGTGTTAGACAATGTAATGTCTATTTTGTAAGACTTGGGGCCTGTTAACCGCTAGATTTTCCCTCTTTGCAAATTTGGAGGGTCAATGACTAGCACATTTCATCAAGCTGGTGGTTTAGAGAGATATGCAGATATGGTTTTGTTTGGGCTGAGGGTTGGTTCTTGTTATCGTAAAATCTAGCAACCTAGTGCAAAGCCTCAGTAAGCACTCTAGGTCTAGGGAAACAATGAGATCAGCCATCACTATCACCATAGTGGTTTTCCCCTTCTATTTTGTGGTTGGATACTATCTCCACAAGGGAGGCTTCTCCAACACGACTTGGAGGTTAGATGACTAAGGAATTCTAAGCCAAATGGCTTTTTAAGGAGCTTGTTAATTTAGACATGCTGGGAAGGTAAGGTTCACGGTGAGAGAGAGAGATGATGGATCAAAGGAAACTATTAGCTTAAGCATAGAAGGATGACATAAGTTCTATAGATTTTCAAGTTAGTTTTCCCTCTAGCCACCATCAATTTACTGATTGCTGTTACAAATGAGGTTTTTAGGATAATACACTTCTTGGAGCATACATAACTTGCAACAATAACTTTAAAATATCCAATTAAGGGTATTATTGACAAAAAATCAAGTCTATTGAGGGGTAAACAAGAGGAAGGTTAGCACAAGGTATCTAATATCATAAAATGTGCTAAGCAACAAACAAACCCTAGATGTCAGCCCTAAAATTAGGGGTGAAAAATGCATGATATGATGTATATTTCCTTCTCAAAATTAATAGATGAAATTCCAAATTTACGGAAATGACATATAGGTAAAATAAATATATAAATGCAGACTTTGCCAAAACGTAACCCATGTTTACCATAAAATAAAAAAAGGTGGAAAATTTTATTTTGATCGATGCACAAGGACTAATGCCTTCAATCAATTGGGCATATGCAGTCAAGAGGATGGGGTTAAAGAAATATGACCTTGTACAAATATGGGTGAGAGAAACTAGCTCTCTTCCAAACACTAGAGACTTTCAATTTAAAGATATTTAAGGTCAAGGGATGCAATCTAGTTCCCTTGATGGATACTTGTAACAAATTTCACATATGAAGAAACAGGAGTTATTAAAAGATAAAAAATTTATTAATATGGCACATGATAAACCCTAATTCCAATAATTACAACAAAATGGAATAAAATAGCATTAAAATTACACCATTTGTCCAAAGCATTACTTCATAAATCCAAGAAAGTCTCTCCATGCAAAACATATTCACCCCAAGATAATTCAATACCCTAATAAACCATTGTAGCCAAGAGAAAGAATAGAAACTAGTGCACACACTTTCTAAGAGAAATATTTGACTGTGTATGACAATGACTCACTCAATTTGACTCCCCTCTATTTATAGGAGGGTAACCAAGTCGAGTTGGGTTACTTTACAAGTAAAAACACTAAAAAATGACTTTAAGTGTCCACAAGGTCAATAGGTCACAAGCCAATCTATAAGATAGTTTTCATAATGATAAAACATAACGAAATTTCTCCTTTTCCTCCACACATGTGGGAAAAAAGAGCTCGAACATGACGTCAACCTCATAAATTGAGTATCTCCATCAAGAAATGTGCTAAGAAGGTTCCAGGATTGCTCCTCACTCAAAGTCATCTTATAAATATGAAAGGATGCATCTCCGAGCCACAACTTCTTATCCTTATGCCATCATTTGGAAGCCCCACATCATCAATCTAAGGCATGAAATGGTGATGTTACAAGCCTAGGGAATGACATCATCATCAAAGAGTGTACTATCTGTGAAAATAATTTGAAGCCATCATCATCATCAGGGCTCTGGAACAAGGAAACAATAATTAAGAAGGTGCAAGCTGTTGGGTCGTGAATACAACCACTTTGTAACACTTATTTCATCCATTTTTACTCTTCTCTATTATATCATTTGTTATAATTTATCATTTAAATCCATTTTATAAATGATTTATGCTCTTATGGATGAAAATTATTTATCTTCCTTTATTTCTAATAAATTGATGATTATGAATTATTTTATCAATGATAGTTTTAATAAGTTGGTTATAACATTATTCACCATTTTAAGCCTCCAAGATAATTTCCAGATTGAAGATTTGATCATTAAAAGTGCCAACTCAGAAATGCGCTGGAATAAGGAGTGACAGTTTTGCGGTTGAGATTCTGAGCAAATGAAGACGAATCTAGAAAATCCGGAACATGGGTTTTGTCCAGAACGGACCCAATTAACTTTATCAAAGAACGGTTTGCCCAAATTCGGCCTGTGTTGAGAGATTCACAGAGTTCTTTAAGCACGATTTTCTCAGTTCTGTTGTTGCGGCCGTCCTCCAAATCTCAGCTAAAAAGCCAAATTCGACTTGCTGTTATTGAAAGATGGATGTAAATCTATTTTCTTGTTGATCAATTGGTTGGAAGAAATCCAATATTGTTATGGGAAGATTGTATTTACTATTCAATTTCTCCTCCTTCTGATTATAAAAGGAGAAGCACGTATTGTGTAGAGGGATGATTTGGAGATACGTTTTTATGTAATTTTCTGTTAAAACATCAGTTCTGATTATTGAGTCTCGTGAGAACTGGTTCATTGTACTTCTGTCCGATGCATTAATATAAGCTTGGTGGTTCTCTCATCTCTGCGTCTGGATTAACTTAAGGCGGTGTTCCCTTGGAGGCTATGGGCCCGGCCCCGGAGGACACTTGCCGCTGTATATTATCTCTTTGATTTCTGCATGGTTTTGCTTATCAGCTTGAATCGGTAATCTGGTGTGTTTTATTACAGCTCTGTTATATTTCCTATTTCATTCTCTGCAACAAGAAAATCGTAATGTGCATTCTAACGTATTGTTATTCCTTTAAAGTTGTTAATGTAACATTGTTGTTCTCCATATAACGTTATTGTTGTTTAATTGCAGAGTAACCAAGCTGTAACCTTCTTAAGCTGGTATTACTGTATTTGTCTATGGTTTATACTTCATACGATTGCTATTCAATTGACATTGTGGTTCCATTATGAATTGTAATCGTTACCCTTTCTAACCAGGGTTAATACTTGCGGTATCAGACTCAGATTACTATTAACGTGTGCCTGTGTTAAGTTATTATGCATTTGTATTTGGCCTTCCAGCGTGTTGTGTGCGTATATGATTTATTAATGCTGTTCATAATTTATCAATAGTTATTGTTGTTCCATTAGTGTGTTCTGCTTGATTCGCCTTAAGAGTGAAAGATTGTTATTTGATTGCGAAGAATGCATTTGGGTTAATAGATTAAGTTTGGTTACGACTCGCGAGACTTAGCTGTTCGTTTGCTGTTCCATTCCAGATTTGCTGTTCATTTCTTATCTGCTGTTCCATTTCCTGTTATTGGCATTATCTTTGATTTGGTGTGCAGAACGATCTGAAACTGTAGTGGGCATTGGCATTTGCTGTCTAGTCCCCAGATTGATGATCTGTTCCTTGATTACTTTTGGTTACATCAGTTTCCAAAGGGATGGGCTATTGTTGTCGAATCCTTGACTGATACATTGCTTATTTTTCCGAATGCATGATTTAAGTCTTAAAATGCTTTGTTGTAAGTAGATTTTATTTCCAGCTTTCATTTACTTTTAGATTTTAAGCACTATACTGCAAAACATTACTCTTGAGTAAATAGCCGCCTCAGACTGAGTACACTCTTGAAACAAAAAGTCGTCCCTGGGTTGACAATTAATGTGAGGTAATTAGGAGTTACAAAGACACCTTTTTATCGCTCCACATTTTGGCGCCGTTGCCGGGGATCGAACCCGGGTCACCCGCGTGACAGGCGGGAATACTCACCACTATACTACAACGACCTATTGACTTGGCTTGTGACCTATTGACCTATTGAGATTTAATCACAGTCATTTGTGGAAGATGGAAGGCCAAGTCGACTTTATAAGGAGAGAAAAGGCACAAAATTGGCTCATTATGCACTAAATGACTTGTGTGTTCAACTCTGCAGAGAGCGGTTTATTATATCAATGTACTAGGGAAAAAAGAGAGGCCAAATAGCCTCAACAAATTTCTTTATCCAACGTACGTCTCTTCCAGGGCCAAGTTAGCTTGCGTAGTAGGGCCAAATTGGCTTGTACGAGTCCATACAACTGTGAATGCAAGGAGGCCGAGTTGTTTAGAAGTGCACAGATCAATGTGTTGAGGGACAAAAAATTGAAGGGAAAGTTTTCCATTTGATTTGTAATAAGTATTTCAGATTTTTGCTGAGCAAATTAATAAAACAGAAGTTGGCATGTTTTCCCTAGTTGGGGTTTCCTGGGTAATTTCTTGTGTATTGTTTTTATTGATCGCTTGTGTCTTTGTGAGTTTATTTTTTGTTTCTATTATTTGTCAGAACACTTAATGTATTTAGTAAAAGTGTGTGGATTTTAGTTTCCAATCTCTTCATTGGAGAATTTTTATTAAATTACTAGTTGGGTATTATAAAGCTAACATGGTATCAGAGTGGGTCTGTGATTGAAGACCAGAAAGTGTGTTATTTTCCTCAGGAGAAGGTGAAAGATGCAAGAAAGGGGATGTAATACACTTCAAGGTTTCACTAGGGTTTCTTGCTGTGTGATGTAGGGAAAATCCGTGCTAGGGTTTTCTGCTAGTAGGATTTGCGCAAGGGTTTCTGAGTAGATCAAACAAGTCGGATGGCGTATTTGGGGCTAATATTTGAGGATCACCTTGATGGGGCCTAAAATATCTATTCTTGGAAGGAGAGGGCCAATGTATTTTTGGAGGAGTATGGAGTTTGGGAGTTTGTGGAAAATCCACCAACCGCACCAGTAGATCCTCAACAACTAGACTAGCATAATAAGAAGGACACAAAGGCTAGAAGAATAATCCTTGAAGGAGTCAAGGATCACATCATACCTCACCTTTTCGAGAAGAAGACAACTTAGCCTAAGAAGACAACTATGTTAGGGTTTTACCAGGGTACGAGTGAAGCCAGGAAGCTGGCACTCAAAGATAAATTAAAAAATATGAAGGTGACTAATTCTAAGTTCATGATCTCTTACCTAATTAGATTCACCCAAGTGAAGGATAATTCAGCTAAGGTTGGGGAGACAGTCTCAGACAAATACCTTGTTAGTTTTGGATTGTTTTGTTTTTTGAAATCATGGGAAAATTTACTGATTATTTTAGTGGAAGATAAAACCTACTAGGATGGGAGAGGCTATAGAGTGATTGCATATAAGAGGAGATTCATAAGCAAGCCAAATCTGGGTCTCATGCAAAGGATGAGCAAGAGGAGAATTTTTCCCTAGTTGGAAAAAGGGGCAATGCCAAGAGCAAGAAAAACCTAGGAGGGTTTGAGTTCAATTCAGGAGGCAAGAAGAAGAAAGATTCAAAGATCTCAACAAAATACTTCTCTTGTCATCAATTTTTGCATTACTCCCCCAAGTGTCCAAACATGAAGAAGGGATCCAAGAAGGATCATGCGGTAACATTAGTAGAGGTGGAGGAGTTCACTTCTTAGTTTGAGAGGTAGTTTTTTCTCATAGCTTGCATGGCAAGCTCAGTGGCTAGCAATATGTGGTATATTGATAGAGGAGCATCATGTCATATGATTGGGAACAAAGGTTATGGGGTTATATTTAGTAGATGAAAGGCCTTTCTCAAGCCTTTCGATTCTGGAGCAACTAGTTTTAATGGAGTTAGGGTGATGAAATTCTACATGTTATAGTTTGTGACAATCGTGACCTTGAGCAACAAAGAAATCAATGTGCATAGATGTGACCTTGGGGAGCTTTGGAATAGGCATATGGGTCACCTACACCATGGAGCGCTAATGATTTTGAGGGAGATTGCCATAGGGCTTCCAGAGTATAACGTAGACCAACATAACGTATGCAAGGGCTACACACTTTGCAAGTGTGCCAATACATCCTTTCCCAACAAAGACAACAATGCCAAGAGCATCTTGGAGCTGATACATTCGAAATTATGTGGACCATTTTTCTCTCCATCCCTGATGGGATAGAGATATTACGTCACCTTCATTAACGACCACTCGAGAAAGACTTGGATCTTTTGCATGAAGAAATATGTGTTGAATTTTTGTAGCTATGGTCGGTCTTCATAACCATTTTTAGCCCTCCAAAATAAAATAAAATGACAAATATAAATTTTGTTTCAAGTCAGCTTTAAAAGAGGGAAAAATCAAATTTTGAAACTTAAATTTTTCCTCCAAAATGTAAGGTCGGCTCCAAGTCGTTCCAACCCAAGGGATGTGTCCATTTGGGATCTTTTGATCATTATATAAATGCCATTTTACCTTCTCCATTGGGCATAATTCAGATCACAAAAAGGAAATCTTTTGAGGCTATTTGAAGGACAAACCTGAGGCTCTAAAGGAAGAATTTGAGGAATGACAAAAATCTAAGGCTGACTTGATTCTCTGAGGAAGACCGAAATTTTTGAGGCACAACAAACTAAATTTCTGAGGAAAAAGGAAATTTGACTAGGGTTGACCTGAGTTTGGTTATTGGTCAGTTTGAGTTTATTGAATTTAGATTGTATTCCTTATTGAATTGGATAAATTTCTCTAAGAAAAGGTTGTTGGGTTTGTCCTAGGTTAAATTTTGTCTCCTGTGTTTTCCTATCTCTACTATCATTATTGTTTTATTGTTGATGATTTTCCTCTAAAATTACTTAATGATGAATGTGGTATAACATGATTTGATTTAATAATAATTGGAAGTAATTATCAATTAAGGAAATCTGGAAAAATCAACAAGATGAAGTCTTCTCAAAGTTTGTGGAGTTCAAAGCATTGGTAGAGAACCAGATTGGTGGGCAGTACATCTCCAATGCCTTCAGAGACTTGTCTGCCAAGGAGGGTATCAGGAGAGAGATCACCACACCTCATCACCCTCAAAATAATTGGGTGGTTGAGTGCAAGAACCAGATCATTGTTGGAGCGACTAGGGCTATGTTTCATGACTAGGGGCTACCTATGTTTCTTTGGGCAGGGGCAGGTGACACTGTAGTCTATTTTAAAAATAGGAGCCCACAAAAGGTGTTGAGAAGAGTCACACTAGAGAGGATTTCACGAGCAATAAGCTTGACGTGTGTCACTTCCGGAATTTTGGCAACCTTGTTTACTACCATGTGTCTTCAGATAATCAGAAGAAGATGGATCCCACAATAAAGAAGGGCATTTTCGGGGGCTACAACGAGATATCTAATTCATATAGGGTGTATATTCCAACACTCAGGAAGACAATTATTATGCATTATGTGAAGTTTGAGGAAGTAAGGGCTCTTAGGAATTCCTTGGAGCGTGATTAGGTTGCAACAAATGAGGAGGAGGAGCAAGATCCCAAGCAGGAGGCTGAGCTAATTCTTCAGACTTCATCATAGCCAGTTATTGGGTAGGCTGATTGGCATGTAGATGAGGAGAAATCATAGGAACAAGAGGAGAAAGTAGAGCTAGAGGGGACCACTCAACTAGTGACTCCCAATGCAGGGAGAGGACGAGCTTGGTGGGCAGATTAGTTGATTAGGGAGGCTCAGGAGAGAGTTGAAGCCCCCAACTCCACATTCAAACAAATTAAACAACCACAAAGATATATGGGGTACATGGCACTTATGACTAAGGTGATAGACTCAAAGCCTTCTTTCTATAAGGAGGCAACTTCTCAACAAGCATGGAAAAATGCCATCATTGGAGAAGTATCCCTTTATCATGTTGAATGACGTCTGGGATATTGTGCCAAAACCACTTGACAAATCAGTTGTGGCATCATGTTTGGTATACAAGATCAAGCACAAAGTTGATGGGAGTGTAGAGAAATGTAAGGCTATATTTGTGGCCAAAGGTTTCTCTCAGGTCGAAGGGATAAAATATGGTGAGACATTCGCACCAGTGGCCCGATATTTGTCTATCAAGACTATTGTGGCAATTGTGGTGCAAATGGGGTGGAAGATCCACCAAATGGACGTTAATACATCCTTCCTTAATGGATTTTCCGAGGAAGATATTTATGTTGAGCAACCTAAGGGATCTGAGTCTTTTAATAAATATGTGCATGTTTTCAAGCTAAAGGGAGCTATTTATGGGCTCAAGTGGGCATTGAGGGCATGGTATGCCTAGATAGACAACTACCTTCTCGGATTGGGCTTCCCCAAGAGTGAAGTTGACTCTAACTTTCAATATATTTTGGTTGAGGGACAACCTCTCATTCTTTTGTTATATGTTGATAATTTTGTATTGACAATGGACGAGGAGCTCATCCGTGATGATAAGAGATCTTGTAGAAGAGTTTGAGATGAAGGATACAGGACTTATACACTATTAACTTTGATTGGAGGTATGGCAGGGTGATGGGGAGATAATATTGGGACAGGGAAGGTACACGCAAGAGATTCTCAAGAGATTCCACATGCAGGATTGCAAGCCCATGACCATGCCTCTAGTCACAAACTGGAGGAAGTTGTACGCTACTAGATGTGAGTGAGTGGATGCCACTCTTTACAAGCAAGTCATAAGGTCATTGATTTATTTGGTGAACACATGACCAAACATTTTCTTCGCAGTCAACCAGTTTGTGGTTGAGTTGACTAGAGGGCATTGCGTTGCTTCCAAGCACATGTTGAGGTATCTCAAGGGCACAACAGATTAAAGGTTGTTGTACATGCAGGTTGATGGAGTGAGTCTTAGGTGTGATAGAGGAGCCACAAGGGATAACTCAGTTGGTTGAGTCCCTGTTTCTAAGTACCTCGCTATTGGGCTGTCATGGGGTCAAATCTCCTCGACGCCCTTGGGTTAGGCCTTGCTAGTTTATGTCGACGGGTAGATCCCTTCGGGTTGATCTACCTGGATTTTTCCATGGATGTAGTGGCCACTCAGTGTCCGTGAACCACCCTAAAAAAAGGTGTGATAAAGGGAGCAAGTTTTACTTTGTAATAGATGTAATGCTCTTAGCCTTCCCTTTGGTAGTTTAGTGGAATTATTTTGTTTGTAGCATAATCACAAGCATTGTAGGTTAAAATAAAGCTAACACATGCTATATTTTTTTTTTATCACAAAAAAAACATTGCATGGTAAAATAAATCTAGCATGTGCTGGATTTGTTTCTAGCACAAAAACAAATATTTCAGGCTTAAATAAATGTAGCACCTACTAGATATGTTTCTAACAATAAAACAAGTATTGTAGGGTAAACCAAAAGAACAAACACAAGCATTGTAAGGTAAAATAAATCTAGCGTGTGTTAGGTTTGTTTCTAGTAAAATCAAAAGTATTGCAGGCCTAGAGACAAATCTAGCGTGTGCTCAATTTGTTTGTAGCACAAAAAAAAGTTGCAGGGTAAAACAAATCTAACATGTGTTAGGTTTGTTTCCAACACAAACACCAAAATTGCAAAGTAAAGAAATCTAACATGTCTTATATTTTCTTTTAGCAGAAACACATGAATTGCAAGTTAACACAAATCTAGTGCATGCTATATTTGTTTCCAGCACATACACAAGCATTGTAAAGTGAAACAAATGTAGCATGCGTTAGATGTGTTTTTAGCACAAAAACAGACATCGCGAGGTAAAACAAATCTAGCACATGCTACATTTGCTTGTAGTACAATCACAAAAAATTTACGTTAAAGAAAACCTAGTGCATGATAGATTCATTTGTAGCACAATTAAAAACATTGCAAGGTAAAAACAAATCTAACTTGTGTTAGATTTGTATCTAGCACAAACACAAGCATTACCCGACAATGCCCGTGTGTTTTTCCTGACACTATATTTTTTTACTCTACAATGCTTCTGTTTCTACTAGAAACAAAGGTAAAACAAATCTAATGTAAGGAAAAACACAAGACATTATCGGATAAAAAAAAGCACAAACACAAGCATTGCAGGGTAAACTAATCTAGCGCATGTTATATTTGTTTGCAATACAAACACCAAAATTGCAAAGTAAACCAAATATAAGATGGCTAGATTTCCTTGTAGCATAAACATAATCATTGCAAGGTAAAATGAATTTTCGTAAAAACACAAACACATGCATTGCAAGGTAAAACAAAACTAGTATGCCCTAGATTTCCTTCTAGCAAAAACTCAAGCATTGTAGGGTAAACCAAACCTAGCACACGTTATATTCATTATTAGAACAAACACAAGCATTTCAAGGTAATACAAGTCTAGTGTGCGTTATATTTTTTTTTAAAGCAAAAATAATAATTGCAAGGTAAAACCAATCTAGCACACACTAGATTTGTTTGTAGCACAATCCCAAGCATTGCAAGTTAAAACAAAACTAGTGCGCACTAAATTTTTTTAAGCACAGACAAATGAATTGTAGGGTAAAACAATTCTAGTGCGTGCTAGTTTTTTTTAGCACAAACACAAGCATGGTAAGGTGAAACAAAATAAATCTATTTCATGCAAGGTTTACTTCTAGCATAAACACAAAAATTTTAGGGTAAAAAAAATCTAGTGTGCACTAGATTTTTTTCTAGAACAAACATAAGCATGGAAAGATAAAACAAAATAAATATTAGCTCATGCTAGTTTTTCTTCTAGCACAAACACAAGCACAAACATTGTAAGGTAAGAAAAATCTATTATGAGGAGAAGAATAAAAAAAAACATTGCAGGGTAAAACAAATATAGCACACTCTAGATTTATTTCTAACACAAACACAAGCATTGTAAGGTAAAACAAATTTAGTGCCCTCTAGATTTGGTTTTTAGCACTAACATAAGAATTATAAGGTAAAACAAATCTAGTGTAAGACAAAATACAAAAGCATTGTAGGGTAAAACAAAAGTGCAAACACAAGCATTACAGGGTAAAAGAAATATAGCGCACAATACATTTGTTTCTAGTATAAATGAAAACATAATAGGATATAACATATATAACATGTGTTAGAGTTGTTTCTAGCATAAACACCAACATTGTAATGTAAAACAAATCTAACATGTAATATATTTTCTTCTAGTATAAACACAAGCATTGCAAGGCAAAACAAATCTAACATGTGTTAGATTTGTTTTTAACACAAACACAAAAATTGCAAGGTAAAACAAATCTAGCACACGCTACATTTGTTTCACCATGCAATGTGGTTTTGTTTGTGCAAGAAGGAAATCTAACAAAAACTTAGCGCATGTTAAATTTCTCTTTCCGTGTAGCATATTTATTATTCTTGTTTATTTTGACAAATATAATGATGAAGGTAATGATAGTATTTATAATTCATATTTTTTTGAATATTAGAAACTTTAGTAGTAGTTTCTTGATTTTATTTTCAGAAATCATAGACTATGAAGCCAAAGAAAATTCAAAGGAAGCATCTAAGGGAGAAGAAAGTTAAGAAAATTTACCACCAAAATTTGATGTAAATCGTATAGCATTTTCAACACAAGTTTATAATTTGCTACAAATGGTTAGACATTATGCGAATAAATGAATTGTGATTAATGAAGTTTGAGCTACAATTTTCTTATAAGGAATTTGCATATGGTTTGAAATTCCTTATTCTTATGCATGTGTGAAACGAAATGTTGTAAAAAGTGATTTCATAATATTTTTTAACTTACGTGCTATTATTATTTTTTAATTCATTGAAATTTGTCAAATATTTCTATACAATTTTTTTTAGATTCTAAGGACTATTATATTCCAAAGACATCATGATTTATTAGTGTATTTTATAGTCTTTAATAGTTTGAGTTGACTTGTATTTCACGGTACCAATACACTCGTAGAAATAAAATATTTTTGATTTTTTTAATTTATAGTAAGGTAGTGTTAACGACAATTATTGGTTGAATGGTTCTTTAATGTGTTCATATCATTTTTCTTTAAATTTATTTATTTATAGAAATTTTAAAAATGGATCAGTATGTAGAAATTATTATAAAATTGGTATGTTTGTCTGATTTGGACCATTGCAATTATTTTTTAGTTTTTGTTTACCTTGTCATTAGATCTCTTAAAAATTGCTGATTTGAGGGATTGTTCATTGTGTTCTTATGACTTCTCTTTTTCTACAAAAGTTTACAAATTATATTAGGTTGTTTATAACACCAACAATAGAAGTAGATATTGCACTAAAATAAACGGTAAAAAAAATTAAGGATATACTTTAAAATTTAATATATAGTTAATTAGAATATTTGAAAGTTAAAAAATGTATTAATTTTTATGTGGAAATTAATTTCCCAACACATAGAGAGTGATGACCCTCTATGGGGATGGTTCAAGCTGACCCAAAACCAAATCTGTTGTAAGACACCTGCATCCATTTTTTTTCGAGGGAAGACAAGGCAATTTCGATTAAGCCTGAACAAGGAACCAAAAAAATAATGACAACAGACAACGAGACCACAAAGTTGGAGGACTCCTTTCATGTTCTACTAAAAAACGTATCTGGGGTTACAAAACTAATCTGGGTGCAACACACTAAATCTGTGAAAAAATTGAAGAAAAAAGGTCGCATAGCAACTGGCATCCCTAATTCAGCCCAAGTTTTTCTTTTTTCTGGCAAAGTATTGGAGGATGAGACACAATTCAAAGAATGTGGGATTCAAAGGAACTCCACTATCATCCAGATCTCTAGATTATAGGGAGGGGTTCCTGGAACACCTATACCATATAGAGCATCTTCCTCAGGAAAGGGCCAGGTTTCCTTCAAAGACGCCTTAAAGGGGAAAGCAGTCTTACAGGACAAACAACCCCCAGATATTCCAAGCCCCTATATGGTGGATAAGATGGAAAAATCACCAGAGATAACTATCAAATTACCATAAGTAAGTGATCTATTCAACATTCTTCAATCAAAGGCAATCATTGGCCGTTTTAATGGTTTTTGGCCAATATCCAATGCACTAAATGAGTGGATTCACTAAAACTAGACCAGAAAATGTGATATTTATTTATGCGCAGAAGGATTTTTTGTGGTTCAGTTTGGTTCCCAAAATGATTTTAACTGTCATAAACGATGGTACATGGTTTTGGTGAAGGGTGGGCTATTCGTATCCCCATGATTCCCCGATTTTGATGCAAATTCAATGGTTGTAACAAAAATGTTGGTATGGGTAAAACTTCACAACCTTTCACTTCCTTTTTGGCACCATCAGGGTCTTGAAGTAATATGAAACTCTTTGGAAAGATTCCTAGAGATAGACAATGAAAGAATTGAAAAAGAAATTTTTACTTTTGCTCGCATTTGTATGGAAATGGATCTAAGTAAAGGTATTACAGATAGTATTAACATGATACATAAATATTTCAGGTGGGTACAGTCGCTAGACTTCGAAAACACAACTTTTCGTTGTAGGATATGTCAACAAACATGGCAGCTTCAAAGCACATGCAAATTGACAAAGAAAGGAACAAAAAACAAAGTTCAAAAGCATAAACGATGGAAATTCCCTCATAGTCCTTTATTAGAAGATGAGGAAGAAATGGAAGAAAATCAGGAAAGTTTGGGAATATGAGAACAAAAAGGAGCACAAGTGAGGAAGGGAAATAGGATTTCAACCAACAATCTGATAGCCCTCCCATCATTTTTGCTCCCTCACCTACTGAACTTTAAAAAAAAGCCACTAAAATCACTACAAGTACAGGTGGAAATAAAATATCACATGTGTCTAAAAGTTCTGACTCAAACAAAGAAAACATCACAAGGAATAATGAGATGGCCTTGGTTTCTTCTTCCTCATATTTGGGGACTTGGCAGATTGTCCAAAAGAAAAAAAAGGCAACTGCAAAAAGCCCAACCCTGCTAGCACTATGTAAATTAATTATTTTTCTCTTTTGGTAGCCTCACTACTATGTGTGCCTGTGCACACGAGCCCTTCGGGGCATTCTGAATGCTTAATTGCATATACAAAATGTAACTTTTCATTTTCATTAATAGAAAGTTGCTTATTTTTTCTTTTGGAAAAACTTGTAAAATTCGCTTTGTTACGAATGGAAAAAGATTATAATATATACTAACATCATTTTTCAAACGTTTTGAAATATTATGTTTTGATGTTCTTAAGAAATGAAGTGTTGAAGTTGATATATGCTAATGTGATATATGTGGTTGCAGTATAGATGCATATGGGAGTTAATGTAAGTTGAAATATGTTGTTGATATTTGAAATGGGAGTATTCTTCCAATCATATATTGGAGATGAACCGAGTTGTCATATTCGAAGAGAAGTAAATTGACAATTTGGTAATAAATCCTATTTTTTAAGTCCTTCTCAGTCGTAAGTATTAAAATATTACTTAAAAAATTATTATGTTGCAATATGGATATTAGATGTCACTGACAAGTACATTTGATAAGCACTTGGAAAATAAAATATTGATATAGGGGATTTTAAATTCATATGAAGAAGGTCTTGTTGCCATTTTCAAAAAAAAAAGTGAAAGCAAGGAGAACAATACAATTCTATGAGAAAAGATTGGTTGATGTGTGGTCCCAATATGGAGATAAATATGAAGAATCAAATATATTGCTAATAGATGCATCAAAGTATCCTTCTCAAGCCACTAGATATCGGTCAAACCACATCTTAATAAAATCCTATACAATGCAAGAGCATGATAATTGGCTTATGCAAGTTTTATTTCCATTTCTTAAGCCATTTCAGTGTATCAAACATAAATGTGAGTACATTTGAATATTCAATAGAACATGCACTTCATTGTAATGGATGAGATTTTTTTTAATAAATTTACTCACAAGAGCATTATATTTTATCAATGAAACTTAGACATAGTTTTTTGTGAATGAATTTGTATGATTTATTATTTGTTTCAAAATATACGAGAATTGAAAATTATACTAATATACATTATTATTATTATTTATAATTATTTTTGCATTGAATTTGTTGTACAAAAGATTTATTTTTGTTATGTATTTATGTGTATATTAATTTACAATTTTTAAATGAAGTATTTGTCATCGAAATCATCTTATTATATGATACATTGAGGCAAAAAGTTATTTTACGGATTTATATTTAATTATATTCAATAATACTCGCATATAAATGTGAAATGTATTTTTTTAAATAAAGTTCAATGTAAATAAATGTACAACTTTTACCAAAAAAATTATAGATAATTTAGTTGATAAATGTTGCATGCACTATTATGGCTAATAGGAAATGGGGAATAGGTAATGGGCCATAGGTGAATGATTTGAACTTTCTGAAGTACAAGATCTGTTATTTCCCAATTGATATTTTTTGGTAATTTTGTATAGACTTCAATTAATGTTTTTTATTGCAATCATATCATATTGAAAATTATCAAGACACACAGTCACTTGTTAAATTTTAATAGCTTATAAAAATGCATTAATATCAATGTATAAATGTGATATACAAATTTTAAAATCAAACTCCATTGTAAAAAAATTTTCATTTCTTAAAAAGACATAAAATTAATTGATAATGATTGTTCAGTGGAGTGTTAATATTTCATTGAGCATGTATCATAGATGATTTATGTCTTTGAACTTTATGAATTGTAAGGAATTTCATTTCATTGTCCAGTGATGACTTTTTATAAATTTTTATTTTTAAATAAAATGAGATTATATCATATGAGCCAACAAGGCACAAAGTTATGTTATCAACTTTTATTTATTTATATTGCTTAATATGAGTGTATTAATATGATATACAATAACCATAAATTATGAATCATTTATTCCAAAAACAAATATTAAATTTTTTTGATAATAAGTGCTAAGTAGACTATTTAGACTAGTGGGCAATGTGACATAAATTAGTGACTTCAAACTTTAAATTTTAAGGCATTTGATTTTCAATATGTAATTCTTTGTAACTTACATGTGCTAGTAAATCAATTATTTTTTTCTGCAATAATATGTTTCTTATGAGTTAATAAATTAGGAAGCCATTATTGACTTTCATTTTCTATCATGTGGTTTAATAAGAGTGTATAAATGTGATATCATTATTTTTGGAATCAAACTCCATGTTAAACAAAATGTTTTTCATAATTAAACATGTAATAATTAATTTATCATGAAGATATTGAATGTTAAGTGGACTATTCATTAAGCCCCAAGGGTTAGCTCAAGAGGTCTAGAGCCAAATGTGAAGTTCTTTGATATTTTTTCTAATCACGGGTTCGACTCTCTGTTGGGGTGAGGTTCCATAACTAGGGCCAATAATTTACTCAATGTACCATTTACAAAATGGTGGGATGTACTTTTGGGTTTCCCGTGCTTTCATTCCAAGTAAAAATAAAGAAAACATGGACTATTCAGAGTTATTCAAGAGATGAGTCATAATTGGTCATCTTTAAACGGTTTGCGTATATGACATTTGATTTTCCCATCCACATTATAATTTGTAAAGTTCAAGTCTTAAATAAATTAATTCTAATAGAAATAATATGATAGAATCCAACACATTAACCTATTTATTGAATTCTATTTAGTTATATGCATTGATACAAGTTATTGAATATATTGCGCTTTTGAAATTATTTAATATCTTAATGTACATAAAGATATTTTTTTTCAAAAAAATTAGAATTAATTAATGATTTCTATGTGGTCCATTTGATTTTCAATCCATAAATTTTTATAACTATGTATTACTAAATCAATTACTTATATATGCAATCATCTCATGTAATTCTATCAGTCAAGAAACCATTTATTGACTTTTCTATGCCTATTATGTGGTGTGATATCAATGCATAAATGTGACACTGTTGTTTTTGAAACAAAACTCCATGTAAAAGAAAATGATTATCCTAATAAAAGATGGAATAATTACTTGATAATGAATGTCAAATGGACTATTCAGGCCCATTCAAGAGATGGACATAAATGGATGTCTTTAAACTTTTTGCACCATAATATGAGATTAGATTTTTCCATCCAAATTTCAACATTTAAATAAATTATTTGTAGTTGATATAATCTAATTGAAGCCAACAAGACATGGATCTCTTTACTAAATTCTATTTAGTTATATGCTTCCACAATACATGTTTATAAATGTAACGGGTTATTGAAATAAAGCGCTTGATGTAAGTAGAGACACAAATTTTACAAAATAAATAATTTAGAATTTAATTGATAATACATTTTAAATGGTTTACTTCAATTTTTTGTCCATAAATTTTTCTAACTATATACTCTTAAATTAATAACTCATATTTGCAATCATATCATATAAGTCAATAAGTTAACTATTAACTTATATTTTCCTATCATGTGGTTTAATATGAATGTATACAGGTTATATTGTTTTTTTTGAAATAAAATGTTGTGTAACCAGCTCCAAAAATAGAAGAAAGGAGATATCAACGCCTTAGAAATAAGCCACTTCAAGGGGGAAACCTCCAATACATTACATAAATGAACAATTCTTGGATGATACAATTTACAAAACCTCCTTTCTATATATAGGAGTCCATGGGGCCATAATGTAATCCTAGTAGGCCACAATGTAATCCTAGCCGACCTAACAATAATAATTTAAGGGCACAATAATAACAAAATGGGGGTTACAAGGGAACAATAATAACAATAAGGGGGTTACACTAACAATAATAAGGGACTATACTAGTGATATAGGGACCTAACATGCCCCTCTCCTTCAAAAAAGTATTGTCCTCAACGCTTGAGTAGCTCCGGGTGCTTCTGTATAAAATTCTCATCCTCCCATGTAGAATCTTCAGTGGGTAAGTTCTTCCACTTGATGAGATACTCTGAAATTGATCGATTCCGTAGCTGTCGAGTTCTTGTTTCCATGACCGCTTCAGGTTCCAATATGATTTTCCTTCCTCATCAAGTTCTGGCAATATTGTTTGAACTGGAAGATTTTCACCTATAACCTTCTTTAAGCATGAAACATGGAAAACTGGATGTACTCGCGAAGAAGCAGGAAGCTCCAATTTGTATGCCATAGTACCAATCTTTTGCAACACCTTGTAAGGACCATGGTACTTTGGCGATAATTTATTATCCTTCTTAGCTTGCTTGAGGGACATTTGTTTGTATGGTTGTAGCGGTAAAAATACCCAATCTCCTACATCAAAACTTCTCTCGCTGCGATGTTGATCTGCCTATTGTTTCATTTGATTTTGTGCCAAATTTAGGTTATCCTTTAAGAGTTGGAGAACTTCTTCCTAATGCTCGATGTGATCTTCCACTTCTTGAACCTTCGAATTTTCTCTGAAATATGATGTGATGGATGGTGGATGATATCCATAAAGTGCCATAAATGGGGTCATTTTTGCTGCAGTATGGAAGGAAGTGTTATACCACCATTCAGCAAGAGGTAACCACTTGACCCATTGTGTTTGTTTATCGGATACAAAACAACGAAGATATCCTTCCAAACATTTATTTACTATCTCAGTTTGACCATCAGATTGAGGATGATAAGATGAGCTATGAGCTAATTGGGTACCCAAACAAGAAAATAACTCCGTCCAAAAATTTCCAGTAAAAATGGGATCTCTGTCACTCACAATAACCCTTGGGCTTCCATGTAGCTTTTGAATTCTATCCATAAATGTAGTAGCAACTGTACTTGCTTTAAATGGATGAGATAATGCACAGAAGTGTGCATACTTGGTAAGTCTATCAACTACCACCATGATGACACTCTTTCCTTCAGACTTAGGTAAACCTGTGATAAAATCCATTGAAATCTCCTGCCAACGTTGACTTGGAATGGATAAAGGTTGTAGAAGTCCCGGGGTCTTAATTGTCTCAACTTTATTCTGCTGGCAAACCAAAAATTCTGCCACAAACTTTTGAATATCAGATTTAAGGCCATCCCAAAAAAATTCTTTCTTCACCCTGTGGTAAGTTTTTAAAAATCCTGAGTGTCCTCCTAAAGGAGAAGTGTGCAATTCCAGAAGAATCTTTTGTTTTAGTTGGAATTCTTACAAAGATATAAGCGATCTTTGTACCATAAGGAATCATTTTTCCAACTAAATGTATCAGATGTACTAGGATCTTGCTGCAACTTTTGAATGAGTGTCCATACATCTTTGTCCTTCTTCCATTCATCTCTTGCTTCGGTTATACAATCTGGTTGGATAATAGAAATGGCACAAAGCAATGCTTCCACCTCTTCATTCTTTCTTGAGAGTGCATCTGCAACAACATTAAGATTTCCTTTTTTGTAGATTATTTCAAAGTCATAACCCAACATCTTTGTGACCCATTTTTGCTGCTCTTCTGAAGATAGTCTTTGTTCCAAAAAGTGTTTAAGACTATCATGATCAGTTTTTTACCTTGAAGTGTCTTCCCATTAGGTAAGTTCGCCATTTCTTTAGTGCATGCAGTATTGCTAACATTTCCTTCTCATAAATAGGTTCTTGTAAATCCTTTCCTTTGATTGGACGACTTTCAAAAGCAATGGGTCTTCCTTCCTGCATTAAAACTGCACCAATTCCATTTCCTGAGGCATCACATTCCACAATAAAGGTTTTGTGAAGTCTGGCGTAGCTAAGACCGGTGCTAGGCACATTGCCTCTTTAAGATGTTCAAAGGCCTTAGTTGCTTCAAGAGTCCATGAAAATGCATCTTTCTTCAATAATGTTGTTAGAGATGCTACTATTCTCCCATAATTCTTAACAAACTTGCGATAATACCCTGTTAACCCGAGAAATCCTCGCAACTGCTTTATGGTTGTGGGGACTTTCCATTCCTTAATGGCTTTAATTTTGTTAGGTTCTACTTTAACACCCTCGTGAGATACAATATGACCCAGATATTCCACCTCTTGTACTCCAAAGAAACATTTGGATTTTTTTGCATATAATTGTTTCTCCTGCAATAGTTTGAGCACACTGTCAACATGTTCAACATGATCCTTCCAAGACCTGTTGTAGATTAGTATATCATCAAAAAATACTAGCACAAATTTTCTAAGGAAGGGTTTGAAAATGGAATTCATCAACCCTTGAAATGTAGAAGGTGCATTGGTAAGGCCAAAAGGCATGACCAAAAATTCATAATGACCCTCATGAGTTCGAAATGTTGTTTTTGGAATATCTTCAGTATTCATTCTAATTTGATGATATCCTGAACGAAGATCCAACTTGGTAAAATAAATTGCTCCATGTAATTCATCCAATAATTCATCAATCACAGGAATGGGAAATTTGTCTTTAATGGTGAGCTTATTGAGCTCCCTATAATCCGGAGACATTCGCCATGATCCATCCTTCTTGTGTACCAATACTACAGGAGCAGAGAAAGAACTTTGACTAGGTTGAATTATACCCGCCTCTAACATTTCTGCAATCATACGTTCCATTTCGCTCTTTTGGAAGTAAGGATATCTATAAGGCCTGATGTTTGGAGGAACACTTCCTGGAATCAAATGAATAGCATGATCATGATCACGAATAGTTGGGAGTCCTTTGGGAGTTTCAAACACCTTGGAATGATTGTCCAAGACTTGTTGGAGATCTGCAGAAATAGATGATTTTGATGTTGGAACTTCTAGTGAGCATAATTGTGCAATTACGCCTCGTTGTTCTTTCTTCAGAAGCTTTGTCATGACATTAGAGTTTATTCTCTTTCCCGGCTTCCCTGCAATACCTCGTAATTTGACTTCCTTTCCTTCTGAAAAAAAATTCAAGAAAAGTTCTTGAAAATTAAAAGCTACCGTCCCTAAAGATTGTAACCATTGTACTCCTAGTATAACATCACCACCTCCCATAGGAATGGAAAGAATTGGACTAGTCAATACATATTCCCCCATGGTTAGCTTGATATTATGGCATTTTCCAGAGAAATTTATAGTTCCTCCATTTGCAACCATCACTTGACATTCTGGTGCTGGGTATAGGAAACAATTTTATTCCTTGGCTACCTTACAATGAATAAAATTATGGGTGCTACCTGAATCAATCAACACTATTACCTTTTTCTTCTTGATTTGTCCTTCTATCTTGAGAGTTTGAGGAGTGGTAATTCCTGCCAGTGCATTACACGATATGGTCAGATTCATTTCTTCCTCTTATAGGGTTGGTTCCTGGTGTATATCCTCTTCTTGTTCATTTTCTTCTTCCTCTTCACAATTTATGTAAAATAATTTCTTCTCAGCACACTTATGACCTTTATTGTATTTTCTATCACAATGTAGCAAAGCCCTTTTGCTCTTTTTTCTTCCAATTGTTGTGGTTTCAACCTTCTAGGTTGTGGAAATCTAGGCATAGCAGCACTTCCTTATCTATAGAATTGAGTGGTAGGCTTCCTTGTCGCCATTATTTTACATTCAACTTTTCTTGCCAACCTGAATGCCTTCTCCAATGAATCCGGTTCCAAAAAACGTACTTCATGTTGGATGTTATCCTTTAAAGTGCCTATGAAGAGATCGATCCTATGTTCCTCTGGAATATCAGTTACCCTTATATTCAATTTTTGGAAGTCCTCAATGTGCTGCCCCACTAAACCCTTTTGTTTGAGATTTATCAATTGGCTAAAGAAGGTGTTGCTCTTTGTATCCTCATAATGTGATATCATTTCCTCCATAAAAATTGACCAAGTGACAATTTTTTTGCGGGAGCAAAGCCATCGATACCATACAAATGTATTTTTTTCTAAATGTAAAGTTGCATTGCGTACCTTTTGTGTGTTTTGCATGTTATGGAGATCAAAATATTGCTCCATCTGTAGTATCCATGTTACAGGATCCTTTCCATCAAACTTCCTCATATCCATTTTTGGAATATGGTGGTTCTTTCCGCCAACATTAGAGTTTATGAAATCATGATTAACATTTATTTTTTTCTCATCATGAGGTTCTTCTACTATCTTTTCGCCATTAGGAAACATTTATTTTATCAACTTTGTCAAACCTTCGATGTCTGCTTTTAGATCATTCTTCATGTTTTCCATGTTTTCTTTCATGTCATCCATCTTAGCTTCCATGCCTTTCTTCAAACCATCCATATTCACTTCCATGCCTTTCTTCAAAACTTCCATTTCATTTTTTGTTGCTCTTTGCGAGAGTGAAATTTGTTGCACTTTCTCTTGTAATTTTGATAGATCATGTTGCAATTCTTCATCTTCATGAGTCATAGTAGAGCCTTTTGAAGGCTTAATGGGTGTTGAATTATTTTTAACGGGCATATTTTAGAGCCTAATACTGATATATATTCTACAATATGCCCTTGGAACCAATTCAAATTGATTCTTCAAACAAGACTTATGCAATTCGGAAAAAAAAAATACACACCTTTTTCTTTCTTTTGAGGAGCTCGATATTGAAATTGGATTATCTTTATGATTACAGAACTTCAATATTTTAATTTTGGTACCAATGTAGCCCTCTGAATTATCTTTCAAATGCCACAGGTCTGACCTGATTTGGATTCTCTTAGACAAAGTTGTGTCCAATCTCTCACAATGACCTAATTATGGACTGGTCCAGTAGAGCGAACTTGTATGAATTTCCACGTGTCACTGTTTCGTCCTTCGGCTCTAAAATTGATAGCCAAGAAACTACAGTCCGTGTACTTGCAACCAATGTTTACAGAACTCCAATCCGATGCTCAGAGAGAGAGTTATGAATATTTTCCCACGATCACCTTTTTGAGATGAAATTCAGGAGCCTGAAAAAGCACTACATTCCACAGATCATATCTCCAAAAATGTTGCGAACCAAGCTCTGAAATTTTTTGACGATTTTACTTAGGATTTCTGCTTCGTACCTTAAAAATTTCAGCTTCTGAAACCTTGTAGAAAAAAATTTATAGCGCAAATGCCACGATGACCTGTTTAGGAGCCTGAAAAAAGACCTAACTTCCACAAATCATATCTCCAAAAATGTTGTGAACCAAGCTCCGAAATTTTTTGACGATGTTCCTCAGGTGTTCGGCTTCACATCCTAAAACTTTCAGCTTCTGAAACTTCGTAGAAAACAAGTTATAGCGAAAATGCCACGATGACCTGTTTGGAGCAGCAAAACCCTAGAATCCAAAGCTCTGATACCAAATGTTGTGTAACCAGCTCCAAAAATAGAATAAAAGAGATATCAACGCCTTATAAATAAGCCACTTCGAGGGGGAAACTTCCAATACATTACATAAATGAACAATTCTTGGATGATACAATTTACAAAACCTCCTTTCTATATATAGTAGTCCATGTGGCCATAATGTAATCCTAGTGGGCCACAATGTAATCCTAGCCGACCTAACAATAATAATTTAAGGGCGCAATAATAAAAAAATGAGCGTTACAAGGGTACAATAATAACAATAAGGGGGTTACACTAATAACAATAAGGGACTATACTAGTAATATAGGGACCTAACATAAAACTCCATGTAAAACAAAATGCTTTTCTGAATAAAACATGGAATAATATATTGATAATGACTACTAAGTGGACTTTCAAGGTTCACTGAAGAGAAGGGTCACAAATGAATGTCTTTAGAATTTTTGCACTATTATTATGACAATTTTTTTACAAATTACAATTATTCGATAATTAATCTTAAATGGTGTTTAAACAAATTATAATTATTTGATAATTATTTCTAATTGGTCCAGACCTCTCCTCAGTTATTTATAAAGGCACTAAGGGGACCTATAAAATTTAGCATAAAAACTTATTTTACTTAGTAACTTTCTAGTATACTAGTTGCAATGAAAAATTTGCAAGGGAGGCACTCCTTACCAAGTCTTACACTGAGATCCTCATAACACCATCATAGTATGATCAAGAACTCTTCCTTTGGGTTGTGGGAAACTTGGGGGTGACAGTTTTAAGGCACAAAATTTTTGACATCAAGGAGTCTAGTTTATCATTCATAACTATAATATCTTGCTTTCAAGTTAGACATAATAATAATATTATTTAATTGATTACTACTAATAGCTACTTTCACACCCATACTATGTATTGATATTTTGTGCCAAACAATTCCATGTTTGACCTCTTCATTCGTCACTAATTGGTTTGACATTACTAAAAATATTTATCTTATCTTAAGTTATTTGTGATTTTTTCGAGAGGCATTTTACATCCTAGTATGGAAAGACCCCATGTAAACATTTACACTTGCAAATGTCTGTTTACAAGGATATGTGAAGGTCCCCATTAAATTTTCAGGTCATAGACTAGTTAACATAAGTTTCAGTTAGTCATTTAGTGGGTTTATCGATGGTGCTTTACAAGCCCATAGTATTGCATCTCCCATGATATTTTTTTTTGTTATTTGTTATGATGAAGCCTAGTTAAAGGCTTCATCAAATCCATTATGAAATGTAAGACTTCCAGCTTAGATCCATCTTAACTCTAGAATTGATCCCTATTGGCACTCTAGAAGTTCTTGTGTTGGTTTAGATTGTTAAAAGAACAAATTTAAACATAATATGGGTCTTATGTAATATTTTTTCTTGTCCACTAGAAATTTTATTAACATCCTAAATTATATAATTATAAAATATGATACTAAAAAAATAAACAAAATTGCTAATAGTACCTGCAATTAAAATTGTCATGGTAATAAACATACTAGTGTAATTCTATGATTAAATAAATTTTATGGAGACTTTAAAATTGAGCCAAATTTCTACTAAAATAGTAACTCATCACAATAAATGTCATATTTACGATATCGAATTATAATTAAATTGGTAAATAATAATAATACACAAAATACTCTTGTCACCAACTAATATTATTCAACTTTTAAAAAGGAACCATAAATAATATCAGAATAAATAATGAAAGGAGTCCAAGATTAATACATCAAAGATTTGCTTCTACAACTTTATATAAATTTTCTTTATATAGCTTATCATAATAATTTTACTGCAAGAAATGGTGAATAGATACATTCAAATAGTGAACTAACTTTTTTTCAAACTTAATCTAGTTAAAGTTCTAAATTCTAGATCCACTCAATAATTCCAAATTTAATGAAACATTTTTGTTGTTGAAGTCCTTGTAATAGAATACTTCCAAATTTAATGAAATATGTGTTTTTGGGAGAAGCCTTTCAGATGGGGGAATTTTTGGCAAGAGATGTGTTGCTTGAATCATATTCAGCCAACACCTATTATCCTCTACTATTTCCAAGCTTTGGATAAGCTTATGGCAGCAAGAAGGTGGTTGGGTGGCCACTTATTGTACTATGTTTTGAGGCAGCAAGAAGGAGAACAATGTTGGTCTCAATGGAGGGACTATTGTCACCATCCAATATATCATATGACACTTAGTCCATGTTTCTTTTGGAGCACATATGGTGATGGTACTTTATTCACTATATGCATGGAAGATTGGGAAAGAAGGGTCCCTAGAATCAATGAAGGGAATCATGAGGTTCCAAGTCTCTTTTTGCTTCATGAGGACTATATTTTTGTAGCCCAGGATCAACAGCTCCAAATATATCATAAATGGAGGGAGAGACAACATAATTTAAACATTCTTACTTCTCATTTCCAGCCATGTAGCCCCTATACATTGCATAAGGAGGGGATTGGTGACTATTTATATGAGCTACCAAGGATGGCTCACTTTATCTAGATGATAGCATGGATGTTGGAGTATCTCATGGGGGTTGAATCACCCATCATTTATCATCTCTCATGCCTTGAGAAGGCCAATGGACATCATATGATTCTTTCTATGTATCCCCCACTTCTCCATGATGACAACTATTTGGTTTATTCACCAAAGGAAAAATTGTATTCTTGGGAGGAGACAATTCCATTGGATACTTTGCAAAGTCCTTGTAAGTTGCTTGAGGACAAGCAACATTTTGGAGGGGAGGTATGTAATATTCCTAACTAGTCCTAAGCTAATTGGAATATCCACTTTTTCTTTATTTCTTTTCTTAAAGAATAAATGTGTAAAGGAGGTTCATCAAACTCCTTAAAAAGAATAAATCAAGGCCAAATGTGAAAGAGGCTAAATCTTGGCTATGTAAGCAAGCACCCTTAGGTGTGAAAGGGGCTGGATATTTTTACTGGGTCAACCTTGACCAGATCTATAGCGTTGTCTAGAAGGAGTTGCCATCAATGAGGCACATTGCAGTTCTATAAGGAGATGGATTGTGTGAAAGAGAAGATTTCATTGAAGGTGGTTTAGGGTTTAAAAGCTCTTAATATATATAAGGAAGGGGATGGCAGCATGAAGAGGTTGTTGAAGATATGATATTTTGATATATTTTCTATTTAGAACATATATCTTTCTTTGGTTGTTTAGCCTAGATTGCAAATGTTGTTTAGCATTGGGATTTCTTGTTTAGGAATTCCACCTCTTCCCATTGAGTAGCTCTTGGGAGAGTCTTCTATTGCATAGTTCACTATCTGGTTTGAGGCCAAGCTTCTCCTTTCAACTACAACTCAGATCCTGTTGAGGGTTTGGTTGTGTTTGCAAGCTGCAGCAAGTGGAGGCTAGATCTATTCAAATCTAGGACATTTCAGTGCCATTTTTCAGTGGAGGAGTCTTCTACTCCAATTGGAGGAGTGTATTGGAGTGCTTGGGCATCATTTTCTGATCTTGGCATGTGGCCAAATATTATCTATACCCTACAGCTCAATTTCTCTTCCATATCTGTGTTATTCTAGTAGGTGTTGTTGCAGGGAGTTTGGGTGCACCATTTGGAGAGCTGGTTTCTAAGTGTTGGGGATTTTCCCTTCACTTTGAGATCCATTGGAGGAGATCTATACATTACATATTTAAGATCTGATCTGCATATTTCTGAATACTTCTGAATCACTGAATATTTCTGCAGATCTGCATTCTTAGATCTCAGATCTACTGCTTATACTTGGTACAATGCTCAAAACCCCAAGGGGATCTGAAAGAGGAGCCTTTCTAGTGTATAGATCTGTTATGGATCTAAATTATCATACATAGATCTGCTCTAGATCTGACATGTAATCTACAGCATTTTGCAACCCAATAAAATAATGTTGTCAAGGCATTTTCAGTCTATACATGTGGTTGCAGCATCTCTTTTGAGGGATTTTCTTCTATTTGTGTCTTGTATTTCCAGCTATGCATCTTATGGGCCTCATTATACATCTATTTTGTTGTTGTAAATACTTCTTAAGAGCCTTTTTATTGGCCTCTTGCTTTTCTTTAGATGAACTGCGTTATTTTCCTGCATAGCTATCTTGAATTACTACATTTCCCATTTGGGGAATATTACAAACTATTATTTATCCATATAATAATAATTTTTCATAATCTATATTTAGTATGTTAGAGGTCCTAATATATATATATATATATATATATAATTATATATATTAACTAAAAAGAATAATTGTTAAAATCCATTAATTATTCATATACTTAAAACAAAATAATTCCAAATTAAATGAATATTTGAATTTAATTACTAATATCTTCAATGGCGATGATTAATGAGGACCCTAAGGTGGTAGAGTGCTGAACAACCTTTATCTTAGGAAATAACTCACCTTGACATCCCATCCAACGGAACTCGTTAGTTAGCTTTAGCTCATTCGCCACTCACATCACCTCGCATGCATATGTTGTATGATATCACATGTGAAAATTTAATATCAAATGCATTCAATGAGGGTTTTTTTACAATGAAATTTAGTTTGATGATGATATTCATCATTATGTATCCGTTGCATTTGTTTATGTTATCTACAATGGATCTCATATATGTTTCCCCTCTTAGCAACTCCTCTTGTCAACCTTCTTGGTTATTTCCTCATGCTTTCTTCGGAGCTAACAATATGGAGTCCATGTTCTCATTTGTAATCCACTATCCTCCTCGCTTACATCGATGGTTTAAAATTATTCTCATGGATTTATTTTCTCTGGTTCTTAGATTGGTTTACCTTCGACCCTATGCACCACTTTCTTCCTTCTATGGCCATGACTAGTCATCAAGCCCATTTCCATAGGGGTGGAGGAGGGCATGGTACTACAAGTGGTTTGTGTTCTCAATTTAAAGAAGTGTTTCCTTCTAACCTTTATCATGATCATACCCTCGTTGAGGTTCAAGAAAAACTCAAATGTGGAGGTTTCCTTCTAACCTATATCATGATCATACCCTTGTTGAGGTTCAAGAAAAACTCAAATGTGGAGGTTGAATTTAGAAGAGAATAATGGTCTTTTGGATGCAGAATCATTGGACAAGTTGGTCACTTGGAATAGATACAAATAACACTAAAGGATGGAAGAAAATAATAAGTATATATAGTATACCTTTATTGGCATTTGAATACAATATTGGGTAATTTTTTGTTGGATCTTAGTGATGCATGGGAGAAATTTTTTCCAAACTAGATGACATGAAGCTACAATTACTCAATATTGAAGGATGCCTAGCTTATGTTGATGCTAGCTTACCTCTAGACTCAACCATAGGAAAAAATAAGAAGGATTTTTCTCAAGAAATCAAGGTGGAAACATTGTTATCACGTTTTATGTTTTCTTCATGATGTCTAGAACTATTTTTAAATATATATATTTTTTTTGTAACAATCTTATTTTCCTACTCAAGTAAAAAATTTTAAACATGATTATTGTTAAGATATATTTTAACTTTTTAAATTATTTCTTACTATTGTCCAATTATTTTATCAATTGTTTGGTTTTCCATGTGGTAGATGGGTGAAAAACAACAACAATTTGTCATTCTAAATATTGTGGTTTTTCAATAAAAACTTTAAAATAATAATAATTGCTAATTATTTGTTTATTTATGTGGGGTAAATTTTATTACCTTCAAAAATTGAAATTACTAGATAAAAATGAAAATTATACATCATTCTTTCATAAGGGAGATTAAACCAAATCCAAAATTTTATTCTTTATAGAGAGGTGAGAGGTAACTGAGTACTTGGAGAAACAAAATTTAACATACAGTAAGTCTGATCTAGGAAACAATGTATAAAATCGACAAGCACACAATATCATTAGAGCATAGACATGATATAAATAGGAATAAGGTTCAAATCCCATGGTAGCGACCTGGATGGGCTCTTTGTTGTCTATAGAGGTTCCTCTCACTATGGGGGGATGCCAAGATGTTTTTCAGTATACTCCATCCATCAATCCATGCCCTTTATATGCTAATGAGGATGTCATAGGGAATGAACAATATATACTTAGTGATTGTGTTGGTTCAATAGAGTATACCCCAAGCAAAACTTCATGTGCCAATTGAGATCAACTATGTGCATATATTGGTTAAATCATCCTCTATTTTTCTATAAATGGTTATTAAAACCATGGATAATGCATGTTAATAAACAAAATAAATCATAATATTAAAGTGAGAATATAATTGCAAGCCAATTTCAAATTTACGATCATAATTATGATACTCACCCATGGTATCACATTTTATTTTATTTACACATGGTGTCATAATTCATTATATTTTCCAATGGTATTCACCCATGGATTTTGTAAACCGTGGTATTTAAAATGTAACAAGAGGCATGACTCTCAACGAAAGATACCTGTAAAAAGTATAAATACAAAACTTCACCATGGAGTAAAGCATCCTTTTTCTCATAATACAGTCTCATGGTATATTACCCATTTCAATAAATATTTTATTTCCTCTTGTATTATTTTTCTACAATATTTATCTTATGCACTCAGTCCTTATAATAATGTTTTAATACAAAATTTATTTTATGCATCATGCCATACTTTGGGTTCCTATTATACTACTTTTTCACAATATTTCTCTTAAGTATTGTGATATATTCATTTTTCATTTATGAAGTTTCCTTTTTTTTTAAACTTATATCAAAATGACATTAATGCATCAAGTCTCATGAGAACTTTGCAGTTGAGCGCACTTGGGCCAAAGTAGTACTAGGATGGGTGACTTGCTTGGAATTTTTAATTTTTATTCTTGTGTCAATGTTTAAGTCTCATTGCTCTTATGATCTAAATCAGGCTGGCTCTTCCTAAATGGACCCGGGTGTGATGTCATGAAAGTAAGAGGTGCATTCCTCCAAATAATGATGTGTATGTGTACTACCCCTATGGGCCCACTCTTTGTAATAGGAAGCACCCCTATGAACCCAAGCCCATTAACAATTCATGGAATAGTGGTTAGAGAATAAAAAACGTCTGAGAAAGAGACAAAAAAAGTAGGGGATTAGAGGACCAAGAAGAATGTCACATAACTCAAGCACCAAGATGAGAGTCGCCAAATCCAACAAAACAACCTATAAGTGTCACTGGATGCATCAATGAGAAGGGAGAGGGAAAATTAAATATAACCATTAGAAAATAGCATATGATAAGAACCCAAAAAAAAATCACATGTCGAAAGACCCAAAGTTCGGGAGAAGGCGTCGTGATGGAGGAGAAAGAAGATTGAAGGCAGGGAAGCAAAAAGGGGGCACAAAGAGGCCAAATAGTGGGGGAGAGGAGGGGTTTGGGGATGGATAATGGCCCATAAAAATATCAAGGAGACTATTTCAAGAAGATTTGTCCAGGATAAAGGGGTGGGGGATTGAATAAAAGAAGGTGTGAACATAAGAAAATTTGTAGACATGACCAAATTTCAAGAGGAAAGTGAGAATTAAATGAAAACAATTTTTCATAGAATACAAGGATTACCAATTTTTTTGCAATGCCACAGAACCAAGAGCGTAATAGCTTCCTTGAATTTCCAAGTACCCAATTTAGAATGTATTTTTTAAGCAGTCTAGTGCACAATAGTGTGGGGATGTATATAACAACATGCAAAAATATTCTCACTCTTTGCCTGTTCAATTATCAAGTTTCCCAACTCTCTAATTTCATCAAGACTTTGTTCTGAATGAGGACATGATCTTGGATCCAGGGTGAAATCCTTCCCCACAATCGATCTCTATGAGTGAAAGACTAACTAATAAATAGAATGTATGGTATACACTCATATCTGAATACATAACTTCTAGGATGGGGCTGGACGGAGTAGTGATCTACATGCCATATGAACAATACAATAAATTTTATCATGGGGCTATGCTTCCATGTGCCCCAGTCCTTTGGCCAGGTAGAATTGTGGCATTCTTCTCATGCTCCCACGCCCCCTAATTTTGTTTCAATATTCACCCCATAAAAAGAATATTTACTAATTATTTATTAGAATCAAAACATTTCCAAATTAAGTTGACTTTTAACTTATATAAAGATATTTAAATTTCATTATTAATTATTTAAGAAAACATCCCAAATCAATGTTGGGTTTATATGGATATATTTAAATTTAATTAAAAATATATTTTAGAACTATTAAAAATTAATGATCACACACCTCATCCCTTTCAAAACATTCCTCGAAAATTAAGCATCATATTTTCCTAGAAAATGCTAGAATCGTCACTAGAGAAAACCATTATGGAAAGAGGAAAATTAGGGAAGCCCTAGAAATATTGAAACATCCACATAATTTGAATAGGGATGGTGGTATCAAAGTCATTTTCTTCCATTAAAATAATGCCAAATTTCCATGAATCTTGTATGCAAGGGTCTGATCGGACAATTTACCAAAATATGGTCCTCACCAAAGGCCATGGACATCTAGGTTTGAATGAATTGGTAAGCACTTGTCCAAGGAAAAATATCATTCTATTTCTACATACGTGGATATTTTCTTTTCTATTCCAACTTAAGGAGGACTGAGACATGATCTTTCAAAGTGGGACTTATTTTCATGGAACCCAAGGTATGTATCCAAATCATTGTACCCTTTATTTTAACCCCAAAAATTGCATTCCTTATACAATTACAGTTTGGTTCCATCTTGTCTTTATTATTGGAAATAATTGGGAATTCCTTAGGAAAATATATTTACTATTATGTCCCCAAAGACACAATATTCTCCTATGCCCACATCTATTTAGAAGTGGAACTGGAGAAAAGCCTTCTGGGATCCATCCAACTAACCTTAGGGAATTGAAAGAAAATCTATAAAGTTGAATATGAGCATATTTTTTTCAAATGCAGGAACTTCCATGAATATGGAAAATTTTCCACATCATGCCTAAGATCATTCCCATGAAAAAGGACCCTCCACAAAACCTATATCAATTACAATTAGGTAAGTGATGAAGGGGAAACACTAGGAAAATGGGTCCAATGCACGGCCTTGGAACCTAAGAGAAAAGGCCTTCATGAAATGTGGTTATTTCCAACCCAACTAGTACAACTTAGGAAGAAAGAAGACACCCTTCCTTGAACCCAGGTAATTGAGAAAATAATTAAGGTATTCAATTATCCCTATCTAAGCCTCACAAAGGAAATAAAGGTCCTCCTTATCCACCCATCCCTCAATATAACAATAGTTTCATTGTTGTGTAAAATTTGTAGGATACCCTTCCTCCCCACTACTACCAAGACACCCCACCTACCATCACCCAAATCATTCCCTATCTAGAGAGTACATAAGAAGACTCGGGAACCTATTCAAAATTTACCCCTCAACCCCTCTCCCCCTTTTCCTCTAAAATATCAGCTTCAATAACTACTCACAAAGAATCATATATGGAAAACCCCAAAGCCCCAAATAATCTTCTGAATTTGGAATCGCCTCTTCCACTTTGTCTAAGAGAAGAGGACCTCCTTCATCCAAATTCATCAAGGAATATTCAATAGAATATTAGAGGGATAGAGGAAAGCAGAGTGTTCTAGATGCTTTTTTATATGTAACTAGATGGAATACTTGTACTAGTCTTTCCTCCTCCCATGGAGGATATTGTTCCATGCAAAAGAATTATTGAAGATAATTTCTTGCAATGGGTGGGGACTAGCATCTAAAGAAAAAAATAAATCTCTAAAATTCTCATTAGAATAGAGAACCCCATGACCCTATTAATATAGGAGACAAAATTAAGTGCTAAGTATGATATTAACCTTGGCACCAATATTTGGAGAAGCAAATCTAGAACAAAAATTTATTCCTAGGGACTTAGGTGGTCTATGCACCCTGTTGTACCTATACCTTTGCTCGTGAAAAAAGGAAACAAAGAACCAACATTGGGTCATGATATCTTGAGACACCTTCAAACAAGTGAATTCCTTAATGAATATTTCTATGGCTATCAGAAAGAGATAAAATAAATTCCTTCTTCCACAAGAAACTAAGAATGAAACAATGGAGAAATTTAATTAGTTCCATAAAATTTGAGGATGGTCAAATTTGTCTTCCTTTGAAGATATGAAAATGGAAGTTATTTCTCATTTGGAGGCTTTATATTCAACGCCTCTAGAGAATCATAATGGAAATGTTGACCAAATATTGGAACATATCCATCACTAATATTAGCAACCAAAAATTCCATTATCACACTAGAAATTAGGGAGGAATAAGTTTAGGCAACAATTTGGTCTCTTGATCCATACAAAATTGATTATCTAGACGACTTCACAATAAGCTTATACATATCATGTTGGAATCTAATCAAGTTCGATCTAGTGAGAATGATCAAGTATGTTAAAATTCCTCAAGAATGGGGAGTTAATTAACTCCACCTTTTTAGCTTTAATCCCAAAGGAATCTAATCCTTCATCCTTTGCTCATTTCTCCCCATCTCATTATATAATGCCTCATATAAGGTCCTAGACAAAATTATTATATTGCAAAGCTCATATCCGAGAATCAAGGGGATTTTCTATCTCATCGACAAATTTTGGACAATGTCATCATTGTTCAAGAAGTTATCCATTCAAGAAATACTAGATGTGATGGAGGCATGGAAGTTAAACTAGATATCGCCAATGCATTTGATAAGTTAAACTACTCCTTCCTCTTCTAGGTTATTGGTAATTCTAGTTTTATCCAATCCTTTATAAACCTCATCTCTACTTGTATTGGAACTCCCATGATATTTCCTCTTGTTAATGTTAGGCCCTAAGATAAGGCTTCTCCCTCTCTCTCGTATTAGATAATATAATGGAAAAATCCTTAAGTATAAAATTAGAAAATGGAATAATGTCAGGTCAAATCCCAGGGTTCAAGATAGTGTATGGAGTGAAGAGAGAAAATCACTCTTAACATGCATATGACACCATGCTTCTTAATGGAGCTTCAATAATCTTCGGCTCTAGCTCCAAATCAATTATAGACACTTTTTAAATAGTCTTAGTTAGTGAGATAAATAACCAATAATCCCAAGTCTATGGATGGAATGTCAACAATCAAACTCTAAATGTTATACCAAAAATCATATGACTTCACCCTCTTTGTTTGAATAGAACTCTTTCACTTTTATGAGATTCCTCATTAGTCTTCATTACCTCTCTTCCATTCATTGGTAAAAATTGATCCTTAAAATTAAAAGAAAAAAAATCCTAAGAGTCCTAATGGCTAAACCCAACTCAACATCGCGGTCACCTGAAATCTATCCTCTTTGCCATCACCATATATCACTTTTCTTCCCTCCTAGATTTTTCAATTTTTAAGATCCAAATTAAAAAATATATATGGATATTTCTATGGGAAGAAGGTAAATCATCCACCAAAAAATCTCATTTGGTCTAATACGATAGAGTCAAGCCACCCTTTTCCTCTAGTGGATTGGAAATTAGGGATCCCCATTTAATTAATTTAATGATGGGTGCTGAAATATTACAGATAATAACCACTAGAAAATTAGAATGGTTGAAAATTTACCTTAGAAAAAATACTTCCAAGGACCAAAGAAGATATGTATTGATTGTACTTCTTAAGAAAAATAATGATCACTTATCTAGAGAGCATTGCAGGAAGCCCTTCCCATTATCAAATACAAATTATCAAGGAATTTCGAGTAATGGAAAACATGCTAATTTGTGGATTGATAACATTAAAGGCCACCCTTCACTATCACAAAATATTTTCTCTCCATTAAATAAAAGGTTGGATAGGATGGATAAGAAGAATCTTATATACATTTGTCTTTGGGATCTAGATGATTTATGGACTGGGTGGAACCTAGGACACTATCCAAGTGAGCTAGCCTCCTTGGTCCCTATGCTTAGATCCTTTCTTTTAGGATGTTCACATGTAACAATCCATAAATAATATAGGAGTTGTTGCAGAAAAAGAGACTACACAGTCAAAGAAGGATATGTCTGGAAGATAGACTAGTGGAACATTTTAGCAACTGATTTTATTTAGAAAAAATTTTGGGCCAAAAATCGCCCTATAAATATAATATTCTTTTGTTGGAAATTGGAAATAAGGAAGACATCAATAATATACAGACTATCTAAATGAGGTATCCTTGGGCTCTCTAGATTTAACCTTTGTTTAACATCTAAGGGAAAAAAAAAACATGGTTTTCTTGAATTCCTCTATGCTAAATAGGTATGGAGTTTCTTTTTAAAGATATTTATCCTCACATCACCCCTCCAATCATACATCAATACTTTTTTTTCAAATTGGCATAAACATTATGGTGGTTCCTTCAACTCCGTCTTAAATTTCAAATTTGTTTGGATGACTATCTTGAGATTTCTCTTGTGGAAAATATTCCTTTCTCAAAACAAATCTATATTCCAGTAAATTGTTCTTCTTCCATAATATGTAGCTAAAATAATGGTTTTCGTTGTGTGAATTATTTTATCATATTTCCTCATGTCAACGAGGATCCTAGTTAGATGATTTAGAAAAAGTATGGTGCTATGATAACATTGATTTGGAATAACCTAAAAAGTAAAAAAATCTTTAAAATCTCCTCAAGACCATGTCAGCAGGTTCAATTGGATTCAGAAGAATTCCCTAAATGGTGGAAAACACGAGACTCTTATATTTTCTTTTTTTGATGGAGCCAAAAAAAGAAATCTAGGGGAGGTAGGCACAAAGGGGCTATATTTCACCTCGCAGGAGCAATTGAAGGAAGATTCACTTGGAAAATTGGGTCGCAAACTAAAAAAAAAACATAATCTTATGCCCTTATTAAAGGCATCTCTATAGTGTGATCACTTCACCCAATCTAATTAATAGTGTTTGGAAAATCCCAACTAATAATCAGTAACCTAGTTAAAGGAACAAGTGAAAAATATATAACATTTGATTCCATAATCAATTGAATTATAATCCAAGTCCCCCTCTTTGCATGCAAGATTGAAAGATATCTTGTCAAATGGAACAATAATCAAGCAACAACAGACAATCATGCCAACCATTCTATTGATATGGAGAAAAAATGGAATTTTTATATTAAGGACACATATGTCATTCATCTAATACCATAACATAATGATCACACAAGTTCCAGCTCAACAAAGTACCAATTGGAGCCACTGTAAATACTTCGCATCGTGCACAATACTTTACCACCTCTCGTATCCATGATGATTCAAGGCATGATACACAACATAGGATTTAACTACCTAATTCCTTTCCCATGCTACCACCATGGGATGTCTCGAAGAGCATAGATGGCATATGATTTTGATACGCAATGATCAATGCAGATAAATGGTTTGGTTGGGAGCTCCACCTAGCTAATTGAGTGCAACTCTAATATGCTCTTGATTTCCTCTATTCTCTTTATTTATTATAAACCAAACATAGATTTTGGGGATTTATGAGCTACTTGAATCTCCCTCTGATAGCATGTAACAACCATCAATGAGGTGTTGTTTGAGATGGACAAGTTCCGAGGCAATCTAGAAGCACTAGAGAATAATCTAGGTACGAAATGGGGGCATGTCTTTGAGCATTTTGTTGAACCTAAAGAAATTGATAGACTTTATAGAGAAGAAGGGTTATAACATAGAAAATTGACTTGTAGTAGTGGCCCCATCAAGAAACAAGAAGCACATGCCTAGAATAATAATGACTCAATCATCTCCTCCCTATTTCTAGCAGGCATCCTCACAACCTTTTCAGACATCCACGCTGGTCTCCAAACACATCCTCCCAATTGATTTTATATTCCTTACAGGTTCTGGCTTTGGTTATTTGCAATTACATGAAATCTAGTTTGGCTAGAGAATTTTTATTTTTGATATCCAGCAAGTCCTAGTCCCTATCATGCAAACCCAATTTCCTAACTATCATATTTCATTTGTAGTTTATATCCTATGTAATTTTTGGTCTTTTGATCTTTGACAATCCTTCTCTAATAGACTTGATCTGTTTCCTATCTTTGTAAAATCTCATCTATAGTTTATGGAAAGTGTATTCAATAACCTTTTAAAAAGTTAGATGTTGGATTTAGATAATGGAGAAACCTTGATACTTTTTATATATAAAGGATTAAATTTTTACAATGCTTCTTTGAACTTTGGGCAAAACTTTTTATAAAATAATATCTACCAATCTCATTGAAAGAATCATAATTAATTATTCATTTAAAAATATCTATATTGTGTCAAATTTCATAAGTGTTTACATAGTAAAAGCCTAGTTAAAATGTTCAGTTTATTTTTATATTTTAATAATAAAATTTATAATTACTTATATCGATACACATGTTTATTTTGGAATTGGGTTTTTACAATTCTAATTAAATTATTAATTATTATTAAATGGATGGTAGGAATTTAAGGTCCATAAAATATTTAGAATATTTTTGGTAGTATATAGAAATCAAAAAGCTTAAATTTATTTCTCAAGAACTTAATGTTTTTTTTCCTTTTATTTGAATTCATTAATTAGAGAAAATATCATAAACTACTTTTTTATGGTTTTTAGACATGTCTTTTTTTTTTCCTCGAAAAAAAAGCGTAATTTTATTACTGTAGGTGAGTACAAAATTACATTGGGGAACACATGAATGTGTGTTGTATGAAGAAAAACTCTAGCGTTTTTAGGCAAAGCAGTTACAAAAGTGAAAAGCCATCCTGAGCTGAAAAGAAACTAGCATTTCCCCAATACATTTGGATGAAACAAACATATTGTTCATACTGTTCATAAAAAACTGAAAAGCTGTAGCAATCTCCTTTAAGCAGTCATGTAAAGTAAACTTTTAAGGAAAAATAAACACTGCCTAGAGGTGACATTTTGATCCTCTCCGAACCAAGAAAATGCCTAGACAGTCAAAAGACCTGATGGTGCACCAAAACAGAAAAATATTCTACAGCATATGAGCTTTATTCACCATCCGGGGAAAAAGCAAAGACCAATTTTGTCATTTAGGAGAGATCAGTCTGCTATAGTAAACCTTCCTTCCAGAAAAACAAACGATAACAGGGGAAGCGCAGCCACCTTCGTAAAATTGTTTAAGTGTAGCTCACCAAGTGAAAACAGCCCGTGACTATTTGAAGTCCAAACTGTTAAATCTCTGTTTAATAAATAAAAACTAGCCCACTGCAGACCAATACCATCGAGTATGCAAACCAAAGTATAAAAACAGAGTAATAGGACAACCGACATCCCATGATCTGTTGAGGTATATATATGCACAGCTATAGTAAACCTTCCTTCCAGAAAAAACAAACGATAACAGGGGAAGCGCAGCCACCTTCGCAAATTTGTTTAAGTGTAGCTCACCAAGTGTAAACAGCCCGTGACTATTTGAAGTCCGAACTGTTAATCTCTGTTTAAAAAATAAAACCAACCCACTGCAGACCAATACCATCGAGTATGCAAACCAAAGTATAAAAACAGAGTAATAGGACATCCGACATCCCATGATCTGTTGAGGTATATATACGCACAGCTAGTGTATGCAGACATTTGCCAATAAGTTGACATGTCGACATAGAAACCCTGTAGCCACATCAGTCAAATAAAGAAGGATGAATATATTCAGTGGTTCCTCCATCTTGATGTTCTCTAATGCTCCAAGTACCCTCGTCCAGCTGAATCCCCCTTTTTGATGCACGATCAGCCTCTTCATTATTTTCTCGATATATATGTTGACAGGAGAAGGATTCAAGAGAAAGGAGGATCTCCCTAATGGAAATGAAGAGATTTTGAAGATGGTGAACTCTGCATTGCTGTATTACTTTTGTCCAATTGATCACATTCAAAGAGTCCCCATAGAAATTTAACTTATTGTAGCCTTTCTCCACAGCAAACAACAGAAGAATCTTGAGGCTCAGCAATTCAGCGTAATTATTTGTGCCTTCCCCAAGCCCAACAGAGATCTCAAACCAGTGGGAGTCAGATAGAAATAGCAAAGCCCCTCTTCCACAGTCATTTTGCTGCATAGCCCCATCAAAAAAACCCCAAGGAGTCCTCCTATCAATGTCTAACTGAAGAACCTCCCTCTGGTTGGCAGCCCGGATATGTATAGGAAAAGAAGAGTGCAGTCCTATAGTCATAACACCAATGATCTCTGAAGTACTGACAGACCCATCAAAAAGAAGGCGATTACGGGCCAGCCAGCAACTCCAGATTACCGGGAGAGGCAGAGCTTTTAGTTTCTGCTCAGCATGTGACACCCACCACAAATCCCATGCATGAGACACAGAATTGCCCTCCCATCTACAAGGAAACCCCAATATCCTAGAACATTCCAGCCAAACTCCTTTAATGAAAGGACAACGTAGGAAGAGATGGTTTACCAATTCCTCATCCGAATTGCAAAGACAACACCAACCAGGGCCCTGAAAACATCTGTGTTGCAGAACATCCCAGGTAGGAACTTTGTTTTCAAGTACACACCACATGAAAATTCGAGTCTTAGGAGGGCAATGTAGTTTCCAAATTTTCTTCCACCACCACCGCTCATCACCCAAGACAGCCCCAGTACAAAGTTTTTTGTATCCTGCCCGAGGAGAGTACATCCCCGAATAATCATAATCCCAAGCAATAAAATCATCCCTATCTTGTAGCAAAATATGAGCCTATTTTAAAGCACGGATATATGCAGCTAGAGCCCTCTCATCATGAGCTTCCAGCCCCAAAGAAGAGGCCAAAATCCATGTCTGGATGCCCACTCTTCTCCGAGCCGGATCAGCAATTTGGGATAAAAAGGTAAATCCCCTCTGCCTTAAGGCCTCAATCGTGCACCTGGGAAGAATGTGTTGACGTACGCTTCCCATCCAAGGATCCTCACCGATCCGAAGCTTCCTGCCACTACCCACATCCCATGCCAGACTAGATTCCAGAAGGTGAAAGGATTTTACAAGAGCCTTCCAAATCACCGACCCACCCGCAAAGGATTTACTAGGAATCCTAATCCAATCAACAATAGAGTAAGGAACAATATATTTTTGAGTGATCACCTGAGTCCAAAGGCTGTCCATAGTGATAAGCCTCCACCCACCCTTTGCAGCCAAAGCTTGTGCAAAAAGAAAAATATTTTTCAGTCCCCATCCTCCCATCCCTTTAGGGACAGCAATTTTCTCCCACCGAACCCAAGGGGTCACCAACGATTCCTGTTTTCCACTCCACAAGAATCTAAAGCAAATCCTCCTAGCTTCCTCCAAAATACCCTTTGGAATCCAAGAGAGGGATAACCAATAAACCGGAACAGCCTCGAGAACCGACTTAACTAAAATCAGCAGCCCAGCTCTAGACAACCATTTATGACTCCATACTCTTAAGCGCTTTTCCAGCTTTTCCAGCAACCAGCAACAATCATGTTTCCGGTAATCATTGGGTTTTAAATGAAACCCCAAATAATTCAACCCAATATCCAAACCAGCAGCCTGAAAGGGAAAGATCCTCACGAACTCACGCCTCTCCTCATCCCTCAGATAATGAGTAGTAATGGAAGACTTCCCAGCATTCACTTCCATACCAGTCGCCTTGCTAAACAGATCCAAAATCTCACCAATAGTGATCGCATCACGCACCGATCCAGAGAAAAAGATTAAAACATCATCAACAAAAAGAAGATGAGTAATGAAAAAATTAGGAGCAACCTGTATACCCTTCAAGGAACCCTGTCTCTTGGCCTCCTGAAGAGCTCTGCTCAAACCCTCAGCAACCAATAAAAACAATAGGGGAGACAGGGGACATCCCTGGCGTAGTCCCCTTTCAGCATGAAAAAAAGGAGATGCAGCCCCATTTATCAAAACAGAGAAAGAGACAGTAGTAATACAACACATAATCCATCTTATGAAGCCAATGCCAAACCCAAGATGAGTCAGAAGCATACGAATATATAACCAGCTTACCCGGTCATATGCTTTAGAGAGATCTATTTTCAGCACGGTCCCCTTCAGGTTCTTGGTCTTCATGCTGTGAAGAGCCTCTTGAGCAGTACCGATTGCTTCATGAATTTGACGACCATTCAGGAAGCCGAATTGCTCACCAGAGATATGAGAAGATAGAATGCACTTGAGTCTTCTCGCAGCCACCTTGGCAACCACTTTATAAATACAGTTGCATAAGGAAATAGGACGAAAATCAGCCAGAGAAAGAGGTAAATCCACTTTCGGGATTAAAGCAATGAAGGTGGAATTAAAACATGCGGGAATCCTCCCTGAAAGTCTGATATCTTCCACAACTTTAAGCAAATCAGCTCCTAACACTTCATAAAGAGCCAAGAAAAATTCGATCGACCATCCATCTGGCCCAGGGCTTTTGTCTTTTTGGAAACTATGAAGAACCTCCTTTAGTTCCTTCTCAGAAACCTCAGCCATCAAAGATCTATTATCAGCGTCCTCCACAAATCTCGGAAAGAATTGGGCAACTCTTATCACTTCTGCAAGAGATGCATGAGCTGGAGCCTTAAAAAGAGCCTTGAAATGTTCAACCCCCAGCTTAGCTTTAGCCTCGAAAGAAGAATGTTCAAAGCCTTGATCATCTCTTAAACTCCATATAGTATTGGTCGCCTTCCGACCACGAGCATAAGCATGAAAAAAATTTGTATTGTCATCCCCACATGCCAGCCATGTGGCCCTACTTTTCAGCCTCCAAGATTCCTCCTTATCCATAAGAAGAGAGTTCCTTCTTTTTTCAAGAGATACAAGAGTGTCTTTATCAGCTTGTGACTGGAGTCCTCCTCCAAACCCCTCATAGATCAAGCGCAGATCCGCTTCCGCCTGCTTCTGTTCCAGATCCTCCCTCAGTCTCTTAGCAGCTGCCCAAACCTTCACAGCATCCTTAATGCGTTTTAAATTTTCAGCAAATTGGAAAGCCACAGAAAGAGTGCTATCAGCCCTAAAAGGGATCCACCTAGCAAGAACAAGAGCTTTAAAAGAATCATCCATGAGCCAGGTTTTATTGAACTTTAAAGGGCTAGGTGGCTGCCTAGGCCCAATCTTGAACTCAAGAAAAATAGGAAAGTGGTCAGATGCACCCCCACATCCAATCCATTGCCGAATCTGAAAAGGCTTGTCCACAATCTGCTCAGCCACTAGGAACCGATCAAGTCTCTTCGCAATTCTACCATCCGCACATCTATTGTTCCTCCAGGTGGGTTTCATCTTTATGGGCTCAATATCCAGCAAATGATTCTCCTCCAATTTTTGTGTGATGTACCCAGTCAAGAGATCTGTTTGTGCATGAGGACCCTAGACCTCAGAATGGCCCAATGAAAAGTTCAAATCCCCTCCCAAAATCACCGAATCACCCTTGATTAAAGATTTTCCCATGAGTGAGTCCCAGAATGGGATCCTGTCATGATATGGGCCATAAATATTAAAAATAGTAAAAAATTCACCAAGCTCCAAAGCCAAAAAGTTTAACCCAAGGACCGACTCCATACCCCAGAAGTTCAGAGGTTTAATGGTTCTGTCATTCCAACCAACAGCCAAACCCCCCGACCTTCCTCTAACATCCAAGTCTCAAAAGACCAACCAGGCAACCAACCTTCCAACCTAGCTTTGACCACAGTCCCTTCGCCTAATGTCTCTTGTAGCAGAATAATATCCAGACAATGCAAAGTTATAATCCTCCGAAAGGCGGATTTCTTATGGGGACCTACCAAACCCCTGCAATTAAAGGACATATACTTCATCACACACCTAACTTCAGGGATTGGCTTGCTCTAAGCGCCCTGTCAATTGAAATCTGCCTCCCATCATGTACATCCCTCATGGCTCTATCCTGAGCCTTTGCCAGAGAAGAGATCCTACCCCTGCCCCGAGCAGCTGAGGATTTCCCCCTTCCGAACCCACCAGCACCTTTTTTTGCACCTTTTTTTGCACTAGATCTCAAATTATAGCCAGAGTCCAAAGGGGCAGATACCAAAGGATCCAGCAATCCTTCACCTGGATCAAAAACAGCAACCTTCTCATGGAGAGCTGGCTGAGAAAGAATGTAGAAACAGCACTAGATGACTTATCACAATCGACCTTCCAAACCTGAACAGAAGTCAAGACCAAGTTAATGGAGAATTTTATGAAAGGGGAGAAGGGAAAAGATCCCAGGAGAGTTGTTTTCAGCATAGTTAGCACATCCTTCAACAAGCCAGCTTCCCTCAACTGGAAATCCGCTCCTAAAAGCTTATTTTGGATCTTTACAGCAGAAAGCGCTCATAGTCAGAGGTCTGAGAGAGCGACGACTGCCCAGAAGTGTGACCAGACTCCGCAGCCAACACCTGTAAGCCCAGATCTAACGAAAAGCTGGAACCCTTTGCAGGGTTAGTAACGCATGAAAATGAAGGAGTGGACTCAGGCTTCGTATGGGAAGAGCCAGAGCCAGCCCCCTTTGAGATAGGCTCCACCACTGATCGACAATTCCTCCAGCTATTATCAAATCGAGAGAAGGAAGGACATTCAGAGGCAGGGTGTCCATAAGCATGACACCGATGGCACCTGAAAGGAATTTTTTCATAATCGAGTAGCTGCTTGATGTCATAAATCACCCATCGGAGGTTCAGTGATTCAGACAGTCCTTCTCTGATGTTGATCAAGACAAGTATTCTCGCAACATGCCTATGGTTTGTCTTTATGAAGGAAAGATCAGCCTCTAGAAAGACTCCAAGCATATTGCCTATCCCACGAAGATGTTCCTCCGTCCAGTAGTGGAGTGGCAGTCCAGGAAGACGAACCCATAATGGAACCGATTCCACCCTCTCCCTACTAGCATCAAATAGAGGGTGCCACTGTTTTAGCAGCAATGGTGAATGGTCCAATGCCCAACACCGTTGCACCACCCACTGACTGTGTTCAGGTTGCAGAAAGTTGAAGGCTACCCAACCCTTTGAGAGAGACACCACCTCAGGCACATATCCGAGGACAGCTTTCCAGTGTGCTTCAGCCCAAGCAACAACGATTTTTAGTGCAAAGAACCTCCCCACAGCCCTTCCAACCAATGTTCTGCTCGCCATTTGCGTGACCTACTCCCAGCCTATGTCTTCACCTAAAGCATAGTTATACTCTACTCTTTTAACCTTTACCCATTTCTTTTTTCTGCTCCCCTTCTTAGTCGCTCCTGTCTCCCTTTCAATGTTTGAGCCCGCCTCGTTTGTGGCTTCAAGAGTGTGTACCCCACTCTGTTCTTCCAAAGTGATACGTTCTGAGGCAGCGCTCAATCTCTCCCATTCACATAAATCATACCCCCTTCTATTCGTGAGCAGAGAAGGGTCTTGATCCTTTGCAGACACTGAATGATAGAGCCGCTGATATTCACCTTCTTCGAGAGCCTTCTCTTCCACATTCAACCACGGTGACGTTTCCTTCCCCTGTAGCTCACAAACCAAAGGTTCCTCGCTCCTACTGTCAATCAATGTATCTCCCGCCCTCCCTACTGATCCGCCCACTGAGCGAATGGACGAAATCCTTCCTTCGGTTAATGCGGACTTCTCCACTCCTTGAGATGGCGGTCCAAGCAGCACCCTTTTCCATGAACGTTCATCGATCATTGTTGCGCACAGGCCCTGGAACTTCTCCCGCCCAACTACATTCAAATCTGCGTGATTCCCGCCATGCGCCATCGGACAGTTGCAGAGCCCCGTTCCTTGAGTCCATAAATCGGAAAACCCCTCATTTTTAGACATGTCTTATTAATAAAGCTACTTATTGTGATTTTTAGACATGTCCATGATATTAATCTTATTTTGAAAATAAGAATTTGCAAAATAAAATGGAAGTAAATCTTTCTAATTAAAAATTTGATATATATATATAATTTAATTTGTGAAAATTTACCAATACTTCATATACCTATAAATACTTTTATTGGTTTGACAACTCATATTAAATTGATTATTTTACCCCGGTATTCTTCTGTTTATGAATGGCCTTTCATACACGTGGACAACAATTATGAGTGGTGACCCACTTACTGAAAGAAAAGATCACTCTGGAATTTCTGTACACAAATTTCGCTTGAACCTAAAATAAGATAACGTGGTCCATATTTGTCAGATAAAGCTGCACGCTCAAATCAAATGTCGGTTGAACGTAAAATAAGGTAACCTGGTCCATATTTGTCAGATAAAGCTGGACACTCAAATTAAATCCAAACTAGTGATAAACGCCACTGATATACCTTGAACCACAGTCCAACCGTTTACCGCTGATCGACTTTGAACAACAGCCAAACCCCTATTTTAATGCTATAAAGTACATAAATTTGAAGGGGCCGATTGCTATTGCAACAGAAGAGGAAGTTATGGAGACTATAGCGGCATGCGAGAGATATTCTATGTAACCTTTTATTGATTTTCATGCAAGAAAGGGGATTCGGGTGATTATATTCTGTGAACAATTAACTGCATTCCAGTAGAGGGCATGATGCTTAATAGAGAAGTGGGAGAGTGATTGTAATTGGGCGATATAGAGAAGGCAAATTTGGACAATAGCATGCTAAGTATGGCCTTCTGCTCCATGTGAGCCAGCTTCTCACCGGGGCAAATTCTTCCCCCGAACCCAAATGGAATGAATCCACCGGTCTTCCTCTTTCTATTGCTCGTAATATCGAAACGTTGTGGGTTGAATTCGTACACATCGTCTTCTCCCCATATATCAGGGTCTCCATGCATGCCCACTATGTTGATGAACACAGACATTCCTTTGGGTATTACGAGGGCGCTCCCCAGCTGTACGTCTTGCTTGGCCTGTCTGACTGTGTAAGAAACAGGGGGGTACAACCTCATGGACTCCTTCAAAACAATATTCATCTGCACACATAATTAATCCCACATGAGTTGTGATGAACAACGCCCATATATAAAACCCAGTAGCAGACTAATAATAGCACTTACGTTCTTCATTCTGGCGAGCATGTTCATGTCAGGATGAGGGGCTCCTCTGGTGATCTCCATAACCTCGTCTCTAACTCTGTCCTGCCATGCGGGATTCAATGCTAATAACATCAGTGTCCACGTCAGTGACAGTTGGGTTGTTTCCTGCCCTGCTATCAACAGCGTCTTGCATTCATCCACCACGTCTTGAATTGATATGCAATTCTTTAACCCTTTGCTGCTCGTACATGGCATATCACCTTCCATTTTCATTTCTGATAACAGAAGACCCAGCATATCATCTCCAAAGCCCACGCAGGCGTTGGATTTCTGCAGGCGCTCTTTAATGAGTCGCGTCATTAAAAAGTTGGCCTCAGCTCCTAGTTCCTGAGCTTTCTTGTTGGGTATCAATCTAACAATGTGCACACAACATTCTGCCTTTGTTTTAATATCAATGAAGAAGCTAAAGCTACATAATAGAGAGACAATGGGAACTTCACCATACCTGCTAATTCCGGGGATCCCAACAAATCTGTTAGCTCTGAAAATAGTCTGTTGCAGAAGCTTGAGTTTATCTAGTATCTGAAACCCTTTTTGGTAGCTACTCCCGAACAACAGCTTGGAGATAACTTGGGCAGTTACCTTATTCAAATCTTCATCCACGTCAATTTCTACGCTACACCCATTTCCTCTCTCCCGCATCTTCTCGGCCCACCCATCAAGAACAGGTCCACAAGCCTCCACCACGGTGGGCAACATTTCCTGATTGGCAATTCTTACCTACATTAATGATTGTGCTGGGAAAAACTAGTCCTTAGCATCATTAACATAAATGTGTTGAATATTTTTGGAATTTGCTGGATAAAACTGAGGTAAAATCAGATTGGAAAACATTCTTAAGAATAAGTTATTTTCAACCTCTTATTAATATTAAATAAATAAATACATTCTATCCACAAAATGGCGTTCTTGATAAGGTTAAATGGAAAAAGCGATACCATCGAAATGAAATATTCTTAAATTCTTAAAAAAGATGCTCGAGATGAAATAAATTTTCTATTGAAGTTTGACACTTTCACAAGTTGAGAGTAAAAGTTCTTCTTACCCATTGGGTGAAAGAAATATTGAAGTGGAATACTCTTATCTCTTAAGAAAATCATGTTCTGATAACCATTAAAATAAACCTCATTAAAGTGAGAAGAACTCCTGCAACTTGAAAGAAAATTGTGTGAAATATATAAATAAAAATATGACAAAAATTACTACTGCAACATGGCAGGTCAAATGTTCTTACGGTCTGGATAAACAAAATATGTCTAATAAAACGAAGTCCTCTGCAGGTTAAGTTAAAGGGCTTTTTCAGTCTATGTAATACATTATTGAATTAATATATGATGTTTGCCACTACAATGAGGTTTGTCACTGACATAAATGTATACTTGTGATCACTATAAATTAGATGGCTATCATCTGAGATTCAAATACAAAAGAAAATCCTAAACCGTATCAATTTTAATCCTAGATTGCTCCTAAGTTAAGTAGAGGATATTCCCTGCACCTTGATTTTCTCGGCTGTAAGTGCCTGTGCAACAATACGACGCTGCTGAAGCCAGTCCTGATCTTCTGCCATGATAAGTCCATTTCCAAAGAGAGGATATCTGTCACTCTTCAGAAATGCGGGCCTCCCCCAGTTGAACGACCCTGACGAGCTTATCTCGTTTATCAGCTCTGGCTCTTGTATATATAAAACTGCCTCCGTTCCCAGCCAGTACACAAACGTTTTCCCTGTATTCATGCAACACAGTGCACACTTTTCTGTAACTATGAATGAAAATAAACTAAATGCAATATATAATTGTGAGAGAGTGTGAATGAATAAATAGCATACCATATTTTTTCTTCCATTCGACGAAGTATGGGAAGAAGCGAGGCTCCAAGTTGTTGTTGGCAGGAGAATTCATCTTGGCAGCCCTAGTAGTGATTTTCTTCATGTGGAGGAGATTTCCGAGCAGAAACATAGGAATTGGTCCCCATATTCCTTGACGGTACATTATCATCTTCATTTCATTCTGAGGTCGACTGAGGCAGCAATATATCTTGTAAATAACAACCAAGAAGAAGAATGTGAGCAGTATGGCCATTAAAACTGCACAAAACATATAATTGTGACTGCAAATAACCACGACAGAAGTGATATCTCCCTTTTTCTTTCTTCAAGAAATATCATCCATCCACTTGTTCGCGAGATCTTTATATAAAGTCCCTACGACTTGATTCGAATTCAATTCATTTGATATTCTCTGAGTTCCGTTGGATAACAGTGTGCAGTTAAATAGAGCTGTCCGCTAGTGGACGAAGTAAAGAAGGGTGTGTCCAGCTAGAGGATAAGGAAATTCGTCTGTCCATCGGTTTTGTTCTTTACCGCTAAATCGTATGTGGTTCTCTGTGGATTTGTTCGTTACAGCTAATTTGATATGGAATTCTGTGATGTGTTCAGCAGGCATGTAAAGTGTGCTGATTTGATTTCTCTCGGCTTTGGTGAACCATGTAAAAAACAACCAGGTGCAATTAATTCAACGATCTACCTGCACGTGTATTGTACTGTTCTACCCATATGGCCAAAACCATTAAACCCTTTCGGGTTCAATCACAACTGCATCATTCCCCTTCGTCACCTATATTCTCTCCATCAATGCCATAGCGTAGCCTCGTAACCATAACACCAGATTATTTCAAACCAGAAGAACCAAAACAAGAACCACAAACACATATTTTATTACATCTAATCTATTTATCAAACCTACAATAATATTCCATATTTATAGAATGGGATACATTCATACTGATTGGAAAACAATATTCTCTAAAAGAAGAGTTGAAATACTAATGTATTGGAGCAATGCATTTCTCTTATTAACTTTAACATTTTTTTACTGGAGAAATAGATTCTCTTTAACACTTAATTTGTCTTAAAAATCAAGTGATGTAGTTATCAATTTTTTCCCTCCAACACATGATCCACCATGAACAAAAAAAGCCTCCACATCTCTATGATACAAACATTACATTAAGATGTTTATATAGAGGGACAACTATCTGTTAGAATGTATGGGTAACCAACCATTTCCATTGTTGGTGTAATAAGATGTCCTTTATGTATATGATTTGTTCAATCATTATTCCATAACAGGTCTCCATACATGTACCTTTAACTCCACCTACATCATCATCACCTTGAGTTTTCCTTGCTTACCCATAACCACACTCTAGCATTACACCTATTGGTTTTGTGTATGACCCTAAACCATCACAATTCAAGTGGTTTCTTGCTTACCACAAATATCACATCAAGTGGTTTCAATTGACCATGAACCATACATATCAAGTCAAACATGAAAAATGCACAAGCTTACGAATACAATGTGTGACTCACATTACAATATGGTCTTCAGCCTTTTATTATTCCACACAACTCACAATATTTACCTTGTTTGTTCTTCATCATTACTTAACTTCTATTGCCTCCATAAGATTTGCATATGCATTGTCACCATATTTTCTGCCTTCCTTCATCTAGTATCATATCCATGTCCTTACTATCCTTTTTGCAATCTCGTCATTACTATGTGCTAGTGTTTTGGTTTTTCTTTTGGATGTGTTGTGTTCACTTGGGTTTCATCATTGAACTCTTTATTTATTTTTTCATTTTATGTACCTCCATAAAACTTATTTTTGATATCCATATAAAGAGAAATCCATCTCACATTCCTCCCTTAATCGAAGATTCAACTTCTATTTAAATGGTTTATTCCGCAACTTAATGTCACATCCTCACTGTACATAAGAGGATACATGCTACATGATCACATGTTCTATCACACAAGTACATGTAGACCTAACTCACTAGGGATTACAAAACACCTCTAGGGAAAAAAAGAGTTTTACAATTTGGACTAAAGAATTAGGGTGCTAGGTACAATTGATAATGCACTCACAGTGGAATTAAATCATTTATACTTAGGCACAACATATATTCAAAATTCATTACAAAATTCACTACCACTCCTAGTAGTAATTCGTATGCCCAAACATATAAGCCCATCTCATTTCCACATATCACTTCTTACTTTTACTTTATCTCTTTATTTCCTAACTCACTTGTCTTTACCTTTACAAAATGTTTTTTGGTTTACCATGCATGATTACAAGAAAAATACTCATGGCTCAAAGAATTGATTCAATCAAATGAAAACTCTTTCCTAAACATGTTTAACTTATCCTTGATTACCATTGACTTTTGGAGAACTAACTAATTCATGAAATTTGTATGACATATAATGTTGTGCATTGGAGTGCTTGACCTTGTAGAATCCTTTCAACATAAAATTAACTTTCTACCATTCATGCACTTCTATCCAACCATAGTGTACATGTATGTGAGGCTTTGATATTTATATGTTCCAACACATAGCTTGTACATGTACTTTTCTAATACAATGATTGAAATATTGCTCTTGCTTTTGCACTTCATTTGTTTCACTCCTACTTGTAGATGCCACACTTGTTATCAATGTTTCTTCTTTCACTAATTTGATAGCTACATTAGTTATTTGACTAAGTCCTTAATTTGTTAAACTTACATTTATTTGGATGGATTTTTGGATGCTTTTACCATTTTGCATAAACTTTTCCCATCAAAATCTATTTTATTCAAAAATTTGGATCCAAATCCTTTGTTATGTTTTCTAGAAAAACCTACTCCACCATCTTTAGTAAGAGATTCATCTTTAGAAATATCACGAGGGACGTCATTCTAAGCCTCATAACATGAGAGAAACATATTAGCATTATTATCTTACAACAAATGACAAGTATCACAAGAATGATCAATCTTCTAAATCAGGTTGTTGCTGATTATTTTTCCAAGTAGTGTACGAAAAGACTAAATAATCACTTTGTTAGATGGTAGCATGCCACAGATTGAGTGTTAGTATAGAAACTAGGTTATATCCCTAATCCACAAGGCAAAAAAAATGCACAAATACTTTATGTAAAGAAAGTACACAAAGATATTATCTTATAAACATAACCTAATAGAAAAATCAAGAGTGATATGTAAACTACTGTAGATATTCCACTCGACAGTTCGTCACAACAGATTTGAAAATATTATATTAAAAATATGAAATTATACACTGTTACAGTTTTATTTAATTTCTAGATATGGAGATTTTGTTGTAATTAGTGCATGCATGCGAATGGAAATTATGCAGAAAATAGAGAATGATAAAATAGAGCTCACACACACACATAAGGCACAAGAAATGTTGCGGGAAACCCTTTAGGGAGAAAACCTAGCTGGAAGGTGAGGTCACTCTGCTCTCTTTCTCTGTCTAGAAATATGGCTACAGGTACAAAGAAGTAAGGATTGTGGCTTGTGGGTTTCTACAGTTCACAAATTCTCTTTGAGTTCTCTATATCCTATCTATCTTGGCTATCTTTTCTCAACTATGGAACAAAATGATCTCAACATAATGGAATGCCTCTTTCTCCTAGTGGCCCGGCTATAACATAGCCTAATAGCCTACTGGTGGTTAAGTTTGACTACATCAACTCTAACTAGAGTTACAATATAGACTCTTATAGAGTCTTTTACATCACAATAATGTGGCTAGCCTCTTTTCCATGAATAATGGGGACTGACATGACATCCTCCTGAATTATAGGTGTGAAAACAGGAAGGCCAACTTCTGAGTGTTATAACTTTTGCATATGGACTCTGATTGACATGATTTTTGCGTCGTTGGAAAGATATATTGTGATACTATTCAAAGCAACAAATTTTGTGCCCAAAAAAAATCGTTTGATGCCTCAAAACGCTCTAGGAAGGTTTTGGACCCCGTTTTTCCAAAATGGATCCCATTGGTAAAAACAATCCCATGAGTTGATTCCTCCACTTTTTCCACTCTGAATGCATCAATATGGATGACAAACAATATAATGATGCAATACGGATTAAAGAGTTTAGTACTCATCAAATTTACCATAAATTCACCTTATTGTTTTACAGGATGCAAGGGGAGCAGCATAGTCTCTCTCAAGGGATGGGCCTTTGTCTCCTTCTCTCTCTCATTCCTACTTCATTTTGCACAAAAAATATAACATAACCTTACTTAGGATGTCTCTCTAAATTCCTTATCCTACCTATTCTTTTATAGACCTTATTGGAAGATATTTTCTAGGAAACCTTCCATAACCAATGTAAATCATTCTAACGAAAAAAGTAGATATGGGGTCGATTTGTCCTCACCTAAAAGGTAGGAATCTAAATGTGTATGACCAACCACTATCAAATACACTGGCTAAAGTGCTAAAAATGTGGAAACAGTTGTCACACAACTTTTCCATTGGTATCCGTACAACTATGCAAGTTTATTGAAGAACATACACTTGACCCCATGTGATTAATCAGAAAGCTACATGATGGGTGAAATTATAATTTATTTATGTCTATTTTCATGTCTCAAGAATTTCTTTCACCAAGGATTTCTTTTTACCAATGTTTCAACCTATTTCTGACATGCTACTATTTTGCTATCATTTGTACAAGAGGTGTAAGAAATTTTGGGATAACAATTTCCCCATGATGTGTGAGGGGGGTTAGCATGGAAACGTACACTAAAGTACAAAAAAATGTTTTTACTACTGAATTGTGTACCACTGAGGTTGTCGATGAGAGAGAAAGTGAGATATGTCAGATGAACACAAGGGATTGAGTGAGCTACCACCTGTGAAAACCAATACATACAAGTGGCATATATTTACATATATATTTCTTGATAAAAACTGGGTAGGCATGTCTCATGCTCGAGGTAAATGTCAAAGTAAAGTACAAGTTACAATGATGGTGATGCAAGACCATGTACAATAATGGATCTTTGTATATGTTGAATTAGATGATGCTATAATTGTTGATTTGAGTGAACCCACGTGGGTGGGGGACCATGAGCAATGAAAGAGTCGCATTAATAGTGACATAGCTTAGTAATCAAATGGGGTATCCACATTGATGGGGGATACAAATTTAGTGGGTACACTAAGGTCTTCAAATATTAATGGCATCAATGCAGTTCATGGGCATCCAAACAAGTGTAGTGTGAGTCGAGCATGGGTGGAGTTGATCATATCAAGGAGCACTAATGTCTTTCCTAGGGTGACCCATGGCTTCCTGCACATTGAAGCTGCAACGAGCCAAATCAAATAGGAAAATAATGGGTGTGATTTTTTTCCATGTGAATAAATTGAGTTGAAGTCAAACATGGGGTAAGCCTTATAGATCGAAGAGCATTGATGTATCTCCTAGTTTGTGTGATAACCCGGTTGTTTTCCACCAATGTATACAGTGTAAATATTTTAAAAAATAAATTGGTTGAGTCAAGGAAAATGAATTTCAGAGCTGAGCGGGTTACTTTCCTTAGATAGTTTAAGGTTTCCTTACAACAATAAATCTAAATTATTTCATGACAATCATTGAATGTTGGTAGGTGTGTGATTAAATGGAAATGTTATACCATTAATCCAACTAAAGAAGGATAAGCAGCCATGCTGGATTTGGGAAAATTCACAAGGCATAAAGGACAAAAATTTACAAAGGAGGTGCTACATGGGGAGCTAGGGGAAAATGGAAGTCTATTTGGAAAGAGAAAAAAAAGGGGATCACAAAAAACAACATGGGAAGCTAGGAAGCACATTCAACTAGCTTGGAACATGGGAGACAGAGGAGGACTTTTTGGAGTATGGTGTTGGCTAGGAAATTTCATGCACATCATGTGAATCGAAAAGCGAAATGGGTCTCCATGTTTTTCCTAGAAAGAAAAGGGAATACCTGAAGATTTAACAAAAGAGAAATTATCTTGAAGTCTTACAACAAAGGAGAAACAACTTGGAAATCAATTTCTATTGGTAAGAGGGCATGAAGAGATCGCTCTCAAGTGAGGAACATTCATATTTTGATTCCCTTTTCGCTAGAGGATGGAGATGGTTTTCTATGGAGTCCTTGATGGCTAGGGTGGAGGACTTTTGCTTAGATTCATGAAAGGAGGATTTCCAAAATTATTTCTTGTTGTGGTTTCTTTTAGAGTGAGTTCTAGAGTCCCAAAGATGGGCGGAACCACTATGTTGTAGCTTGAAGGTGGAGATATATATCTTTGGATTCCCTAGTTTATGTTGTTGGAGATAAACCCAACTGCAACCTGAGCAGAAGGGGGAAAAAAATTCAATTGTTGATGGGAAACCGAAGAAAAACAGAAGCAGAAATTTCTTGTTCTGTTTGACACTCCACCATGTATTCAATTATGTGTTTAAGAACCCTACAAATCCAAATTTTTGTTTAAATTTTGTAGCCCTTTTCTTTGTTATACAAAACTGTGGCTTGACCATGTTACCTCTGTGCTCTTAAAACCTCACACCTACCCGCCATTATGCTCCACCAACCATACATTACTCCCACGCCTTGTTTTAATTTTTAAAAACCCCACGTTAGTTCTGTGGAGCCCACCAAGTCCACGTCTCCAATTCCTGCAGCGAATCACACACTGATCGCAAAGGTTGGAGCCTACGTCATGACCTCCAAGCTTGCACGATAACTTTGGCCCCGACCATACCACGTCAACCAATTTCGGCCAATAAAATTCATATCGCACCATATGGTGCATACGTCACCACACCCTTGAAACTGTGTGATAAAGGATGTCCCACCTCCGCTAGCTCATCCACCTATGGCCAATAGCGACTTACCGCACAACTTTGATGCCCAGTCATCAAACGAGCTAATCAATGCGATAAATCCCATTGCATGATGTTTGAAATGTATTGCGATGTAATTTTATAAGGTTTAATGTTTATTTTGGTTTTAATACATACCGCAATATAATTTCGTTTGTAAGGTTTTAGACTTAGGATTCGTTTTATTTTATATATGTTTACAACATATATATATATATATATATATATATATATATATATATATATATATCAGTGTATGTAATGGTGTGTTAACACACGAGAGGGGTAGAAGGCTATGTAATAGACAGGGTGTGCGAAAAAAAAGAAGAGTGCATACCGAGAGCAGAAGAAAAACATTATGTGAGACAGTGAAAGATGAAGTTGTGTGTGTAGCAGCGAAGCATTGTTTTTGTAAACCCTGAACAACAGTTCTGAAGGGAGAAAATCTTGTGTTGTAACAGTTCATATTTTTAATGAAATAGAGTTTTTACTCCATCACTGTGCACATTGTTTTTATTTTTCTCTGTGTGTTGACAAAGGATATTTCTTCCTCATTACTTGTTAAGGAATTATCAAAAATTCCAACATGGTACCAGAGCTAGTCTAGGATCTCAGCAGTTGCTGAAGAAGATGTAGGAAATGAAGAAGATGTTTATTGAATTTTTCTCCAGCAGAGTGAAGGTTCAACGAACCAGGTATTTATCAAAAACGGAGTTTTTGTTTGCTTGTTTGTTTTAAGAATACAATCCATAGAACTGTAAAAGGAAGTCTTTTAGAGAAAGAGGTTATCTCTCCAGCAGTGAGAAATATTTGTTTAAGAAACACAATCAAGTTTTAGCATAGTCCTGTAGGCTAGCAATGGCAGGAGCCAGCAACAACACGAGTATGGTAAATACTCAACTACCACAGTTCAATGGGAAGAAATATAACTATTGGGAAATCAAAATGAGAGCTATGTTTGCCTCTCAATATTTATGGGAGCTAGTTGAAGATGGTTTAGAAGAACCAGTAGATGAACAAGCAATTAATGCCTTAACACAGGCAGATAAAGATTTGTTGAAGAGTAATAGAAAGAAGGACTAAAAAGCCCTCTTCTATCTCTATCAAGAAGTGCATGAAAGCATATGTCCAAGAATTGCAGTAGCAAAGAAATCCAAGGATGCATGGGATATCCTCCAGACAGCCTACCAAGGAATGGAGAAGGTAAAGAAAACAAAGCTTCAATTAATGAGAAGAGATTTTTAAGTCATTTTCATGAAAGAGTATGATACAATAGACTCATTCTTCACATTGTTCATTGGGTTTGTTACCCAAATGAGATCTCATTGAGAGACAATAGAAGAAAGAAGAATAGCGGAGAAAGTATTGAGGAGCTTACCCCCAATATTCGATGTGATAGTAACAACCATTGAAGAGACAAAGGATCTATCAATGTTTACTGTTGATGAGCTTCATGCATCATTGATGACACATGAGAAAAGATTGAGCAGAACAACAAAATCATCTTTTGATCATGCTTTCAAGACCCAAATGTCCTTTGGAAGAGGAAGAGGTCAAGGCAGATCAAACTACAGAGGAAAAAGTAGAGGAAAAAGCCAAAACATAGGAAGAAATAGCCTTGCAAATACTAGTGGAAGGGGTAGCAATAAAAGTCAGATTCAAAGCCAAGGAAACAACCAAAAAGGAGGACAAAATCAAGCACATGGACAAAGGTATGATAAATCCCAAGTACAATGTTATTACTGTAAGAAGTATGGGCATTATGCCAATGAATGTAGGAAAAAACAGAGTGACATGGGTAATAGACCCAGTGCTAATTTTACTAAAGAGAATCTCAGTCAAGAGAATTTTTTTTTAGCATGTAATTTGGCTGAAGAGGAAAATGAAGATATACAATTTCTAGACTTAGAATGTAGCAACCATATGACCGGAAACATTTCTATGTTTTCTATGTTATATGAAAATGTGAAGTCTCAAGTAACATTGGGGACAGCTAGTAAAGTCTCTATTATGGGAAAAGGCAGAGTAAGTGTATTGACAAAGAAAGGAGAAATAAAAACCATATCAGATGTTTACTATGTGCCTGGTATGAAGTGTAACCTTTTGAGAATTGGACAACTCATTCAGAAAGGCTACAATGTATTCTTTGAAGATGATGTATGTACCATCATGGACATACCACCAAGCAAGAAAAGGATTTTACAAGTGAATATGAAAAGAAACAGAATGTTTCCTCTCAAGATGAGAGCATATTTGAATAAAGGAGCTGCAATGGCAGTAATAACACAAGAGACTTACCAAAGAGAAGCAAAAGATGAAAACTAGTTATGGAATTTGAGATTTGGACATCTCAACTTTGGAGGCCTGAATTTTTTTTATAAGAAAGGAATGGTAAAGGGATTACCATTGATTGAAAATCCAGACAGACTATGTGAAGGTTGCATCTTGGGAAAACAACACAGAGAAAGCTTTCCATCAGGAAAGAGTATAAGGGAAAAGGCACCCTTATAAATAGTCCATTTTGATTTGTGTGGAACAATGCAAACACCATCATTAGCAGGCAGCCAATATATGCTGACCTTTATTGATGATTACACAAGAAAAACATGGGTTTATTTCTTGAAGATGAAGAGTGAAATTTTTGAAAAGTTTTTCCACTTCAAAGCTCTTGTTGAGAATCAAAGTGGGCAGAATATTAAAGTCTTAAGGACTGACAGAGGAGGAGAATATATCTCCAAATAATTTCTGCGTTTTTGCAGAGAAAATGGAATTCATAAGCAATTTACAACAAGGTATATACCACAGAAAAATGGAGTTAATGAAAGGAAAAATAGAACCATCATGGATATGGTAAGAAGCATGTTGAAGGCAAAACACTTGCCAAATGAATATTGGGCTGAAGCTGTACATTGTGCAGCATATGTCTTGAATAGATGCCCAACAAAGGGTGTGATGAAAAGAGTTCTGGAAGAAGCATGAAGTGGCATAAAACAATTTGTCACCCACATGAGAATTTTTGGTTGTGTGGTTTATGCAAACATTCCAGACCAGCTAAAGAAGAAGTTAGACAATAAGGGGGAGAAGTGCATATTTGTTGGATATAGTGAAGAATCCAAGGCATACAGATTGTATAACCCATCCACCAAGAAGTTTATGATAAGAAGAGATGTGCAGTTCATTGAAGAAGAAGCTTGGGATGGAAGCATTGAGAAAACAATGAATGTAAAAGGCTATTTGTCTCGTGATGAAGATGAGGAAGAAATGGCTAAAAGAAATCCCTCACTAGCAGCACCACCTCCACCAACACAAGGACAACAAGGGACACCACAAGCACGTATGAGAACACCCTTGATAAGTGATGACAATGCTTCTCCAAGCACATCAAAAGGAGCAGATTTGAGTGCTTCTACAAGCACAAGTTCAACAAGTGAAAGAGTAACCAGATTCAGAAGTATAAATGAAATCTATGAGAAAGAAGAAGGTATGAACTCTTTATTTGCATTATATTGTCATGTAGAAGATCCTCTTCATTTTGAAGAAGCCATAAAAGATAAGAAATGGATAGATGCTATGGATGAAGAGATAAATGCAATAGAGAAAAACAAGACATGGGAATTTGTTGATCTCCCAAAAGGCAGAGAAGTAATTAGAGTGAAATGGGTTTATAAAACCAAAAGAAATGTTGAAGGTAATATTGAAAGGTACAAGGCCAGACTTGTTGTCAAAGGCTATAAGGAGAAACAAGGAAGAGACTATGAGGAAAATTTTGCACTAGTTGCAAAAATGGAAACAATAAGAGCAGTGATGTCCATAGCAGCACAACACAAATGGAAAGTTTACCAAATGGATGTGAAATCAAAATTCTTGAATGGAGTATTGATAGAAGAGGTATATGTTGAACAACCTCTGGGATATGAGAAAGAAGGCCAAGAGCATAAGGTATGCAAGTTGAAGAAAGCTCTATATGGGCCGAAACAAGCACCAAGAACATGGTACAGTAGAATAGATGCTGGTCTACTGGAAAATGGGTTTGAAAAATGTGAAGAAGAACCCACATTATACATCAAAGAAAAATATGGTAAGATGTTCATTGTTGTTTTATATGTTGATGATGTGATCTTTACAGGTAATGATGCTTACCTCATTGAGAATTTTAAAACAGTCATGAAGGATGAATTTGAGATGACTGATATGGGATTGCTGAGATACTTCTTAGGAATATAAGTAGAGAAAAATGAAAATAAGATTTTTATTTCTCAAGCAAAATATGCAAAAGAAATTTTGGAAAGATTTAAAATGCAGGATTGCAAGGCAACAATTACTCCTACAGTAATGGGATTGAAACTAAGAAAAGAAGACAGCATCAAGGATTTTGATCCAAGTTTGTACAAGAGCATAGTTGTCAACCTTATGTATTTGATTGCAACCAGGCCAGATATTATGCATGATGTGAGTTTAATTTCCAGATTCATGGAAAAGCCAAAGGAGGCACATTGGCAAGCAGCAAAAAGAATTTTGAGGTATGTGAAAGGAACAAAGAGGTATGGTATTTTATACACCTTTTTAGAAAATTTTGAATTAGTTGGATATATTAATAGTGATTGGGCTAGAAGTATAAATGATAGGAAAAACACCTCTGGATATTTTTTCCATATGAGATCAGGAGTCGTCTCATGGGCTTCTAAGAAACAACCAATTGTGGCTTTATCAATAGCAGAGGCAGAGTATGTGGAAGCTACAACAGCATCATGTCAAGCAGTATGGAAGAGGAGAATTTTAAGAAGTTTGTGTCATGAACAGGTAAAAGGCACAACAATTTATTGTGATAATAACTGAGTTGTAGCTTTATCCAAGAATTCAGTATTTCATAAAAGGACCAAACACATTGATGCAAAGTATCACTACATCAGAGAATTAGTGAGCAATGGAGAAATTTTTTGCAACATTATAGAACAGAAGAGCAGTTTTTTGATATTTTAACAAAACCATTGGGGAAGAATTTTTTTAATTTTCTCAGGAAATGCCTGGAAATGTATGAAAATAGCAATTGTGTTTAAGGGGGAGTGTTGGAGATAACCCCAACTACAAATTGAGCAGAAGGAGGACAAAACTTCAATTGTTGATGGGAAACCGAAGGACAATAGAAGCAAAAATTCCTTGTTTTGTTTGGCACTCCACCATGTATTCAATTCTGTGTTTAAGAACCCTGCAAATCCAAGTATTGTTTAAAGGTTGTAGCCTTTTTGTTTGCTATACAAAACCGTGGCTTGACCACGTTACCTCCAAGCTCTTAAAACCTCACACCTACCCACCATTACGCTCCACCAAACATAAATTACTCCCGTACTTTGTTTTGAGTTTTAGAAACCCCACATCAGTTCTGTGGAGCTTGCCAAGTCCACGTATCCAATTCCTATAGCCAATCATGCATGGATCACAAAGGTTGGAGCCTACGTCATCACCTCCAAGCTCGCGCGATAACTCTGACCCCCACCAACCACGTCAACCACTACCGGCTAATCAAATTTGTATCACACCATCCAGTGCATACGTCACCACACCCTTGAAACTGTGCGATAAAGGATGGCCCACCTCCGCCAGCTCATCGACCTCCAGCCAATAGCGGCTTATCGTACAACTTTGATGCCCAGTCATCGGGCGGGCTAATCGATGCGATAAAGCCCATCGCATGATGTTTGAAATGTATTGTGATGTAATTTTATAAGGTTTAATGTTTATTTTGGTTTTAATACATGCCGCGATATTATTTCGTTTATAAGGTTTTAGACATAGGATTAGCTTTATTTCATATATGTTGTAAACATAGATGTTTACAACATATATATATTTATATAAATATAGATATACTATGTTATGTAATGGTGTGTTAACACATGAGAGGGGTAGAAGACTGTGTAATAGACACGGTGTGCGAAAACAAAGAAGAATGCATATCGAGAGCAGAAGAAAAACACTGTGTGAGATAGTGAAAGATGAAGTTGTGTGTGTAGCAGTGAAGCATTTTTTTTGTAAACCCTAAACAACAGTTCTGAAGAGAGAAAATCTTGTTTTGTAACAATTCAGATTTTTAATGAAATAGAGTTTTTACTCCATCACTGTGCACATTTTTTTTATTGTTCTCTCTGTGTTGACAGAGGACATTTGTTCCTCGTTATTTGTTAAGGAATTATCAGAAATTCCAACATATGTTGGTTGTTGAATAACTGAAGGGTGGACGTAACAAGCCTCCATATTCCCTGTGTTTTTGTTAACTACTTAAATAGTAGATGGGTGGAGGTGTGAAAACCTTTGGAATCCTTGTTTCAACTAGCAACTGGATTTTAATCCTTGACCAAAAACCACCTCAGTCTCTAGAATCTCGCTCGAGGGTGATATTTGCAAGTGAGGACTAGCTGCAACTTGTCTATGGTTGGGTGGAGAGTAATTATCCCATATTGAGTTACCTAGTCTTAATTGAGATAAGTATCCATCATGTTTGTGTTGTATAATGAATTTAAGGTTATGCTTATTTAACTGATGTAATATCATTTGAATGAATGTAGCATGGTTTCTCATGTGGCTATTAAGCTTGAGAGATCTCGGATTATGGAAAAAAGTGGAATGAATTCTATATGATGTTTACTAGAAGCTAATGATATATCTCTGAACATCTAATGTATAACGCTCTATGTGAATAAGTTACCATAATACTAGTTGGTTTCCACATGAAGATTGGAAATTCTAGCTATTTGATACCTACATCATTTATCTTTGTTTCATTTACCTACATGCCTGAATGCATTCTACATACTTAAATACATTAAAAAGATTGTTTGGTCGAGTTTCTACAAGAACGCACACTCAATGTGTATGTGTAAGTATACAGATAGACATCAGAGGGTATTATGCATCGTGATGCAAGTTTGGAATTGCATTCCTAGAGTGGAGTTTTAAGCGCTTACTCTGATGGTTAACACCCTATGGGGATTGCCCTCGGTCACATGGAAGGAATCTGACCTGGTAGAAGGTCTAAGATAGGGGCTAATAAGGCGCTCGATACATCGCATGGAAAATGTCAAGTGGAACTATCAGAGGCCTTAGGCCTGAGTGCCAGACCATGGACCATATAATCACGTATGGTTGGCAAGGGTGGAAACTTGGTGCTAAACGGATGGCGGAGATTCAGCAACAAAATCCGTAGTTAGAAACATTACGGGCCTTCCCCTGTGACATCCGCAAGGGGAGGGGGAAGATGGATGGAACCACTATGTTGTAGCTTGAAGGTGGAGATATATATCTTTGGATTCCCTAGTTTATGTTGGTCGTTGAACAACTGAAGGGTGGAGGTACTAAGCCTCCAGATTCCTTGTGTTTTTGTTGACTACTTAAATAGTAGATGGGTGGAGGTGTGAAAACCTTTGGAATCCTTGTTTCAACTAGCAGTTAGATTTTAATCCTTGAGCAAAAACCACCTCACTCTCTAGAATCTCGCTCGGGGGTGATAGTTGCAAGTGAGGACTAGCTGCAACTTGTCTATGGTTGGCTGGAGAGTCATTATCCCATACTGAGTTACCTAGTCTTAATTGAGATAAGTATCCATCATGTTTGTGTTGTATAATGAATTTAAGGTTATGCTTATTTAACTGATGTAATTACATTTGAATGAATGTAGCATGGTTTCTCATGTGGCTATTAAGCTTGATAAATCTCAGATTATGGACAAAAGTGCAATGAATTCTATATGATGTTTACTAGAAGCTAATGATATATCTATGATGTATAACACTCTATATGAATAAGTTAGAGTAATACACTATAATACTAGTTGGTTTCCACATAAAGATAAAAAATTCTAGCTATTTGAAACATACATCATTTATCTTTGTTTCATTACCTACATGCCTGAATGCATTCTACATACTTAAATACATTAAAAGGATTGTTTGGTCGAGTTTCTACAAGAGCGCGCACTTGATGTGTATGTGTGTGTATACAGACCGACATTAGAGGGTATTGTGCGTCGTGATGCAAGTGTGGAAATGCATTCCCTAGAGTGGAGTGTAAAGCGCTTACTCTGATGGTTAACACCCTATGGGGATAGCCCTCGGTCACATGGAAGGAATGTGACTTGGCAGAAGGTCCAAGATAGGGGCTAATAAGGCGCTTGATACATCGTGTGGAAAATGTCGAGTGGAACTATGGTGACATGGCCCGGAATCAGAGGCCTTTGGCTTGAGTGCCAGACCATGGACCATATAAGCACGTATGGTTGCCAAGGGTGAAAGCTTGGTCCTAAACGCATGGCGGAGATTCACCGACAAAATCAATAGTTAGAAACATTACGGGCCTTCCCCTGTGACATCCCCATGGGGAGGGGGAAGTCCCGATTCAATCGTACTCGTTGATTGAGTCATGCGAGATAAACCGTCAAAAAAACAACGGAGCCTCCCCCTATGATGTCAGGGAAGGGCAGGGTGAGGTCGCACAAACCATCGAATGAAGAAAGTGGCGGAGGACCGTCATATTGTAGCCTGGAACTATGAGGTGGAATGAAAATGGCATGACCCGCCGTCGTGATGTCGGCAAGGAGAGGGGAGGCTGGCGCTATTGATTTTCTTCACGTGGAGGAGATTTCCGAGCAGAAACATAGGATTTGGTCCCCATATTCCTCGACGGTACATTATCATTTTCATTTCATTATAAGGTCGACTGAGGTAGCAACATATCTTGTAAATAACAGCTGAGAAGAAGAATGTGAGCAGTATGGCCATTAAAGCTGCACAAAACATTTTATCATGACTGCAAATAACCAAGACAGACATATGTCCCTTTTTCTTCTTCAAGAAATATCATACAGCGACTTGTTCGCGAGATCTTTATATAAAGTCCATAAGACTTTATTCGAATTGATTCCAAATCATTTGATATTTTCTCAGTTCCGTTGGATAAAAGTTTGCAGTTAAATACAACTGTCCGCTAGTGGACGAAAGAAAGGAGGGTGTGTTAAATACAACTGTCCGCTAGTGGACGAAAGAAACGAGGGTGTGTCCAGCTAGAGGATAAGCAAATTCGTCTGTCCATTGGTTTTGTTCATCGTATGTGGTTCTGCCAATTTGATAATCTGTGTGTCGAGCAGGCATGTAATTTGTGCTCATTTGGTTTCTCTCCGTTTGGTCAACTACGTAAAAGACAACCGGGTGCAATTAATTCAACACTTTTCATAGACGTGTATTGGACGGATCTGCCAACATGGCCAAACATTCATCACGATACACAACTACCACCTCTGTCATCAATGTTTTTTCCATCAATGCCATAGACGGCAAATTCGAAGGTAAAGTTTACCTAAATGTCGGGTGATTGCAAACCCAAAAAAACTAAAACAATAACACTTCGAGTTGCAGAACCCCCAAGCATATTTTATTAGATCGCATCCATTTGTCAAACATGTTTTTATCAGATTTGATCTATCTATCAAACATAGAATACTAATGGAAACATATAATACTAATGGAATGCTTGAGTATATACTTTTCACCATTAAGAGTAGACAGTATATACCCAACCTCATTTAATAATGTATAGTCAAAGAGAAGTAAGGTTTTCCCTAATGGAATAGGTATAAAAGATAACTATATCTAAATTAAATTCATTTTAATTTTGAGTTTATCATTGATCAAAACCTTAATGTGTAATTTTATTTTATTTTTTGCAAAATTTACATTTGAATAAGTGTAATAAGTGTATGTGATATATCATGTATATATATATATATCATTTTTTAAATTTAATTATTTAAAATGTTTAGATAGAATAACATAACATAGCGACACATTACAACATTTTTTTCATATTGGGTTAGAGAGAGAGTAACAAGAAAATGACACTATATTTGTTGGAAAATAACATTCTCTCGTAGAATGCATTGGACCAATGTATTTCTCTCATTCAGTGTCACACTCCCCGTTGGTAAAGAAATGAATTATCTTCAACAATTAACTTGTCTTAATAATTCATCAATATGTTTACCAATGAAACACATGATCCACTAAGAAATTTAGAACCTCCCCATCAACAAGGCCTATGTCTAATCCAACCTCACATTTTCATCATACCTCTATGATACAAAATTACCAAAATGTTGATGTCCATATAAAGGAACAACCATCCACCAGAATGTATAGACACTAGCTAACAATTGCAATTGTTGGTCTAGTAGGTTTTCATTCATGTATATGATTCATTCAACAATTCTTCCATAAAATGTCTTCTAAGTGTACCTTTAACTCCCCCTGTATCATCATTATCTGAGGTTTTTCTTGGCTTACCCATAACCACACTTTCGATTTACACCTATGAGCTTTTGTGGATGATCCTAAACCTGTTAATTTGGAAACTTGGTGACAAATTCCAATCATGGGACTAGATTCCTCTTTTCGAGAGGACCAATTTTGACTATTGAATCACTCAGCTTGGGCAAGGGAAAGTGTATTTTTGAATTAAATCTCATATGTTCACAAAAGAACAGGTTGGACCTAAAGAAAATTGGATACTCTTCGAAGTATATAAATACAAGTGATCTCAACCTCATTTGGACATCATCATGAAACATTCTTCTATTCTCTTCTTTTGTTTTGGCTCACACGGGTCTGAGGCAGTTCGTGTAGATTGGTTCGCATAGGTCCAAAATTGTAGGGTCCAAAGTTCACACATGTGATCGAGGGTTTTTGGTTCCCAAACACAAGCATGCTTTAGGGAAATTTGAGGTGTAACCATAGGCACGTAGGCCTATGCGTGCGATTGAAGGGTTTAAGTTGCACGAACGATACTCTCTCTGTGCAGTTGAGACCTAGGGTTTGAATTTTTACAATTCACCATAGATTTCGTCAGTTGACCGCTGAATTTGGCGTTGACAAAAAAATTCGGAATCAACATTTTTCTTATTAGAATTGTTGGGTTCATCTCATGAATGAAATTTAGTTGATTTTTATAGATAGGATTATGGTTGAAGAAATGGATCATTGTACTCTCTTTTGTTGTATCATTCAATGACTATCTAATAATAAGAATAAATTGAAAGGGTTTTCCCTGTAGTGGGTTTTTACCTAGCCTCCAAACAATCCTAGTGTCTCTATGTGTGAATGTTTTTCTTCTATTGTTCCTTTACTTTCCACTGTATTTATGATGATATTTTTCTTTCTATATAATTCCATATGTTGTTGAATATGTGGTATATCTAAATAATGTTATGATGTTGTCTGGTGAATTCTATATGTAATTGATGAAATGAAATTATCTAAAGCAAAGAACAATATGGACCTAAGAAAATTTAACATGGTATCAGAGCTGGGATGAATAAAAGTCATTGAAGATCACCCCTATGAAGACACCATTGATGGAAACAAGAGAATATCGAGGAGGCTTAAAAGAATACTATAGTTTGAAGGAAACCATAGGAAATTTGGCTATTAGGTTTTGATATATATTATGATGTTGGGGTTTGGAACAAACCCTACATTATGACAAATATTTGAGATATGCATGATCAAAGTGAAGATGTTTTAGCACTTGTGATAGATTTGATGTAGACTTAGATGGGATAGTCTCAATTAGGCCTTACCGTTGATGAAGTTGGTTGAAGTATTGAAGGAACCAATGTTATATGGACAATGTACAATCATAACTCTTGAATATTGATTCAAGAGGGAGATGATCACCTCTCATTGAAGATAAGTAATTTTTCGATTTATGTTTTTACTTTTGTTTACATTTATTGATCTAGTCATTAATTATCTTCTTTCATGTATATTTGAGTATCTGGATACTTCTAACCTCATGATGAGATCTGATAAGTGGATCCTTCTTGACGATCATCAAGGTGTAGGTGCAGGAAAAGATAGCTAGTGCTGGAAAAAAAGAGCCACAATTTCCAATAACAAGTAAGTGATACAAAGTGCAAAGGTATCTGAATGCCATAAGGTATATACAATATATCGTTTTAGCTGAAATATTGGATGGCAAGGTAATCCCTAAGGTATGATGGGAATTTCACCTTCATGAATAACTCATATATGTATATGAGATTAACATTGATTTATGGTACATGTGATATATATTGGTGATCTTGATATTTGATAAGTATCTTACATTTTAGACATAATAGATTTCGTAAAGAAGGCTAGCACATTGTTTTTGATATATGGTAACTTGATACTATAATTAATGCTTATGATAAACATGATGAAAGTGTGACAATAAGATTTATATTCACAATCTCCTTGTTGACCATGTTTAGGTTTTGATAAGCTTAGTAAATTGGAAAATATTTTATAGTTGGATGCCCTGACTTGATGGTTGAGTAATATGATAAAGAAGTGATGTAGTGGTTTTAATCCTTGAAATATGATGATACACGTGTCTGCTACCCTAATCATATGAATTTAAACCTTGATGAAAGTTTTATGTCATGTTCATGTGTGATGATGAATTAGTTGATGCTAACATGTTATGACCATGATGAATATATGTTTTAGAACCTGATATGGTTTGATTTCATGACCTAACAATTTTGTTGATGCATGATAGAATTATGATAGACATCTTGGTTTCTTAAATTATGATGATTGGCATGGCTTCCCATTCAAAGGGAGAAACTATCCATAAAATCCCTACACATATTATCATTTGCATTAAATGTATAAAAGATTCTTTATTTTTTATGTAAGATTTTTGGACATGAATAGTCAAAATCCAATGTTGTTAGTCTGCAACAAGTTCTAGTCTGAAAGGGAAGGTCCTCCCTAGTCTAAGGCCCAACTACTGGGATATAGGCTTAACAATGTGGTTATAGGCCTCCCAACCTCACAAAATAAGGGCTATGGGTGTGCTTGTTCCTATAAATCACAAAAAATAAATCCTTATGCATGAGATCAGGAGTGCATCACGAGTATAACAGTCCTATAGATATGGAGTAGGCAATATAAAATTTCTATGAGTGGGGAAGTTTTAATGTTTGATTTACTATAGAGAATATGAATGTGTTAACTAAACCCGTTTTTGTAGGGGAGCAGAATAAGCATATTAGTATGCCATTTTGTTTTGATCATTGAAGCTAGTATATGACAATGTATAACAAAATTGCAAGGGTTTGAAAATATTTGGCTTATTGGCTTGAATTAGTACCAATATCAACTTGGATAATTGATGATGCTTTAGAACTTTGACATGATGCTTAATAGTCATAGATATGTTTTTGCTTATGGATTGTTTGAATTCACAGAGAGAACAAATTAGGGTTTTGATTTGATAACTAATGATTTTCCTTGATGAAAGGGCTATGTGGGCATACTAACTTTCAGAAACTATATTGGTTTAGAGAATGGACATTTCCACAGTCATAAACATAAGCATGTTGAGAGCTTCTCGATAACTGTGTGCATTGGGTTCAACGAGCAATGCACACAGTTCTCCAGAAGCTCTCAACATTCTTAAGTAATTGGTATTTAATAATGATTTTGTATTGGATTCATTGGATTTCACACATCGGTTGAGGTATAAATATTTGTGATTCAATATGTAGTAATCTCACAATTGAATGGATGAAACTTATCCCAGGTGTATGCATTTGCATCTAGTGATAAAAATAATTGATATTATGATTATATGGATGGCATGATGAAGTTTTATATTTATTTATAACAATTTTTTGACATAGTAATAGATGAAGTCATAAATTAGTATTTGGATGTGAGCTCTATTTGACACCTAGTCTGAAGAGTCTATTACAATGATATTGGCATAAAATTTTATGACATTGATGTTAGTTTTGATCTGGCATTTAAGGATTTTATGTTGACTTAGTTAATTTGATTTCATAGTGTTGATTTGTGTGAGGTTGAGTATGTGGTATAATTAGTATAATATTTGCAAATAGCATTGTATGGTTTTAAGAAAGCTTCCTGAGCCTGGTATGTCTGCATTGATAGTTACCTGGTGAAGCGAGGAAGATGTGCTAATCTAAACCTCTACTTAAAAAAACAAAAACGGTCCATGGTATGACTTTAATTTTGGTTTTATATGCTGATGGATTATCCTTGAGAAGTAATGAGACTATGATGATCAAAGTAAGAGGTATTTTGCCTCTAAATTTTGAAATGAAGAATCATGGCATGATGAATTTCCTTCTAAAGTTTGGAAAATAAAATCTATTTTTAGAATATATTGAAGTGTTTTTGGAAAGTGGAAATGTAAATCCTTGGACACCGCAATTAAATTCCAAGAAGTTATGCAAAGATATTGTTGAACCTGACTTGGAAACCAATATCTAATTGAAGCATTGATGTTCCGTGTGAATACCCGCATGTATATATATGTTTTGCATAGAACGGTCTAAGTCAATTCATGATTGAGCCACTTCATACACATTGGGTTTCCGCCAAGATCAATTCGAGATATTTGCATGGGATGATTAATTTTTGGTCTGAGATACTCTTCCTATGATATATGATTGCATGAATGCATTTATGCCATTTTAGATCATTATTGATGAGATGAGAACATTTGGATGCTTCCTTACTAAAGGATTTTCCATGATATTTTGGATGAGAAGCCCAAAGCTTTAAGCACGACCGAGGTCTAGTATGATGTTGATAGCATGGGTAGCTATGAGGCAGGTTGAAGAAACTCTTTAGAAAAATATTTTGAATAGGTTATGGATGTGATACATTGCAATAATAATGAGTGGGATCTAATTGACAGAGAATACCATATATAGTTGGGATTGATATATCTTCATGTATTGAGGAAATGCTATTGTATGAGAAAAGATTAGGCTTCTGGTTTTTGCCTCCATGAGAGGGAGGATGAATAGTGTGTCCCTTTTGTGCTATATATTTTTTCTAATATAATATTTGATTTGATTTCCTACATGAATAGAAGAGTGTTGCTATTGAGACATTATGATTTAAATCTTAAGTGAGTTGTTTAAGCTATTAACAGATATGAGCACGATGATATGTTTATGATATATAGAGAGTAGGACTAATCGAGGAAATTGAGTCAAATATTGTCCCCTACTTTAGCTCCCATGGTGAGAAATTGACATGGAGGGCTCCTCTGGTTAAGTTATCTCTAGACAATAGGGTATCACCCCTATCTATTATTCGTAGGGTCGGAGATGTTTCTTGCCTATCTTGGTGTATGAAGAGTACAACCCAGTTGGCATCATACCCATAAGTTGGGCTTGTTGGTATTTTCTCTCCGTCTAACCAACGAGTTGAGAGAGAGATTAAGGGTGTATGATCCTTACCTTCGGTAAGTCATGTATCTCACCTAAGTTGATTATGATGCAGGTGTCTACCACATGACTCTTAAGGTTCATTGTTGGGAAGATAAATAGGAAATAGGATGGTTTTGATCCTTACCTCATATAGCAAGTGGTATCTCTCCCATTGATTGCATAATGAGATGGTTGTGATCCTTGTTTGGTAAGTAGTATCTCGTTGATTACTTGACATAGGGTGAGAGTATCCCATAGGAAATTCTCCACTGTCATATACATGATTAGGTGAGAGTGTCCAATAGGACTTTCCTCATTATCATTGTATTTTGGATTGTGACATTGTCCCTGATCTGGTTCTAGGTTGAGCATAGATCCCTCATGATAATCTCTATGATGTTTACTGAGTAATAGAATTGGGCTCCCTGCTGGCAGTGATTCTAGGTTGTAGGAGTGGCTCCCCAATGAATAGAGGGTGGTAGCTTGGACTCCCCTCCAATGTCAAATTCTTCTTCTTTTAGATTCTAGAATGTTCAACATATGAGCACACTCAATCAAGAGTAAGCAGGGATATGAAAATATGTGTAGTGATGACATTTGATGATGAGATACTTGAGATAGGATATTATTTTATGGCATGATACTTTTGATGATTACATGATGCAGTTCGAATTTCTCCCTAGCTGAGAAGGGGTGTTAATTTGGAATCTTAGTGACAAATTATAATCGTGGGACTAGATTCCTTTTTTCGAGAGGACCTGGTTTGAATATTTAATCACTTTATTTGTACAAGGGAAAGTGTATTTTTGAATTAAAGCCCACATGTGCAAAAAACGATAGGTTAACCTTAAAGAAAATTGGAAACTCTTGGAAATATATAAATATAATTTACCTCACCCTCATTTTAAAATAATAATGAATAAATATTCTATTCTCTTCATTTTTTTGGTTCGCAAAGGTCTGAGGCAGTTCATGGAGATTGGCTCACACAGGTTCGAAATTGCAGGGTTGAAGCTAGCATGTGTGATCTAAGTTTTTTGGTTCCTTGTCGCAAGCATGATTACGGGATATTTTGGTTGTAACCATAGGAATACAACCCTATGCATGCTATTGAATGGTTTCAGCTGCACACAAGACACTCTCTCCGTGCAGTTGGGACCTAGGGTTTGAATTTTTACAAATTTGGCATAGTTCCTTAGCTAGGAAGATCTCGGTAACAATAAGAACTATCCCTTGAAAAAAAAATTAGTATTTTGTACACATAAGACATACAAATTTTATTTTCATTAGAAGGAATTTATATGCTTAGAGATAATGGAGATACGTCTAATATATGCTTTATAATTTTCATTTCGAAATAAAATTCCACTTTGTCTTATTGTATATGTAGGGCATACAGATTTTATTTTTGTTATAATGAATTAAAATGTTTAAATATAATAGAAATAAATCTAATATATGTTTAATTATTTCTATTTCAAAATAAATTTCATTAAATTTCAAGAAGCATTGATGTGAAAATATAAATTTGGTGTTAGAGAAATTGGATGCCTTCTAATCTTTGTTCTAATAATTTACTTGAAATGATTGTCCAGTAGCTAGATAATTGTATAGAATGGACTAAATATAGTTTCATATGATGGTTAAGCTCCTTGCATCATTTCTAACCCTTCCTTAATAGTTATTGGTTTGGTCTCCTCCTCCTTGGAGTTGTGCTCCTCACTAACACTTGTACATAAAATTTGTTAACTAGCTGAGGCTCCTTACTAAGACTTGACGTTATGATTATCTTACGTTAGGATACATATTATAATATAAATATCCAATAGTAATTTTATGGGTTGAAACTCTTTATACAAAGCTCCTTTCCTCTTCAATTCCAATCTTCATATCCAATATTTTTACTATAGCTAAGTATTTGATAGTGTCTTGTTTTCACTTGTGTGGATGTGAAGCATCATGGAAATTATCCTCAACTTCAAGCATCCATTATATGTTTGTAGGTGTACCAACTCATGCATGTATATCCAATTATTATACATCAATGGAAAATTCCATCTTTCCCTTCCTAGTTGTAGATAAAAAAATTGTAATGCACATATTAACAAAGCATTGTAATACAGACTATATATTATGACCTTGACAAATTATTTCTAAATCTAAAATATTTCCAAAATTGGATCCTTTTGAAACCTTTCTATCTAAGAGAAGACCAATGTGAGCATGTTGTTTCAAACCTATCAATATTGGTTGTCAAGCATGGTGAAACACATTGATAGCTCAACCAAGGTCTCATGAGATGTAGCAATGTCAGTCCTGATTACACCATTTTTTGAGATTTCATTATATAGATTGTGAGATCCTCCATAGAGGCCAATAAAAGAGTTTTTTTTTTAAAATCACATGTGTCAATTGAAAAAATTAAGAATATGATATTTAAAATTTAAAAAGAGAAATATTTAATCGAGTAAATATTGTATTTTGACAAAAAATAGGAAAAAAGTGATGAAGGTAGGCGAAATAATATGTTGTAAGATGAATTTCACAACCAAGAATAAACTATAGTCCATTAAGAAGGAAATAAGTAATATAATAATATTATTATATTTTTTGTACAATTCAATAAAAAAATACCTAACGTCATATAATACTAAATTCCAACCCCACCTTATAAAAGTTCTACAAAATTTAACTACTTCATGAAAAATGGGCCACCCTTTAGTTAAACTCACATGACATAACTTGTCTTGTTTCATCCACAAAGAAAATAAAACATAAGTCTCTAGAATTGGGAGACAAAAATATTTTTCCAATAGGATACACCTAAATCTGACATGGGCAGTCTTATAAAATATAGGTTGTTTACTTAGAGAATAATCATTCTTAATGTAGAATTAGAATGATAATTTGTACATTCTTAGCCTTCAATATAAACTATATCCCTGACACCAATCTTATAACATTAAGATAATACCACACCTATTATCCCATAAATTTTATCCTCTATCACTATTTTTGAGAGGCAATAGATATTACAGTTTCTATGAGAAATTCAACTAAAATTCCCATGGATAGGGGTTTTCCATGGAAGATTAGATCTAGACTCCAAATTTATGTGAAAATATGAATAATGGGACTATTTTGTAATAAAAATGCATACACAAAGCTAGATGAATTTCATTGATAATTTTCATTGATCATTTACATAGAACTATGTAATATACATAGTAGAATGTCACTGATATCCCATAGACATTATAGTGAAAAGAATGTTAGGTCCCTATAATATGAGTGTAGCCCCCATATTATTATTGTTGTGCCCATGTAGCCCCCATATCTTTAATTTTGTGCCCCATAGAATACCACTATTGTTATTTTTGTGCCCTTACATTATTATTGTTATGTAGGCTCTGATTATATTGTGACCCCTTAGACTCCTATATATACAAAGGAGGCCTTTCCATTTGTATCATCTAAGAATTGTTCATTTATGTAATGTAAAGGAGGTTTCCCCCTCAAAGAGGCTATTTCTCAAGCCATTAATCTATCTTTTCTCTATTTATTGAGTTTGTTGCACAACATTGGGTATCAAAGCTTTGGATTCTACGGTTCTGCTTCTTTAAACATGGCATCTTGGAATTTTCACTATAATTGTTTTTCTAAAAAGATTCAGAAGATAAAATGGAAACCACGTGGATTTGAAATATTGGTGAATCCCTTGTACAAATTTCATATTTTTTTTTCGTTACATTTTCGGAGATATGATCCGAGGAAGTTAGGGTTTTTGTAAGATCCAGAATTTGATCTCAAATAGGTGACCTAGGGAAAATCGTCATAACTTTCATTTCAAGAATCAAATTTGAATTTTGTAAATAGTGGCCGAAAGTGCATGGAATTTAATTTATCATGTAGCAATTTCAAGGTGGAATGTTAAAATTGTGAGATGTGGAATCCCGTACAACTTCACTCTATGGAACTAGTCCATAATTAGGCCATCGTGGGTGATTTGGCATAACTCTATATTGAACAATCCAATATTGGTATGACTCATGGAATTTTAAAGAATATTCACAGGGCTAAAATAGGACCAAAATCCAGACCTTGTAGATGAAATTTCATAGTTACAATCATTGCAATATCAAGCTCCTAAAAGAAATAAAAACACACATACGTTTTTAAAAATTGCATAACTTTTGTTTGAAAAATCAGTTTGAAGTCATTCCAAGGGAAAATAAAAGCATAGATATCAATATTGGGTTATAAAATGCCTCCCAAAAAAAATAATTATACACCCATTAGTATCTTAGAAAAATCTACTATGACGCATGAAGAGGAAGAATTGCAACATGATATATCAACATTACGTGATCAAGTGCAACAAATTTCGCTCTCACAAAGAGAAACCAAAGATGACATGGATGGTTTAAAAGAAGACATGGAAGCTAATATGGATGGTTTGAAGGATGACATGGAAGCTAATATGGATGGCTTGAAAGCATACATGGAAGGTTTGAAGGAAGGTTTGACAAAGTTGTTGCAAGAAAGGCTTCCTAGTGGTGACAAGGTAATCCATGAAAATCATGATGAGGAAAAAAGGAATATGAATTGTGATTTTAGAAACCAAAATGGTTGGCTTAAGAACCATCAAATTCCAAAGATCGATATGAGGAAGTTTGATGGTAAGGATCTGGTAACTTGGATACTAAAAATGGAAGAATACTTTGATTTCCATGATGCACAACACTCACAAAAGGTACGCATTGCAACTTAGTATTTAGAACCTAATAAATTTATATGGTATCAATGAATTTGTTCTCGTAAACCACTTTTCACTTGGTCAACATTGACAGAGGAAATGATAACACATTATGACGATACAAAGAGAAACACCTTCTTTATCCAATTAATAAATCTCAAAGAAAAGGGTTCAATGGCAGAGCACATTAAGGACTTCCAAAAATTGAATATCATGGTAAAATATATTCCATAGGAGCATAGGATTGATGTCTCCATAGTGACTTTAAATGATAAAATCGAACATGAGGTATGCCTTTGGGAACTTGATTCATTGGAGAAGAAATTTAGGGTGGAAAGAAAATTTGAAAGGAACATTATGGAAACAAGGAAGTGTGCCACTCAAAACTATAAAGATGGAAGCATTTCTTATCCTATCCTTCCACAACCTACAAGGTTGACACCACAAAAATTGCATGGAAAAAGAGAAAAAGGGCTTTGTTATAGTTTTAATATCAAATAAACTAAGGGTCATAAGTGCATTGAGAAGAAATTAGTTTACATGGATTTTGAAGAGGAGGAAGAAAAGGAACAAGAAATATCAAAAGAGGAGGATATGGAACAGGAACCAACCCTAGAGAAAGAAGAAAAGAATATGACCATAGTAATCCATGATAAGGAATTACCACTCCTCAAAATCTCAATATAGAAGGATATATCAAGAAGAAAATGGTAATAGCATTGATTGATTCAAGGAGTATCCATAATTTTAGTCATTGCAAGACAAGGAATTCAATTGCTTCCTATATCCAGCACCATAGTGTCAACTGATGGTTGCAAATGGAGGAAATATAGATTTCTCTGGAAATTTCCATAATATCAAGCTAACCATGGGGTAATATGTATTTAATAGTCCAATACATTCCATTCCAATCAGTGGTGTTGATGTTGTACTAGAAGTCTAATGGTTACAATCTTTGGGGACGATAGATTTTAATTTTCAATAACTTTTCTTAATTTTTTTTTTGGGAAGGAAACGAAGTTGAATTATGGAGTATCACAGGGAAACTAGGAAATATAATCAACTCTAATGTCATGAAAAAGCTTCTAAATAAAGAACAACGAGGCATAATTTCACAATTATGCTCACTAGAGGTTCAAACATCGAAATCATCTATTTCTCCATATCTCCAAAAAGCCTTGGAAAATCATTCCAAGGTGTTTGAGACTCCCAAAAGCCTCCCACCGATTCATGATAATGATCATGCTATTAATTTGATTCGAGGAAATTTTCCTTGAAACATCAGGCTTTACATATATCCTTATTCCCAAAAGAGTGATATTGAACATATGGTTGCATAAATGCTAGAGGTTGGTATAATTAAAACTAATCAAAGTTCTTTCTCTACTCTAGTAGTATTGGAGCAAAAGAAGTATGGATTATTGTGTATGTGTTCGGATTATAGGGAGATCAAAAAGCTCCCTATTAAATATAAATTTCCCATCCCTGTAATTTTTTGAATTATTGGATGAATTACATGGAGAAATTGACTTCACCAAGTTGGATCTTCATTCATGATATCATCAAATTAGAATGAAGACATAAGACATTCCGAAAACAACATTAAGAACTCATAAGGGTCATTATGAATTTTTGGTCATGCCTTTTGGCCTTACTAATGCACCTTCCACATTTCAAGGTTTGATGAATTCCATTTTCAAACCCTTCCTTAGAAAAATTGTGTTAGTATTATTTGATGATATACTAATCTATAGAGTGTTGGAAGGATCATGTTCAACATGTTAACAAGGTGCTCAAAATATTGGAGGAAAAATAATTATATGAAAAAACCTCCAAATATTTATTTGGAGTACAGGAGGTCAAATATTTGGGTCATATTGTATCTCATGAGGGTGTTAAGGTATACCTTAACAAAATTAAATCCATTAAGGAATGGAAAATCCCCACAACCATAGAGCATATTCGAGGATTTCTCGGGTTGACACGGTATTATAAAAACTTTGTTAAGAATTATGGGACAATAGTGGCACATATAACATCATTACTGAAGAAGGATGAATTTTCCTGGACTCTAGAAGAAACTAAGGCCTTTGAACTTCTTAAAGATTCAATGTGCCAAGCATTGGTCTTAGCTATGCCAGACTTATTTATTATGGAATGTGATACCTCAGGAAATGGAATTGTTGTGGTTTTAATGTAAGAAGGAATGGCCATTTCTTTTGAAAGTCGTCCAATCAAAGGAAATTATTTACACAAACCTATTTATCAGCAGGAAATGTTGGAAATACTACATGCAATAAATAAATTGAAACCTTACCTAATGGGAAGACACTTCAAGGTCAAAACATATCATGATAGTATTAAATACTTTCTGGAACAAATATTATATTCATAAGAGAAGAAAAAATGAGTCACAAAGATGTTTGGTTATGACTTTGAAATCATCTACAAAAAAGGGAAACAAAATGTTGTTGTAGATGCACTCTCAATAAAGGATGAGGATGTGGAATCATTTCTTTGTGCCATTTATATCATCCAACATGAGTGGATAACCGAAGCAAGGGATGAATGGAATAATGATGAAGAGGTCTGGACACTCATTCAAAATTCGCAACAAGATCCCAATACATATGATGCATTTAGCTGGAAAAATGATTCATTATGGTACAAATATCACTTATATATTTGTAATAATTCCCAAATAAAACAAAATATTCTTTTGTAATTGCATACCTCTCCCTTAGGAGGTTACTTAGGATTTTTAAAAACTTACAATAGGGTCAAGAAGGAATTTTTTTAGGATGACCTTAAATATGATATTCAAACTTTTGTGGCAGAATCGTTGGTTTTACAAAAAAATATTGAGACAATTAAGACCCCAAGTATTTTAAAACCTTTATCCATCCCAGGTCATCGTTGGGAGGAGGTCCCAATGGATTTTATCATAGGTTTACCCAATTCTGATGGAAGGAGTGCCATCATGGTCGTAGTTGATATAATTACCAATTATGCACAATTTTGTGCATTATATCATCCTTTTAAAGATAGTATAGTTGCTACTACCTTTATGGAAACAATTCAAAATATTCATGGAAACCCAAATATTATAGTAAGTGATAAAGATCCCATTTTCACTGGAAATTTGGACAAAATTAATTTATTCTCTTGGCACTCAATTAGCTCATAGTTCAACTTATCATCCTCAATTTAAGTGGAAACTTGAGATAGTGAACAAATGTTTGGAAGGATATCTATGTTTATTTGCATATGATAAAAAAACCCAATGGGTCAAGTGGTTACCTATAGCTTAATGATGGTATAACACTTCCTTCCATACTATAGAAAAAATGACCCCATTTATGGCACTTTATGGATATCATCCCCCATCAATCACATCATATTTAAGAGAAAATTATAAGGTTCAAGCAGTGGAAGATCACATCAAGAATCCATAAGTTCTCCAACTCTTAAAGGATAACCTCACTCTGGCGTAGAATCAAATGAAACAACAAGCATATTAGCATCATAGTGAAACAAATTTTGATGTAGGAGATTCGGTATTTTTACAACTATAACCATACAAACAAATATCCCTCAAGCAAGCTAAGAAGGATAATAAATTATCACCCAAGTACTACAGTCCTTACAAGGTGTTGCAAAATATTGGTACTATGGCATACAAATTGGATCTACTTGCATCTTCTTGAGTACATCCAATTTTCCATGTTTCATGGTTAAATAAGGTTATCAGTGACAAGTTTCCAGTTCAAACAGTGTTTCCAAAACTTGATGAAGAAAGAAAAATTGTATTTGAGCCTGAAGCAGTCATAGAAAAAAGAACCCAACAACTACGAAATCGATCAATTTTAGAGTATCTCATTAGGTGGAAGAACTTACCCGCTGAAGATTCCACATGGGAGGATGATAATTTTATACAGAAGCATATATAACTACTCAAGCATTAAGGAAAACACTTTTTTGAAGGAGAGGGACATGTTAGGTCCCTATAATACTAGTGTAGCTCCCTTATTGTTATTGGTCTGCCCATGTAGCACCCATATTGTTATTGTTGTGCCCCATAGAATCCCACTATTGTTATTGTTGTGCCCTTACATTATTATTGTTATGTTGGCTCTCATTATATTGTGACCCCTTATACTCCTATATATACAAAGGATTTCTTGTCATTTTTATCATCGAATAATTGTTCAATTATGTAATGTAAAGGAGGTTCCCCCTCAAAGAGGTTATTTATCAAGTCGTTGATCTATATTTTTTCTATTTTTTGAGCTAGTTGCACAAAAAAAGAATAAATATAGGAGTTTAAAAAACAACAATAGAAAAGAGTCTACTACATAATAAAAAAAGTTACCAAATTTGTCATGGATTGCAACCTATCCATTGAGAGTTACCCCTCTTTCCAATGTATGTTATTTCACTTGTTACTAAGGCTCCATATATTACTATAAATTCTATTACCATAATGAATGAACCAATCGAGACATAACATAGATGAGGATGGTTTTAGAATAAGATCAATGGAGAATATGGAAACACAACTTTTATGTATAAATATAAGGAATATGATATTGAAATATAAATGAAGAAAAGAAACACAAGACCATATAATTTTTATGCCTTATCCTTGTAGTACAAATATAAATTTAGAAATAGGAGATTTCATAAATCAGAAACCCCGTTTTCCACAACCTATTCAACCTAGAATTACCAAATGTATATGGGGAAGCAATGAGGAAGACAATTATATAGAATTTTCTCTACAACACTAAGATACCTTACAGTAAAAGGACATGTGGGATAACTATAGCGAGCTACAAGAAGGTATATGTGGCCAGTTACAAGTGGGATTCAATAATTTATTAAAAATCAAGAGGGATATTCCTTTAAAAGAACACATTCGACATAAATAATCTCTTCGTGGTGATTTGATAATGGTAGGTTCTTTCGCCTTTTAAATGCGTATCCCATAATTAAATACTCTATTGAAACAAAGTGATTAGAATGTCTTCTCAATCTATCCCCCTTTATGGCTACTATGGAGTTGGAGAAATTAATAACATTTATTCAAGGTGTAAATGATGGCATTGTTTGTTCCCATAAACTTGGGTATGGTCGATGTGTCTTTACTTGATGTGTTCGCTTGTTTGGAACTTTTTTATTTTGAATAAGTAGTAAAACCCCTATTAGAAAGTAGAAATTATATTAACCAATTTAGTAGTAGAATAATTGTTGGAGTGCCCACAAATTATGGAGCTTATGAGTGATTGACACGCAGTGATGAAAAGTGATTGCATTAAGCTTGTGGGCACTCCAACAATTTAAGCTCCATATGCCATAGTATCCTTGACATATATTATTGGAGTGCCCACAATTGTTGGAGGGCCCACATAGTATCCTTGACTTCACTCTCCCTCATAAGATCACATTTGCTATCTCACCTTCATGTCTTCTTGAGCAGAATAACACCTATGAAAATCTCATTTCACCATGTCTTGTCTTCGTTAAAGTCAACCATGGAAGTCAGGTTATTCAAAGTCTCATTAGGTCATTAGAGTTTTGTCTTTAAAGGTCCAAAAATGCACCATTTCAATTGCATAAGGTCAGTAAAGTATGAGAGTGATCCCAAAATTGACCTCCAATACGGTTTCCTAAGTTGTAATTTGATTTCAAGTGTGAGTTTCATTCCAAGATGTAATTTTTATTTATTCACGTAATTTTATGTCAATTCAAATGTAATAAGTATTCAGTCTCCCAAAGGCTGCCAACTCAGATTTCCACATGCAAACACATTAAATGTCAAATTGAAAGAGTTTTTAGTTCATCAATTGAGCAAATGTCAAAGGGAATTTTCTTTTCCCAAAGGTGCCCAAGTCATCATTGTTCACAAGCACTAAACCCTAGTTTCCTCTCCCACTGAGCTAGGGTTTGCTATGGAAACGAGAAACTTGAGTAGAGGAACCATAATTTAGGTCATATCAGTAAGTATAAGGTCAATTCATCTCATAAACATCATGTATCCATTATTTTTTGAGAAGTCATTCCAAGAGTCAAGTCATTTGCCACTCATAGGGTCGATTTTTCTTCAAAATGTGTTTCTGACAAAAAAAGATGAATTTGACAAAAGTGAGAGAGGTTTTTGTCCATAATAGGCTAGGGATGAAACACATAATTCATATTTTACATAGGTGTCATGGTTTTAGATAATTTTCAAAAACACAGGTGCCACAAGAGAGTTTTTTCACTTCTGAAGTGACCTTGGGAAAATCAAGTGTTATCATAACTTGAGTGTACAAATCACTTGCTTGATAATTCAAATGATAACTAAACAAAGAGATATTTCCAATGAGATATCAGGAGATCAATTTTGATTTGAGTAAGGTCTCCAAAATTTTCCTGCAACAACACTCTACATTTCTGCACCTTCATTCAGCACTTTTTGACCAGTCTTGGGAAAATCAACTTTTGACAAGGCCAATCAACTCTGATCAGAAAAAAAGGTATATTTGTAAATTATACTTGATTTTATTTACAACGAGCTATCCTGGGCCCAATTTGGACACCAGGAAGGCCTCCAAATGTAGTTTTCAAAAAGGTGCATTACTGGCGCTGCGCGTTTTCCTGAAGCACATCAAAATTATTAAACGCGTAGCGACCTGGAAGCTACACTATTTTTGGGATCTCCAAATGAAAAATAGCCACTACCAGTAGGTTTTTATTGATGAGTACATCAAACCCAGAAAGTTTCAGAGTTTTTGGAGGAGAATTGGTCCATCAAAAGCTCAAAAATCCATCAAAATTTCATGTTTCTGCCTCTAAATCTGCCTGGTCGCTGTGCATTTACCAATATTGGGAGAACATGTTTTTGATAGGGAAAATGTGCACCATTTTGAAAATGAGAGGTATTTTTGGAAAATATCCTCAAAGGGCTTTCCAATGAGCTATCATGGAGCTGATGTGGACTTTGGGAAGGAACTCCAAATCAGCCTTGAACAAAGGTCGATTTTTGTTGTGAAACCAACTCCAAAAAGAGAAGAAAAGAGATATCAACGCCTTAGAAATAAGCCACTTCGATGGGGCAACCTCCAGTACATTACATGAATGAACAATTCTTGGATGATACAAATGACAAAACATCCTTTCTATATATATGAGTCCATGGGGCTACAATGTAATCCTAGTGGGGCCACAATGTAATCCTAGCCAACCTAACAATAATAATGTAAGGGCACAATAATAACAATATGGGGGTTACAAGGGTACAACAGTAAAAAAAAGGGGGGCTACACTAACATAATAAGGGACTACACTATTAATATAGGGACTTAACATGACCCTCTCCTTCACAAAAGCATTGTCCTCAACGCTTGAGTAGCTCTGGGTGCTTCTATATAAAATTCTCATCCTCCCATGTAGAATCTTCAGTGGGTAAGTTCTTCCACTTTATGAGATACTCTAAAATTGATCGATTTCGTAGCTGTCGAGTTCTTGTTTCCGTGATCGCTTCAGGTTACAATATGAATTTTCCTTCCTCATCAAGTTTTGGCAATATTGTTTGAACTAGAATATTTTCACCTATAACCTTCTTTAAGCATGAAAAATCAAAAAATGGATGCACTTGCGAAGAAGTAGGAAGCTCCAATTTGTATGCCATAGTACCAAACTTTTGCAACACCTTGTAAGGACCATAGTAATTTGGCAATAATTTATTATCCTTCTTAGATTGCTCGAGGGACATTTGTTTGTATGGTTGTAGCCGTAAAAATACCCAGTCTCCTACATCAAAACTTCTCTCGCTGCGATGTTGATATGCCTGTTGTTTCATTCGATTTTGTGCCAAATTTAGGTTATCCTTTAAGAGTTGGAGAAATTCTTGTTGATGCTCGATGTGATGTTCCATTGCTTGAACCTTAGAGTTTTCTCTTAAATATGATGTGATGGATGGTGGATGATATCCATAAAGTTCCATAAATGGGGTCATTTTTATTGCAGTATGGAAGGAAGTGTTATACCACCATTCAGCGAGAGGTAACCACTTGACACATTGTGTTTGTTTATCAGATACAAAACAACGAAGATATCCTTCCAAACATTTATTCACTATCTCAGTTTGACCATCGGATTGAGGATGATAAGATGAGTTATGAGCTAATTGAGTACTCAAACAAGAAAATAACTCCGTCCAAAAATTTTGAGTAAAAATGGGATCTATGTCGCTCACAATAACCTTTGGGTTTCCATGTAGCTTTTGAATTGTTTCCATAAATGTAGTAGCAACCGTACTTGCTTTAAATGGATGAGATAATGCACAAAAGTGTGCATACTTGGTAAGTCTATCAACTACCACCATGATGACACTCTTTCCTTTGGACTTAGGTAAACCTGTGATAAAATCCATTGAAATCTCCTCCCAACGTTGGCTTGGAATGGATAAAGGTTGTAGAAGACCCGAGGTCTTAATTGTCTCAACTTTATTCTACTGGAAAACCAAACATTCCGCCACAAAATTTTGAATATCAGATTTAAGGCCATCCCAAAAAAATTCTTTCTTCACCCTGTGGTAAGTTTTTAAAAATCACGAGTGTCCTCCTAAAGGAGAAGTGTGCAATTCCAAAAGAATCTTTTGTTTTAGTTGGGAATTCTTGCAAATATATAAGTGATCTTTGTACCATAAGGAATCATTTTTCCAACTAAATGTATCAGATGTACTAGGATCTTGCTGCAACTTTTGAATGAGTGCCCACACTTCTTCGTCCTTCTTCCATTCATCTCTTGCTTCGGTTATCCAATCTGGTTGGATAATAGAAATGGCACAAAGCAATGCTTCCACCTCTTCATTCTTTCTTGAGAGTGCATCTCCAACAACATTAAGCTTTCCTTTTTTGTAGATTATTTCAAAGTCATAACCCAACATCTTTGTGACCCATTTTTGCTGTTCTTCTGACGATAGTCTTTGTTCCAAAAAGTGTTTAAGACTATCATGATCAGTTTTTACCTTGAAGTGTCTTCCCATTAGGTAAGTTCGCCATTTCTTTAGTGCATGTAGTATTGCTAGCATTTCCTTCTCATAAATAGGTTTCTGTAAATACTTTCCTTTGATTGGACGACTTTCAAAAGAAATGGGTCTTCCTTCCTCCATTAAAACTGCACCAATTCCATTTCCTGAGGCATCACATTCCACAATAAAGGTTTTTGTGAAGTCTGGTGTAGCTAAGACCGGTGCTAGGCACATTGCCTCTTTAAGACGTTCAAAGGCCTTAGTTGCTTCAGGAGTCCATGAAAATGCATCTTTCTTCAATAGTGTTGTTAGAGGTGCTGCTATTCTCCCATAATTCTTAACAAACTTGCGATAATAGCCTGTTAACCCGAGAAATCCTCGCAACTGCTTTATTGTCTTGGGGACTTTCCATTCCTTAACGGCTTTAATTTTGTTAGGGTCTACTTTAACACCCTCGTGAGATATAATATGACCCAGATATTCCACCTCTTGTACTCCAAAGAAACATTTGGATGTTTTTGCATATAATTGTTTCTCCTGCAATAGTTTGAGCACACTATCAACATGTTGAACATGATCCTTCCAAGACCCTCTGTAGATTAGTATATCATCAAAAAATACTAGCACAAATTTTCTAAGGAAGGGTTTGAAAATGGAATTCATCAACCCTTGAAATGTAGAAGGTGCATTGGTAAGCCAAAAGGCATGACCAAAAATTCATAATGACCCTCATGAGTTCGAAATGCTGTTTTTGGAATATCTTCAGTCTTCATTCTAATTTGATGATATCCTGAACGAAGATCCAACTTGGTAAAATAAATTCCTCCATGTAATTCATCCAATAATTCATCACTCACAGGAATGGGAAATTTGTCTTTAATGGTGAGCTTATTGAGCTCCCTATAATCCGGACACATTCGCCATGATCCATCCTTCTTGTGTACCAATACTACAGGAGCAGAGAAAGACCTTTGACTAGGTTGAATTATACCCGCCTCTAACATTTCTGCAATCATACGTTCAATTTCGCTCTTTTGGAAGTAAGGATATCTATAAGGCCTGATGTTTGGAGGAACACTTCCTGGAATCAAATGAATAGCATGATCATGATGACGAATAGGTGGGAGTCCTTTGGGAGTTTCAAACACCTTGGAATGATTGTCCAAGACTTGTTGGAGATCTGCAGAAATAGATGATTTTGATGTCGGAACTTCTAGTGAGCATAATTGTGCAATTACGCCTCGTTGTTATTTATTTAGAAGCTTTGTCATGACATTAGAGCTTATTATCCTTCCTGGCTTCCCTTCAATACCCCGTAATTCGACTTCCTTTCCTTCTGAAAAAAATTTCAAGAAAAGTTCTTGAAAATTAAAATCTACCATCCCCAAAGATTGTAACCATTGTACTCCTAGTACAACATCAGCACCTCCCATAGGAATGGAAAGCATTGGACTATTCAATACATATTGCCCCATGGTTAGCTTGATATTATGGCATTTTCTAGAACAATTTATAGTTCCTCCATTCGCAACCATCACTTGACATTCTGGTGCTGGTTATAAGAAACAATTCAATTACTTGGCTACCTTACAATGAATAAAATTATGGGTACTACCTGAATCAATAAACACTATTACCTTTTTCTTCTTGATATGTCCTTCTATCTTGAGAGTTTGCGGAGTGGTAATTCCTACCAATGCATTACATGATATGGTTAGACTCATTTATTCCTCTTCTAGGGTTGGTTCCTGGTGTATATCCTCTTCTTTTGAAGATTCTTGTTCATTTTCTTCTTCCTCTTCACAATCTATGTAAGATAATTTCTTCTCAACACACTTATGACCTTTAGTGTATTTGGTATCACAACTGTAGCAAATCCATTTTTCTCTTTTTTCTTCCAATTTTTTGTGGCGTCAACCTTGTAGGTTGTGGAAGTCTAGGAGTAGCAACACTTCCATCTTTATATATGTGAGTGTTAGGCTTCCTTGTTGCCATAATTTTACATTCAATTTTTCTTGCCAACTTGAATGTCTTTTCCAATGAATCAGGTTCCCAAACTCGAATTTCATGTTGGATGTTATCCTTTAAAGTCCCTATGAAGACATCAATCTTGTGTTCCTCTGGAATATCAGTTACCCTTACATTCAATTTTTGGAAGTCCTAATTGTGCTCCGACACTAAACCCTTTTGTTTGAGATTTATTAGTTGGCTAAAGAAGGTATTGCTTTTTGTATCCTCATAATGTGCTATCATTTCCTCCATAAAAATTGACCAAGTGACAACTTTTTTATGAGAGCAAAGCCATCGATACCATACAAATGTATTTTGTTCTAAATGTAAAGTTCCAATGCGTACCTTTTGTGTGTTTTGCACATTATTGAGATCAAAATATTGCTCCATCTGTAGTATCCATTTTACGGGATCCTTGCCATCAAACTTCCATTTTCATTTTTTGTTGCTCTTTGTGATAGGTGCACTTTCTCTTCTAATTTTGACATCTCATGTTGTATTTCTTCTTCTTCATGAGTCATAGTAGGGCCTTCTGAAGGCTTAATGGGTGTTGAATTATTTTTAGGGGGAATTTTAGAACCCAATACTGATATCTATTCTTCAATATTCTCTTGGAATAAATTCATAATATTTTTTTTCAAACGAGACTTATGTAATTCGAAAAACAATACACACCTTTTTCTTGCTTTTGAGGAGCTCGATATTGAAACTGAATTATCCCTGTGATATTGGATCTTCAATATCAGAAATTCAGCACTGAGGTCGCTCTCTGAATCCTCTTTTCAATGCCATAGGTCTGACTTGATTTGGACTCTTCAAGACAAAGTTATGTCCAATATCCCACAATGACCTAATTATGGACTGGTTCAGTAGAGCGAACTTGTACGAATTTCCACGTCTCATTGTTTCCTCCTTTGGCTCTGAAATTTATAGACAGGAAACTAAATTCTATCTATGTGCAGTCACTTTTTACAGAATCTCAATCAGATTCTAAGAGAGAGAGTTATGAAGTTTTCCCCACGGTCACCTCTTTGAGATGAAATTCAGGAGCCTGAAAAAATCATAACTTCCACAGATCATATCTCCAAAACTATTGCAAACCAAGATCTGAAATTTTTACAGGAGGTTCTTCAAGATTTCGGCTTCGCTCTGTGAACATTTCAGCTTCTGAAACCTTGTAGAAAAATATTTATAGTGAAAATTCCGCGATGACCTGTTTAGGTTAAATTCAGGAGCCTGCAAAAATCCCTAACTTCCATAGACCATATCTCTAAAAATTTTGTGAACCAAGCTCTGAAATTTTGCGATGATGTTCCTTAGGATTTCGGCTTCGTACTCTACAAATTTCAGCTTTGGAACCTTCATAGAAAAAAAATTATAGTGAAAATTCCATGATGACCTGTTTGGAGCAACGAAACCCTAGACTCCAAAGCTCTGATACCAAATGTTGTGAAACTAGCTCCAAAAAGTGAAGAAAAGAGATATCAACGCCTTAGAAATAAGCCACTTTGAGGGGGAAACCTCCAATACATTAAATGAATGAAAAATTCTTGGATGATACAAATGAAAAAACCTCCTTTCTATATATAGGAGTCCATGGGGCCACAATGTAATCCTAGCCGACCTGACAATAAAAATGTAAGGGCACAATAATAAAAATATGGGGGTTACAGGGGTACAAAAATAAAAATAAGGGGGGCTACCCTAACATAATAAGGGAATACACTATTAATATAGGTACTTAACAATTTTTCTTCCTAGACGTTGTGCGTTTCACAAGAAAAATGCATTTTACACAGTCTTCAAAAATTTTGAAGTTTCACTCCAGTTTGACTTTTACTTTAGGAAATGAGGACTTTTATTATGTAAATGGTCAAGATGAATGTAAATATCATATTTTTTCTTTTACTTAGGGTAAATACATTACGTAAGTCAACCATTTGAGGTGTAATGAATCAGTTCATTGGAGATAGGAATGAGTCACTTTTCTCATCCTACACTCTAGCTATCAGTTCAAATTTTTATCTAATATCTCCCTCATCTCATGAATTCGACCCATATGGATGAGTGGAGGTTGTTTTGAGGTCTATTTAGCTCATATATTCACAAGAGTCAAGGGATGGAATCAATTACATTTTTCTTTGTGGATCAAGAAGACTTTCTATTCAGTTTTGGCCATTAATACAAGAGGCGTTGCAACTATATTTATGGGATAACCGTGGTATTAAATGTCCTTCATTGTTTCCTCTTTAATTACATATGTGTGAATGTATTGTTCATTTCCTTTCAATTTATATGATATGATCTTTTATAAGTGTGAGATTTAGAATTCATGCTAGTCATGCTCTATTTTGGATAACTGGTCATAATTTGTTTCATGTCTTCTTTCTGAGAGAAATTCATCTTTTATGCTTCCCTAAACCTTTTTACATTTTCTGAACCATCCCATAACCATTTTCCTCAAGACATTGACATTGTACCTACCTTGCCCCATTCATCCCTGCAACCCTTTTTGTCTCTTTCCCTGACCTAGCATTTCCTTGATCTATTTTCATTATCTACTGATTTACCCAACCAAACAAAATTCAAAACAACCCCTTGTACTCATTATCTAGACTAAAAACCCTAATTTATCCAGCCCTCTTGGTTATGACCCTATTGGAGAGATCCCTCTCCGGCTTGATAGGGCTAGCTATCAGGTCAAAAGCTTGGTTTGTGGTTACCTCTGTTGGAATTTATTCCTTAGCCTTGGGAATCTGGTGGAGTGATAACATACTGGCGTCGTTGTCGGGGAACGAAGAGAAAAAAATTTCGCTCGGTGTACGAAAAAGATCATATCTGATTTTTGATGGTGAAAAATGATCAGGAACAAGAAGGCTGTGCATCATTCACCTAGTGACTCCAGTGTTAAAATATCCCAAGATTCAAAATTATCATGGCGACTCCACTCTTCAAGAACCGGTATCCTAAAGAACTTATTGGTGACTCAGTGTTTTCAAAATGGATTTGATTGCTCGAAGGTATGCTCCTATGAATCGAGCTCATATTCCTAGTTTTCTGAACCATATTCCTCGTATAGATTGACAATCAAGACTATCAAAGTTTAAGTGTCAGGACGGTGAAGATTCCAGTTTTCACTTGGTCAAATTTCATTTGCATATTCATAGACTAAATATTGAGTTTCCTGAAGATTTTCTGATGAAGATGTTTATGGCTACCTTGGAGGAAAAAGTGAGATCATGGTATGAGAGTCTACCATCTGCTAGTTTATATTCTCTAAAGAACTTTCAATCATTTTTCTTTCAAAATTATCAAAGATTTAATTATTCCATGTCAATGATTGATATTTTTTGTGAGATCTCTGATAATTTTATTGAGTTTCTTGAAAATTTGTATGGGAATGAAGAGTGTCTAGATGATGAGCTCATAGAATCCCTTAATTATTTTTCCTCCCAACAAGGAATAGCAATTTCCTCCTTGGATGAAGAGATCCTTGAGCCTTTTCATGAGAACCCTTTTCATCACCAAAAAGAATCAGTAGCTCCCTCCTAAGATGAGACAGACTGGGACCAAGAAAGAGAGGTGCCAATTCCCGATCCTAAGCATGAAAATCACCAAATCATTGTAAATTGTTTTAAAACTCAGTTTTCTCCTTAATCTGAAGATGAGATAGATCAGCGCCTGAAAAGTCATATTACAACCCAAGCGAATGTAGATTTGTCACTCTTACAATGTTCACATAGTCAAGAATGTGTGATTGAAGCACCTTCCATTATTGAAAATGAAAGTCTGGGTTTGAATGATGATAGTCATGAGACTGATGAATCCATACAGGAAGTTGTTCTGAGTAAACCGATCTGTGATGATGATTTGGTGCAAGGAGATCAACTAACAAATATTGTTTTCTCTCATGAAGAAGATAGGGCTATCATGTTTAAAAATATTGAAGAATGTTTTATGTTCAAAGATTATTTAGAATATGAATTTGAGGAGTATGATCCTAAGAGAGACAATATGCCAAAGAAAGAATCATAGTTTCTCATGCTTCAGGAATTTGCAGCCAACACTCAGATAACAGAAAGTCATACTTCCCAATGCTCTCTTATGGATCAAAAACCAAGTGTTCTTTTATATAAGAATGAAGAGTGTGCTTGTGTTTTTGCTGAATCTCAAGACAAGGCAACATTTCATATTTTTGAAGATCCTTTTACTGATTTTCTACAGTTAGCAGGGAAGATGTATTTTCTTGTTTTCATGGACCAACATCACATGTTCAGTAAACACTTGGAGTGGCCTGGTTTTTGTTTTTTCTTCCTGCTCGAGGAAAGTGAGATCAGAATTCAAGCAAGTAAACATCTGCTGGATTGGTTACACTGGAAGGATCACTTCACATGATTGTACATATGTCTTCAACAGGTAGGTGGTTTTCATACGGATTTGAAGCCCTCAAGTATCGATGATGTACTACCATCAATAAGTAGGGTAAGTTCAGTTTTTGAGTCTTGTTTCAATCAATTCAAGTCAAATTGAGTCAGTTTCATTTAGTTTGTGTCATTAAGTTGTCAAATAGTTAGTCCTCCATTTCAGTTTCAGTTATTTTTTACCATATTTGGCCCAATGGAAGAAAGCACTGATCTGATCAACTCAGAGATATGTGGCTCTTGACACCTCTGTCAGAGCCGCCATCCCCAATAAGGCCAATGTTAGTGTTAGAATATGCATTTTTCCGTTAGTGATTAATATCATTCCTTTCATTTTCATTTTAGGTGTCTCACTCCGAAATTTTTATATCATTCCATTATGTCATGCTAAAAATTGTATCAATGATGGTAGCCTTCCTCAATAAAAATTCACTCTCCCTTAGATGATCACATTTTCTTACTCACCTTCATGTCTTTTTGAGCATAATAACACCTATGAAAATCTCATTTCACCATTTCTTTTCTCAGTTAAAGTCAACCATGGAATTCACGCTATTCAAAGTCTCATTAGGTCATTAGGGTTTTGTCTTTCAAGGTAAAAAAATGCACCATTTCATTTGCATAAGGTCAGAAAATTATGAGAGTGATCCCAATAATGTCTCTTTAACATGTAAAGATGACCTCCAAGATGGTTTTCAAAGTTGTAATTTGATTTCAAGTGCGAGTTTCATTCCAAGATGTAATTTTTATTTATTCATGCAATTTTATGTCAATTCAAACGTAATAAGTATTCAATATCCTAAAGGATTTAAACTTAGAGTTCCACATGCCAACACATAAAATGTCAAAGTGAAAGATTTTTTATTTCATCAATTGATCAAATTTCAAAGGGAGTTGTCTTTTCCCAAAGGTGCCCAACTCATCATTTGTTCACAAGCACTAAACCCTAATTTCCTCTCCCACTGAGCTAGGGTTTGCTATGGAAACGAGAAATTTGAGAAGAGGAGCCATAAGGTAAGTCATATAAGTAAGTATGAGGTAATTTCATCTCATAAACATCATGTATCCATCATTTTTTGAGAATTCATTCCAAGAGTCAAGTCATTTGCCACTCATAGGGTCAGTTTTTCTTCAAACTATGTTTCTAACAAAAGAAAGATAAATTTGAAAAAATTGAGAGAGGTTTTTGTCCCTAATAGGCCAAGGAAGAAAAAAATCCTTCATATTTTACATAGGTGTCATGGTTTCAGATAATTTTCAAAAACATAGGTGCCATAAGAGAGTTGCTGCACTTCTGGAGCGACCTTGGGAAAATCAAGTTTTCTCATATCTGGAGTGTCCAAATCACTTTCTTGATAATTCATATGATAACTAGACAACGAGAGATTTCCAATTCGCTATCAGGAGCTCAATTTGGAGTTGAGGAAGGCCTACAAATGTTTCCTGCAACATCACTCTACATTTCTGCACCCTCATTCAACACCTTTTGACCAGTCTTGGGAAAATCAACTTTTGACAAGGCAAATCAACTCCAATAAGACAACCAAAGGTATATTAGGAAAACATACTTGAACTTATTTCTAACAAGATATCCTAGGCCCAATTTTGACATCAGGAAGGCATCCATATGTAGTTTTAAAAAAGGTGATGCACTGGCACTATGTTTTCCTGAAGCACAACAAAATTGTTAAACACGTAGCGACCTGGATGCTAGGATTTTTTTTGGGACCTCCAAATGAAAAATGGCCACTACCAGCTGGTTTTTATTGATGAGGAAATAAACCCAAGAAAGTATCATATTTTTTTGAGGAGAACTGATCCATCAAAAGCTCAAAAAATCATCAAAATTTCATGTTTCTGCCTCATCGCTGCACGTTTAACAGTCTTAGGATAATAGGTTTTTGATAGGGAAAATGAGCACCATTTTGAAAAGTGTAGGTAGTTTTGGAAAATAGACTCCAATTTATTTCCAATGAGCTATCATGGAGATGATTTGGACACCATTAAGGCACTCAAAATCATCCTTGAATAGAGGTCAATGTTTCTACCTCGATGCTGCGTGTTTCACAAGAAAAATGCATTTTACAAAGTCTTCAGATTTTTTGAAGTTTCACTCCAGTTTGAATTTTACTTTAGGAAATGAGGAATTTAATTATGTAAATGGTCAAGATGAATGTAAATATCATGTTTTTACTTTTACTTGGGGTAAATACATTAGGTAAGTCAACCAGTTGAGGTGTAATGAATCAGTTCATTAGAGATAGGAAAGAGTCACTTTTCTCATCCTATACTCTAGCTATGAGTTCATAATTTTATGTAATATCTCCCTCATCTCATGAATTCAACCCCTATGGATTAATGGAGGTGGTTTTGAGGTCTATTTAGCTCAGATATTCACAGGAGTCAAGGGTTAGAATCAATTTCATTTTTCTTTGTGGATCAAGAAGACTTTGTATTTAGTTTTGGCCATTAATACAAGAGGAGTTGCAGCTATATTTATGGGATACCTGTGGTATTAAATGTCCTTAATTTTTTCCTCTTTAGTTACATATGTATGAACATATTGTTCATTTACTTTCCATTTCTATGATATGATCTTTTATAAGTGTGATATTCAAAATTTAGGCTAGTCATGCTCTATTTTGGATAACTGGTCATAATTTGTTTCATGTCTTTTGTCTGAGAGAAATTCATCTTCTATGATTCCCTCAACCTTCTTACATTTTCTGAACCATCCCATAACCATTTGCCTCAAGTGTTTGACATTTTACCTACCTTGCCCCATCATCTTTGCAACACTTTTTGTCTCTTTCCCTGACCTAGCCTTTCATTGATCTATTTTCATTATCTACTAATTTACCCAACCAAACCAAAAATCAAAACAATCCCTTGTACTCATTATCTAGCCTAAAAACCCTAATTTCTCTAGGCATCCTGGCTATGACCATTTTGGAGAAAGCCCTCTCCGGCTTTATAGGGCTAGCTATCAAGTCAAAAGCTTGGTTTGTGGTTACCTTTGTTGGGATTCCTTCCTCAACCTTAGGAATCTCGTGGAGTGATAACATACTGGTGCCGTCGCCAGGGAACGAAGAGACAAAATTTTCCATGGGTGTACGACAAAGATCAAATTTGATTATTGATAGTGAGTAACGATCAGACACAAGAAGGCTATGCATCATTCACTTGATGACTCCAGTGTCGTAAAATCCCAAGATTCAAAATTCTCAGGTCGACTCCACTCTTCAAGAACCAGTAGCCTGAATAAATTCTTGGTAACTCACTATTGTCAAAATGGATTTTATTTCTCGAAGGTATGCTCATATCAATCAAGCTCATATTCCTGGTTTTCTGAACCGTATTCCTCGTATAGATTGGAAATCATGACTGTCAAAGTTTAAGGGTCAGGATGGCGAAGATGCTAGTTTGCATTTGGTCAAATTTCATTTGCATATTCATAGACTAAAGATTGAGTTTCTTGAAGATTTTCTGATGAATATGTTTATGGCTACCTTGGAGGAAAATGTGAGATCATGGTATGAGAGTCTACCATCTGCTAGCTTATATTCTCTAAAGTACTTTCATTCATTTTTCTTTCAAAATTATCAAATCTTTAATTCTTCCATGTCAATGATTGATATTTTTTGTGTTGTGAGATTGATATTTTTTGTGTTGTGAAACCAACTCCAAAAATAGAAGAAAATAGATATCAACGCCTTAGAAATAAGCCACTTCGAGGGGGATACCTCCAATACATTACATGAATGAAAAATTCTTGGATGATACAAATTACAAAACCTCCTTTATATATATAGGAGTCCATGGGGCCACAATGTAATCCTAGCCGACCTAACAATAATAATTTAAGGGCACAATATTAACAATATGGGGGTTACAAGGATACAATAATAACAATAAGGGGGTTACACTAACAATAATAAGGGACTATACTAGTAATATAGGGACCTAACATGCCCCTCTCCTTCAAAAACGTTTTGTCCTCAACGCTTGAGTAGCTCTGGGTGCTTCTGTATAAAATTATCATCCTCCCATGTAGAATATTTAGTGGGTAAGTTCTTCCACTTGATGAGATACGCTGAAATTGATCAATTCCGTAGCTATCGAGTTCTTGTTTCCGTGACCACTTTAGGTTCCAATATGATTTTTCCTTCCTCATAAAGTTCTGGAAATATTGTTTGAACTGGAATATTTTCACCTATAACCTTCTTTAAGCATGAAACATGGAAAATTGGATGCACTCGTGAAGAAGCAGGAAGCTCCAATTTGTATGCCATAGTAGAAATCTTTTGCAACACCTTGTAAGGACCATAGTACTTTGGTGATAATTTATTATCCTTCTTAGCTTGCTTGAGGGACATTTGTTTGTATGGTTGTAGCCGTAAAAATACCCAGTCTCCTACATCAAAACTTCTCTCGCTGCGATGTTGATCTGCCTGTTGTTTCATTCGATTTTGTGCCAAATTGAGGTTATCCTTTAAGAGTTGGAGAACTTCTTGTTGATGCTCGATGTGATCTTACACTGCTTGAACCTTCGAATTTTCCCTTAAAGATGATGTGATGGATGGTGGATGATATCCATAAAGTGCCATAAATGGGGTCATTTTTGCTGCAGTATGGAAGGAAGTGTTATACCACCATTCAGCGAGAGGTAACCACTTGAACCGTTGTGTTTGTTTATCAGATACAAAACAACGAAGATATCCTTCCAAACATTTATTTACTATCTCAGTTTGACCATCAGATTGAGGATGATAAGATGAGCTATGAGCTAAATGAGTACCCAAACAAGAAAATAACTCCGTCCAAAAATTTCCCGGAAAAATGGGATCTCTATCGCTCACAATAACCCTTGGGCTTCCATGTAGCTTTTGAATTCTGTCCACAAATGTAGTAGCAACTGTACTTGCTTTAAATGGATGAGATAATGCACAAAAGTGTGCATACTTGGTAAATCTATCAACTACCACCATGATGACATTCTTTCCTTCGGACTTAGGTAAACCTGTGATAAAATCCATTGAAATCTCCTCCCAACGTTGACTTGGAATGGATAAAGGTTGTAGAAGTCCCGGGGTCTTAATTGTCTCCACTTTATTCTGCTGGAAAACCAAACATTCCGCCACAAACTTTTGAATATCAGATTTAAGGCCATCCCAAAAAAAAATCTTTCTTCACCCTGTGGTAAGTTTTTAAAAATCCTGAGTGTCCTCCTAAAGGAGAAGTGTGCAATTCCAGAAGAATATTTTGTTTTAGTTGGGAATTCTTACAAAGATATAAGCGATATTTCTACCATAAGGAATCATTTTTCCAACTAAATGTATCAGATGTACTAGGATCTTGCTGCAACTTTTGAATGAGTGTCCATACATCTTTGTCCTTCTTCCACTCATCTCTTGCTTCAGTTATCCAATCTGGTTGGATAATAGAAATGGCACAAAGCAATGCTTCCACCTCTTCATTTTTTCTTGAGAGTGCATCTGCAACAACATTTATCTTCCCTTTTTTGTAGATTATTTCAAAGTCATAACCCAACATCTTTGTGACCCATTTTTGCTGCTCTTCTGAAGATAGTCTTTGTTCCAAAAAGTGTTTAAGAATATCATGATCAGTTTTTACCTTGAAGTGTCTTCCCATTAGGTAAGTTCGCCATTTCTTTAGTGCATGTAGTATTGCTAACATTTCCTTCTCATAAATAGGTTTCTGTAAATACTTTCGTTTGATTGGACGACTTTCAAAAGCAATGGGTCTTCCTTCCTGCATTAAAACTGCACCAATTCCATTTCCTGAGGCATCACATTCCACAATAAAGGTTTTTGTGAAGTCTGGCGTAGCTAAGACCGGTGCTAGGCACATTGCCTCTTTGAGATGTTCAAAGGCCTTAGTTGCTTCAGGAGTCCATGAAAATGCATCTTTCTTCAATAATGTTGTTAGAGGTGCTGCTATTCTCCCATAATTCTTAACAAACTTGCGATAATAGTCTGTTAACCCGAGAAATCCTCGCAACTGCTTTATTGTCTTGGGGACTTTCCATTCCTTAATAGCTTTAATTTTGTTAGGGTCTACTTTCACACCCTCGTGAGATATAATATGACCCAGATATTCCACCTCTTGTACTCCAAAGAAACATTTGGATGTTTTTGCATATAATTGTTTCTCCTGCAATAGTTTGAGCACCCTGTCAACATGTTGAACATGATCCTTCCAAGACCTGTTGTAGATTAGTATATTATCAAAAAATTCTAGCAAAAATTTTCTAAGGAAGGGTTTGAAAATGAAATTCATCAACCCTTGAAATGTAGAAGGTGCATTGGTAAGGCCAAAAGGCATGACCAAAAATTCATAATGACCCTCATGAGTTTGAAATTTTGTTTTCGGCATATCTTCAGTCTTCATTCTAATTTGATGATATCTTGAATGAATATCCAACTTGGTAAAAATAAATTGCTTCATGTAATTCATCCAATAATTCATCAATCATAGGAATGATAAATTTATCTTTAATGGTGTGCTTATTGATCTCCCTATAATCGGGACACATGCGCCATGATCCATCCTTCTTGTGTACCAATACTACAGGAGCAGAGAAATAACTTTTACTAGGTTGAATTATACCCGCCTCTAACATTTCTGCAATCATACGTTCAATTTCTCTCTTTTGGACATAAGGATATCTATAAGGCTTGATGTTTGGAGGAACACTTCTTGGAATCAAATGAATAGCATGATCATGATCACGAATAGGTGGGAGTCCTTTGGGAGTTTCAACAACCTTGGAATGATTGTCCAAGGCTTTTTGGAGATCTGCAGAAATAGATGATTTTGATGTTGGAACTTCTAGTGAGCATAATTGTGCAATTATGCCTCATTGTTCTTTCTTTAGAAGCTTTTTCATGACATTAGAGCTTATTATCTTTCCCGTCTTCCCTACAATACCCCGTAATTCGACTTCCTTTCCTTCTGAAAAAAATTTCAAGAAAAGTTCTTGAAAATTAAAAGCTATTGTCCCCAAAGATTGTAACCATTGTACTCCTATTACACCATAAAAACCTCCCATAGGAATGGAAAGCATTGGAATATTCAATACATATTCCCCCATGGTTAGCTTGATATTATGGCATTTTCTAGAGAAATTTCTAGTTCCTCCATTTGAAACCATCACTTGACATTCTGGTGCTGGATATAGGAAAAAATTCAATTCCTTGGCTACCTTAAAATGATTAAAATTATGGGTACTACATGAATCAATCAACACTATTACCTTTTTCTTCTTGATATGGCCTTCTATCTTGAGAGTTTGAGGAGTGTTAATTCCTGCCAATGCATTACACGATATGGTCGGACTCATTTCTTCCTCTTCTAGGGTTGGTTCCTGGTATATATCTTCTTCTTGTTCATTTTCTTCTTCCTCTTCACAATCTATGTAAAATAATTTCTTCTCAGCACACTTATGACCTTTAGTGTATTTGCTATCACAACTGTAGTAAAGCCCTTTTGCTCTTTTTTCTTCCAATTGTTGTGGTTTCAACCTCGTAGGTTTTTTAAATCTAGGATTAGCAACACTTCCCTCTTTATAGAAGTGAGTGGTAGGCTTCCTTGTCGCCATAAATTTACATTCAATTTTTCTTGCCAACTTGAATGCCTTCTCCAATGAATTAGGTTCCAAAACGCGAATTTCATGTTGGATGTTATCCTTTGAAGTACCTATGAAGAGATCAATCTTGTGTTCCTTTGGAATATCAGTTACCCTTATATTTAATTTTTGGAAGTCCTGAATGTCCTCCCCCACTAAACCCTTTTGTTTGAGATTTATCAATTGGCTAAATAAGGTGTTGCTCTTTGTATCCTGATAATGTGCTATCATTTCCTCCATAAAAATTGACCAAGTGACAATTTTTTGATGGGAGCAAAGCCATTGATACCATACAAATGTATTTTGTTCTAAATATAGAGCTGAAATGCATACCTTTTGTGTGTTTTGCACATTATTGAGATCAAACTATTGCTCCATCTATAGTGTCCATGTTACAAGATCCTTTCCATCACTTCCTCATATCTATTTTTGGAATATGTTGGTTCTTCCTGCCAACATTAGAGTTTATGAAATCATGATTAGAATTTATTTTGTTCTCATCATGAGTTTCCTCTATATATTTTCACCATTAGGAAACATTTGTTGTATCAACTTTGTCAAAACTTCAATGTCTACTTTTAGATCATTCTTCATGTTTTCCATTTTTTCATCGATCTTAGCTTCCATGTCATCCATCTTAGATTCGATGCCAGCTTCCATGCCATCTATATTAGCTTCCATGCCATTATTCAAACCATACATCTTAGATTCCACGCCTTTCTTCAAACCATCCATCTTAGTTTGCATGCCTTTCTTCAAAACTTCCATGTCATTTTTTGTTGCTCTTTGCGAGAGCGAATTTTATTGCACTTTCTCTTGTAAATTTGATATGTCATGTTGCCATTCTTCGTCTTCATGAGTCATAGTAGAGCCTTATAAAGGATTTATGGGTGTTGAATTATTTTTAGGGGCCATTTTAGAATCTAATACTGATATATATTCTACAATATTCCCTTGGAATCAATTCAACTTGATTCTTCAAACAAGACTTGAGCAATTCGGGAAAAAAAATACACACCTTTTACTTTCTTTTGAGGAGCTCTATATTGAAATTGAATTATCTATGTAATTGTATATCCTCAATATCTGAAATTTGGCCTTGTAGTATCCTTCTAAAGCTTCTTTTAAATGTCGCAGGTCTGACATGATTCAGATTGTCCAATCTCCCACAGTGACCCAATTATGGACTGGTTCAATAGAGCGAACTTGTACGACTTGCCATGTGTCATTGTTTCCTCCTTTGGCTTTGAAATTGATAGAAAAGAAACTAAAGTCTGTTTACTTGCGGCCAATTTTTACAGCATTCCAATCCGATGCACAGAGAGAGAGAGTTATGAATATTTTCCCACGATAACCTCTTTGAGATGAAATTCGGAAGCCTGAAAAAGACCTAATTTCCATAGATCATATCTCCTAAAATATTGCGAACCAAGATCTAAAATTTTGCAACGATGTTCCTCAAGATTTTGGCTTCTCTCTCTAAAAATTTAACTTCTGAAACATCAAAGAAAAAAATTTATAGCGCAAATTCCATGATGACCTGTTTAGGTTAAATTCTGGAGCCTACAAAAAGCCCTAACTTCCACAGATCATATCTCTGAAAATATTGTGAACCAAGCTCTGCAATTTTTTGATGATGTTCCTCAGTATTTCAGCTTCGCACTCTAAAAATTTCACTTCTGAACCTTCGTAGACAAAAATTTATAGCGAAAATTCCACGATGACCGGTTTGGAGCAGCAAAAACCCTAGAATCCAAATCTCTGATACCGAATGTTGTGAAACCAGCTCCAAAAATAGAAGAAAAGAGATATCAACGCCTTAGAAATAAGCCACTTCGAGGGGGAAACCTCCAATACATTACATGAATGAGACATTCTTGGATGATACAAATTACAAAACCTCCTTTCTATATATAGGAGTCCATGGGGCCACAATGTAATCCTAGTGGGGCCACAATGTAATCCTAGCTGACCTAACAATAATAATTTAAGGGCACAATAATAACATATGGGGGTTACAAGGGTAAAATAATAACAATAAGGGGGTTACACTAACAATAATAAGGGACTATACTAGTAATATAGGGACCTAACATTTTGTGAGATTTTTGATAATTTCATTGAGTTTCTTGAAAATTTGTATGGGAATGAAGAGTGTCTAGATGGTGAGCTCATAGAATCCCTTAATGATTTTTCCTCCCAACAAGAAATATAAGTTTCCTCCTTGTATTCTTGAGCCTTTGCATGAGAACCCTTTTAATCACCAAAAAGAATCAGTAGCTCCCTCCTTAGATGAGACGGACTGGGACCAAGAAAGAGAAGAGCCAATTCCTGATCCTAAAAATGAAAATCACCAAATCAATGTAAATTTCTTTAAAACTTAGTTTTCTCCTTTATCTGAAGATGAGATAGATCAGCTCCTGAATAGTCATATTACAACCCAAGCGAATGTAGATTTGCAGCTCTTACAATGTTCACACAACCAAGAATGTGTTATTGAAGCATCTTCCATTATTGAAAATGAAAGTCTGGGTTTGAATGATGAGAGTCATGAGACTGATGAAGCCATACAAGAAGTTGCTGTGATTAAACTGATTTGTGATGATGATTTCCTGCAAGGATATCATCTAACATATATTTTTTTCTCCCATGAAGAAGATAGGGCTGTCATGTTTAACAATCTTGAAGAATGTTTTCTGTTCAAAGATGATTTAGAATATAAATTTGAGGAGTATGAGCCTAAGAGAGACAATATGCCAGAGAAATAATTAGAGTTTCACATGCTTCACGAATTTACAACCAACGATCATATAGCAGAAAGTCATACTTCCCTATGCTCTCCTATGGATCAACAACCAAGTGTTCTTTTAGATAAGAATGAAGAGTGTGCTTGTGTTTTTGCTGAATCTCAAGACAAGGTAAAATTTCATATTTTTGAAGATCCTTTTATTGATTTGCTACAGTTAGCATGGAAGATGTATTTTCTTGTTTTCATGGATCAACAACACATGTTCAGTACTTGGAGTGGCCTAGTTTTTGTTTTTTCTGCCTGCTCGAGGAAAGTGAGAGCAAAATTCAAGCAAGTAACCATCTGTTGGATTGGTTACACTAGAAGGATCACTTCACATGATTGTACTTATGTCTTCAACAAGCAGGTAGTTTTCATAAGGATTTGAAGCCCTCAAGTATCGGTGATGTACCGCCATCAATAACTAAGGTAAGTTCAGTTTTTGAGTCTTGTTTCAATCAAGTCAATTCAAATTGAGTCAGTTTCATTCAGTTTGTATCATTAAGTTGTCAAATATTCAGTCATGCATTTCAGTTTCAGTTATTTTTTATTGTATTTGGCCAAATAGAAGAAAGCAATGATCTACTCAACTCATAGATCTGCGGTTCTTGGCACCTCTGTCAGAGCTACCATACTCAATAAGGCCAATTTTAGTGTCAGAATATGCATCTTCCATTAGTGATTAATATCATTCATTTCATTTTCACTTTAGGTGCTTCACTCCAAAATTTTTATATCATTCCATTAGGTCATGCTAAAAATTGTTTCACTGATGGTAGCCTTCCTCAATAGAACTTCACTCTCCCTTTGAAGACCACATTTTCTAACTCACCTTCATGTCTTCTTGAGCATAATAACACCTATGAAAATATCATTTCACCATGTCTTGTCTCAGTTAAAGTCAACCATGGAAGTCAGGTTATTCAAAGTCTCATTAGGTCATTAGGGTTTTGTATTTCAAGGTCCAAAAATGCACCATTTCATTTGCATAAGGTCAGAAAAGTATGAGAGTGATCCCAATAATGTATCTTTATGATTTAAAGATGACCTCCAAGAAGGTTTCCAAAGTTTTAATTTGATTTCAGGTGTGAGTTTCATTCCAAGATGTAATTTTTATTTATTCATGTATTTTTATGTCAATTCAAATGTAATAAGTATTCAATCTCCCAAAGGCTTCCAACTCAGCGTTCCACATGCCAACACATAAAATTTCAAAGTGAAATATTTTTTAGTTCATCAATTGATCAAATTTACAAGGGAGTTGTATTTTCCCAAAGGTGCCCAAGTCATCATTGTTCAAAAGCACTAAACCCTAATTTCCTCTCCCACTGAGATAGGGTTCGCTATGGAAACGATACATTTGAGCGGAGGAGCCATGAGGTAGGTCATATTAGTAAGATAGATTTCCAATGAGATATCATGAGCTCAATTTGCAGTTGATTAAGGCCTCCAAAATTTTCTTGCAACAACACTCTACATTTCTGCACCCTCATTCAACACTTTTTAACCAGTCTTGGGAAAATCAACTCCAATTAGAAAAAAAAAGGTATATTTGGAAATAATACGTGAATTATTTTCCAATGATCTATCCTTGGACCAATTTGGACATCAACAAGGCCTCCAAATGTATTTTAAAAAAGGTGTTGCACTGGCGTTGCGCGTTTTCCTGAAGCACAACAAAATTGTTAAATGCATAGCGACCTCGATGCTACGCTCTTTTTTGGGAAATACAAAAGAAAAATGGCCACTACCAGTAGGTTTGTATTTATGATGACATCAAACCTAGGAATTTTCATAGTTTTTGGAGTAGAACTGGTCCATCTAAAGCTCAAAAAACCATCAAAATTTCATGTTTCTACCTCTAAATCTGCTTGATCGTTGCATGTTTACCAGTCTTGGGAGAACAGGTTTTTGGTAGGGGAAATGAGCACCATTTTTAAAACTGGAGGTATTTTTGGAAGATAGACTCAAATTTGTTTCGAATGAGCTATCATGGAGCTTCTTTGGACACCGGTAAGGCACTCAAAATTAGCCTTTAACAGAGGTCTATTTTTTTGCCTGGATGCTGGGTGTCTCAGAAGAAAAATACATTTTATACAGTCTTCAGAAATTTTAAAGTTTCACTCCCGTTTGAATTTTACTTTAGGAAATGAGGAATCAACTTATGTAAATGGTCAAGATGAATGTAAATATCATGTTTTTACTTTTACCTAGGGTAAATACATTAGGTAAGTCAACCAATTGAGGTGTAATGAATCAATTTATTAGAGATATGAATGAGTCACTTTTCTCATCCTATACTCTAGCTATGAGTTCATATTTTTATGTAATATCTCCATAATCTCATGAATTCAACCCCTATGGATGAGTGGAGGTGGTTTTGAAGTCTATTTAGCTCAGATCTTCATAGGAGTCAACGACTGGAATAAATTTCATTTTGCTTTGTGGATCAAGAGGACTTTGTATTCAGTTTTGGCCATTAATACAAGAGGATTTGCAGCTATATTTATGGAATACTTGTGGGATTAAATGTCCTTCATTGTTTCCTCTTTAGTTACATATGTGTGAATGTATTTTTCATTTCATTTCCATTTCTATGATATGATCTTTTATAAGTGTGAGATTTAGAATTCATGCTAGTCATGCTCTGTTTTGGATAACTGGTCATAATTTGTTTCATGTCTTTTGTCTAAGAGAAATTCATCTTCTATGCTTCCCTCAACCTTCTTACATTTTTTGAACCATCCCATAACCATTTTCATAAAGTGATTGACATTGTACCTACCTTTCCCCATTCATCCCTGCAACCCTTTTTGTCTCTTGCCCTGACCTGTCCTTTCCATGATCTATTTTCATTATATATTGATTCACCCAAACAAACCAAAAATAAAACCAACCCCTTGTACTCATTATCTAGCCTAAAAACCCTAATTTCTCCAACCATCCTGGCTGTGACCCCTTTGGTGAGATCCCTCTCTAGCTTAATAGGGCTAGCTATCACGTCAAAATATTGGTTTGTGGTTACCTCAGTTGAGATTCCTTCCTCAGCCTTGGGAATCTAGTGGAGTGATAACATACTGGCGTTGTTTCCAGGGAACGAGGAGACAAAATTTTCCCTGGGAGTATGACAAAGATCAGATCTGATTTTTGATGGTGAAAAACGATCACGCACAAGAAGGCTATGCATCATTCACCTGGTGACTCCAGTGTTGAGAAATCCCAAGATTCAAAATTCTCATGGCAACTCCACTCTTCAAGAGATGGTAGCCTGAAGAACTTCTTGGTGACTCACTATTATAAAAAAGGATTTGATTTCTTGAAGGTATGCTCCTATGAATCGAGCTCATATTCCTTATTTTCTGAACCGTATTCCTCATATAGATTGGCAATTAGGGCTGTCAAAATTTAAGGGTCAGGACGGTGAAGATGCTAATTTGAATTTGGTCAAATTTCCATTTCATATTCATAGACTAAAGATTGAGTTTCCTGAAGATTGTCTAATGAACATGTTTATGGCTACCTTGGAGGAAAAAGAGAGATAATGGTATGAGATTCTACCATCTGCTAGTTTATATTCTCTAAAGGACTTTCATTCAGTTTTGTTTCAAAATTATCAAAGCTTTAATTCTTCCATGTCAATGATTGATAGTTGTTGTGAGATCTCTGATAATTTCATTTAGTTTCTTGAAAATTTATATGGGGATGATGAGCTCATAGAATCCCCTAATGATTTTTCCTCCCAGCAAGAAATAGCAGTTTCCTCCTTGGATGAAGAGATCCTTGAGCCTTTGCATGAGAACCCTTTTCATCACCAAAAATAATTAGTAGCTCCCTCCTTAGATGAGACAGACAGGGACCAAGAAAGAGAAGTGACAATTCCCGATACTAGAAATTAAAATCACCAAATCAATGTAAATTGATTTAAAACTCAGTTTTCTCCTTTATCTAAAGATGAGATAGATCAGCTCCTGAACAGTCATATTACAACCGAAGCGAATGTAGATTTGCAGCTCTTACAGTTTTCACACAGTCAAAAATGTGTGATTGAAGCATCTTCCATTATTGAAAATGAAAGTCTAGGTTTGAATGATGTTAGTAATGAAATTGATGAAGCCATAAAGGAAGTTTTTATGGGTAAACCGATTTGTGATGATGATTTATTGCAAGGATATTAGCTAACATACATTGTTTTCTCTCATGAAGAATATAGGGCTGTCATGTCTAACAATATTGAAGAATGTTTTCTGTTCGAAGATGATTTAGAGTATGAGTTTGAGGAGTATGAGCCTAAGAGAGACAGTATGCCAGAGAAATAATCAAAGTTGCTCATGCTTCAGGAATTTGCAACCAGCACTCAGATAGCAGAAATTCATACTTCCCTATGCTCTCTTATGGATCAACAACCAAGTGTTATTTTAGATAATAATGAAGAGTGTGCTTGTGTTTCTGTTGAATCTCAAGACAAGGTAACATTTCATATTTTTGAAGATCATTTTACTAATTTGCTATAGTTAGCAGGGAAGATGTATTTTCTTGTTTTCATGGACCAACAACACATGTTCAGTAATGTCAAACCAGGAGGTAACTCCTCAAAATCAGAATGTGTATTAGCTGAAGAATGCATATGGATTTATACATGGAGGTGAGGCTATTGGGATTCATCTCCTAATGACTCTTGGCCTTCCTTATTTCCTAATATTAAATAATATACAATATTAAATGCGCACACCTATCCCATAGGATTAGGTGTCAACATTCCCCCCTTTAATCCGAAGGGATGTTGGTGAGTCCAAGCATCGATCTGAACTTTTCAAACTTTTATCTTCCAAGTGCTTTGGTGAAGATGTCAACAGTTTTATCATTTGTGGAACAATGATGTAGATGGATGGTTTTGGCCTGAACATGATGTCGAATTAGATGGTACTTTGTATTGATGTGATTTTTTCGATGATGGAACTTTGGGTTCTTGGCCAACTTTATTGCAGAAGTGTTGTCGATCATGAGTGGAGTGGAATACATTTGTTTCATCTGAAAATCTTCCAGGACTTTCCGGAGCCACACAATTTCCTTTGTTGCTTCAGTTGCTGCCACATATTCTGCCTCGGTCGTGGAATCTGCTGGAACTGACTGTTTGTGTGATCTCCATGAGACAACTCCTGATCCAAGACTCATGGTGTAACCTGTAGTAGACACCCCTATTTCTTTGTCGCCATCAAAGTCTGAATCAGAGTATCCGGTCAAGATGAAGTCGCCTACCTGTGTATATTTGAGTCCAAAGTCTTGAGTCCCCTTCAAGTACCTTAGTACTCTTTTTGCAGCGGACCAATGTCCTTCACAAGGTTTTTGCATGAACCTTGAGAGGATTCCAACAGCAAATGAGATGTCAGGTCTGGTGGTGGTCAGATAGATAAGACTTCCTACAAGTTGTCTATACTTAGTTGCATCCTCAAATTCCTTCCCTTCAATAGATGTGAGCTTCAAGTTTTGTTCCATTGGAGTGGTTAAGGGATTACAGTCATCCATGCCAAATTTGTTCAAGAGATCTCCAATGTACTTATTTTGAGAAAGAAATATAAATTTAGGATGTTGAATTACTTCAATACCCAGATAGTAATGAACATGACCCAAATCAGTCATTTCAAAACCTTTCTTCAACTCTTTCTTCATGGATGCAATATAGTTCTCATTGTTTCCTGTTATCAAAAGATCATCTACATATACCACAAGATATACAACTGTTTTTCCAAATTTCTTAACAAACAAAGTTGCATCATCAAGATCAAAATGTTTGAAGTCAAGTTTCAGAAGATGCTCGGTTAATTTCTCATACCAGGCTCGTGGTGCTTGCTTGAGGCCATACAATGATTTTATAAGCTTGCAAACTTTGTTTTCTTGACCCTTTACCACAAATCCTTCTGGCTGGGACATACAAACTTTCTCCTTTAGATCTCCATTCAAGAAGGTTGTTTTTACATCCATCTGATGGACTTTCCATCCATTCTGAGCTGCTAAGGCAAAGAGAGTCCGAATGGTGGTCCATTTTGCTGTGGGAGAAAAAGTTTCTTCATAATCGACTCCTTCTTTTTGTGCGAATCCTTTTGCCACAAGCCTGGCCTTGTGCTTGTCAAGTGAGCCGTCTGCTTTGTACTTGTTCTTGTAGACCCACTTACAACCAATTGGTTTCGTTCCCAAAGGCGGATCAACCAGCTTCCAAGTGCCATTCTTTATCAAGGCATCATACTCCTTCTGCATCGCTTCTTTCCATTCATCATGAGAAGTGACTTCTTTGAAGGAAGTTGGTTCATGATCTGTAGACAAACTCAATTCACAGTTATAAGCAATATCCATATCAACAGGGGAATCAGAATTATCTACATCACCTTCGATTTGTTGAGTGAAACTTCTTGTTCCTGTTTTTCCAACCTCATCAGGATGAACATTCTCCAGTGTCTTTGTCAGCCATTTGGGAGGACCTTTCTAAGATGGCCCAGGCTGGTCATTTGACTGAGTTGGGATTGATTCAAGATTCAATCTCCCAATTCTGTCAATCACATCATCCAATGTGTCATCCATGGTTGTTTCTTCATGTGGGGGAGAGTGTGGTTCAGGAAATGATTCCACAGTTTGCTCCAATATCGGAATCCCCCCTTCAAGGTGTGGAATCACATTATCAAATTCTTGGAAAGACTTTGCATGTGTGAATCTATCCAGGCGATCAAGTTGCCGCTCAACAACCTTGTCACTCTTGGAAGATTCAAGAAATATGACATCTCTTGCTATCACAAACTTCTTATTTGCTTCATCATAGAGACGATATCCTTTGGAGGTATTGGAGTACCCCAAGAAGATACATTTGTGACTTCTAGCACCAAGTTTGTTCCTTTGACCCTTGGGTATCAAGGCATAACAGGTGGACCCAAAGACCCTGAAATGCTTTACCGAAGGAATGTGGCCATGCCACATTTCAAAAGGAGTTTTGTTTCTAATTGAAGTTGAAGGACACCTATTCTTTATGTAAACAGCACATAGAACTGCATCAGCCCAAAACATCAATTTTACATTCTTGAAAAATAACATGGAGCGGACCATATTTAAGATGGTTCTGTTCATTCTTTCAGCTACACCATTCTGTTGTGGATTATATGGCACTGTTGTTTGATGTTTGATTCCATGTTGAAGAAGATAATTTTCAAATTCATTTGAGGTGTATTCTTTTCCATTATCAGTACGTAGAGAGCCAATATGTGTTTGTGCATCATTTTCAATCCATGCATGAAAATTCTTGAAAGTTTGAAAAGCATCAGACTTATTCTTCAGTAAGTAAATCCAACACATTCTGGTGTAGTCATCAATAAATGTCATCATGCATTTTTTTCCATTTGCAGAAGCAATAGGCATAGGGCCACATAAATCTGAATGAACAAGTTCAAGTGTTCTATGTGCTCTGGAGTGTGAATCATGAAATGGTTGTTTGCTATGCTTTCCCAGAATACAAGCATCACATTCCTTAGGTTTTCTAGGAATTGTAGGCAGTCCATTAACACCATTTTTCTTCAACAAACGAAGGCTGTCATAGTTTAAGTGTCCAAATCTAGCATGCCATAAAAGACTTGATGGGAATGTACCTTCATCATGATGTGAATTGAATGCAAAGTTTTGAGCATGAGCAGATGAACCTTTCAGCTTCAAGAGTCTCCCTTCTTCTATTCCCTCCATGACAAGTGAGTGATCTGATGCTGATCTGACCTCTGCCTTGCCATCAAACAAGTGAACTGAGTGTCCTTGCTGCCGGATTTCGATCAGGGACAGCAAGTTTCTCTTCAACTCCGGAAGGTATAGAACCTCATGTAGGATATGATCAGGAAGACCAGGCAGTTTAAGCCTGACTGTGCCAAGCCCTGATGGCTTGAGTTTGGATTTATCTGCGAAATATACTGCTCCATCAACTTTGTCAGTGAATTCTTCAAAAAATCTTTTCTAAATGTCATGTGACATGTTGCTCCTGAATCTAGCAACCAATCATCTCTCCATGAAGTAAATGAAACATCAAATAAGTCTTCAGTCACTCCATTGTTACAATGTGCTAGAACATAATGAGCGGATTCAGGTGCTTTACCTTTGTCTTTGTCATTAGTTTTACCTTTGTCTTGATTTCTTTGCTGCTCAATTTTCTCCCATGGTGTTTTGCATTTGGATGCATCATGTCCATCTCTATTGCAACGTGTGCAATGAAGATTGGATTTGTCAGCTTGTCTGCCCCCCCTTTCTGTGAAGTTTCTTCTTCCTCTTCCTCTTCCGCCACCTCTTCCTCTGGATGAATCTGGAGCATGACTCTTTTCTCTATGTGCCAAGTATGCAGCCTCTTCGGAAGATGAAGGGACTGTCATCTTCCCAAAAGCTTTCTCTCTTTCTGCAAACTTTTGCTCAAGTTTATCAAAGGTGATATTCTCAAAGTTTCCACTTGCTTGCAAAGACTCAAGATAATGTGAGTAAGTCGGATATAATGCCTTAACATATGCTATGAGAGATACGTCCATTTTTACACCAGTGTTTTCAATGTCATGCATTATAGATCTCACTTCTGAAGCTAAAGCAAGGGGATCATCATTCTTCATTTCAAGACTGAATAGCTTAATCATCAATTGAACATTTTCTAATTCTGAATGTGAGTCATAGAGTTCTTTTAGCTTCTTCAAGGCATCATAGGCATTTGAGAATGATGAAATATGGCGACTCACCTCTTCACTTACGGAGGCTGCAATCAAGGCATAGGCCTTGGAGTTCTTATTTTCCCAAATGGCAAGCTCTTTGTCTGAAGTGGGCTTTGCTGGTGGATTTTCTTCTTGTCCTTCACAGATTCCTTTCCACAGCTCATTAAAAATGAGTGTGTGTTTAATCTTCCGAGACCATTCAAGATAGTTCTCTTTGCCGGAGAGAACCACCCCAACAATAGAGATGAGAGAATGCATTAGATTGCTGGAAAAAAAAATCTTCTGAAGAGGAAAAATTTCTGCTATAAAAACTTTCAACTCTTGAAATTTGCTCAATTAAAGGGGACAAAAACTCTTGCTGGAAAAATACTCTTGAATTTAAAAAACTCTTTGCTAGAAAAACTGAATTCTGCACCAAAAAAAAAATATATGTATTTTTTTTTGTTTGGAAAAAAAATTTGTATGGTAGGTCGATATGGAATGTTATGGGAGGGCGGTATTGTGAAGTGGAAGGGCGGTATTATGAATGTGAAGTGATATGATAGTGGGAGGGCGGTATTGTGAATGGGAAGGGCGTAAGGAGTATTAGAGGAGGGGCAGTGGTTAAATATACAATGGACAACGTATTAATATCAATGGACAATGTTTAAATATCAATGGACAACGTATAATATCAATGGACAGCGTTTAATATATATGGAATGCTGTATTAATATATATGGAATGCTGTATTAAATATACAATGGACAGCACAAACGTATAACCACAGAACGTATTAAATATACAATGGACAGCGCGAATATGAAGGGGCGTAAAACGCTGGAGATGAATGAACAGGAGGTAAGCCAGCGCATAAAAACTAGGGAAGGGGTCGATTATGAAGAGCTGTGTTGCTGTGGGTGGATATAAGCCGTGTTAAAATTGTTGACAACGCATTATACAATGGTGGTGGCACTGTAAAAAGGTAAGCCAACGCACAAACCACGAGGTAAGCCAGCGCATAAGACAGAGCTGTGCATGATAACTGTAATGGAGAGGATGGTATTACAAGGTGGAATGGGCCGCGTTGTGAGGTTCCGGATAGGAGGAATGGGAAACACAATGTTAGGATAGGCGCAGGACTGTGTTTTGGAGGAGCGTTTGACAGGTATGAAACACAGAGTTTGTATGAGAGGTCGAGGGATAGGTAGTAGGAGTGAAGGGGTGGGGGAGCGCTGTTTAGGGAGAGTAGGTAATGGATAGCGCGTGAGGGAAGTGTGAGAGGCGTTGGGTAGGTGAGGGAGAAGTGAGGGCATTACAAAAAAACTGAAATGGCAGTTGCAGGTGCTGAGTTGCGGGAACTGCAGAAATCGCAGGGGCTGCAAAATACTCAGATATTGTAGGAGCTGAACCTGCAGAAGTCAGAGACTGTAGAATTTGCAGAAATATAAAAAAAATGCAGAATTTCAGTCTAGCAATAAGGAGCAGCAAAAACTATTAATAAAAATTGACTGAGAAAAGGAGAGGGAGTTACACCACAAGTAGAAATGCCAATAGTGGGACTGGCTCTGATACCATGTCAAACTAGGAGGTAACTCCTCAAAATTAGAATGTGTATTAGCTAAAGAGTGCATATGGATTTATACATGGAGGTGAGGCTATTGGGATTCATCTCCCAATGACTCTTGGCCTTCCTTATTTCCTAATATTAAATAATATACAATATTAAATGTGCACACCCATCCCATAGGATTAGGTGTCAACAAGTAAACACTTGGAGTGGCCTAGTTTTTTTTTTTTCTACCTGCTCAAGGAAAGTGAGAGAATAATTCAAGCAAGTAACCATTTGCTGGATTGGTTACATCAAAAGGATCACTTCACATGATTGTACATATTTATTTAGCAGGAAGGTGGCTGTCATAAGGATTTGAAGACCTCAAGTCTCGGTAATGTACTTCCATCAATAAGTAGGGTAAGTTCATTTTTTGAGTCTTGTTTCAATCAATTCAAGTCAAATCGAGTCAGTTTCATTTAGTTTGTGTCATTAAGTTGTGAAATAGTCAGTCCTACATTTCAGTTTCTGTTATTTTTTACCGTATTTGGCCCAATGGAGGAAAGCACTGATCTTCTCAACTCAGAGATATGTGGTTCTTGAAACCTCTATCAGAGCTTCCATCCCAAATAAGGCCAATGTTAGTGTCAGAATATGCATTCTACCATTAGTGATTAATATCATTCCTTTCATTTTCATTTTAGGTGTCTCACTCCAAATTTTTTATATCATTCCATTAGGTCATGCTAAAAATTGTTTCACTAATGGTAGCCTTCCTCAATAAAACTTCACTCTCCATTAAAATATCACATTTTCTGACTCACCTTCATGTCTTATTGAGCATAATAACACCTATGAAGATCTCATTTCACCATGTCTTGTCTCATTTAAAGTCAACCATGGAAGTCAGGTTATTCAAAGTCTCATTAGGTCATTAGGGGTTTGTCTTTCAAGGTCCAAAAATGCACCATTTCATTTGCATAAGGTCAGAAAAGTATGAGAGTGATCCCAATAATGTGTCTTTACCATGTAAATATGACCTCCAACACGGTTTCAAAAGTTGTAATTTGATTTCAAGTGTGAGTTTCATTCCAAGATGTAATTTTTATTTATTCATGTAATTTTCTGTCAATTCAAATGTAATAAGTATCCAGTCTCCCAAAGGCTGCCAACTCAAAGTTCCACATGCCAACACATAAAATTTAAAAGTGAAAGATTTTTTAGTTCATCAATTGATAAAATGTCAAAGGGAGTTGTCTTTTCCCAAAGGTGCCCAAGTTATCATGGTTCACAAGCACTAAACCCTAATTTCCTCTCCCACTGAGCTAGGGTTGCTATGGAAACGAGAAATTTGAGAAGAGGAGACATAACGTAGGTCATATTAGTAAGTATAAGGTCATTTCATCTCAGAAACATCATGTATCCATCATTTTTTGAGAAGTCATTCCAAGAGTCAAGTCATTTGCCACTCATAGGGTCGGTTTTTCTTCAAACTATGTTTCTAACAAAACACATATGAATTTGACATAATTGAGAGGATTTTTTCCATCATAGGAAAATGAAGAAAAAATCCTTTAAATTTTTCATAGGTGTCATGGTTTTATAGAATTATCAAAAGCACAGGTGCCACAGGAGAGTTGATGCACTTCTGGAGTGACCTTGGGAAAATCAAGTTTTCTCATAGCTTTAGTCTCCAAATCACTTTCTTGATAATTTAAGTGATAATTAGACGAAGATATATTTCCATGGAGCTATCATGAGATGAATTTGGAGTTGAGGAAGGCCTCCAAACGTTGCCTGCAACAACACTCTACATTTTTGCACCCTCATTTAGAACTTTTTGACCAGTCCTGGGAAAGTCAACTTTTAGCAAGGAAAATAAACTCCAATCAGAAAAAAAATGTAGATTTGGAAACAAGACTTGATGGAATTTTCAGCGAGCTATCCTGGGCCCAATTTGGACGCCCAGAAGGCCTCCAAATGTAGTTTTAAAAAAGGTGTTTCATTGGCGCTGTGTGTTTTCTTGAAGCACAACAAAATTTTTAAACACGTATCGACTTGGATGCTACACTCTTTTTTGTAACTCAAAATGAAAAATGGCCACTACCAACAGGTTTTTATTGATTATTTCATCAACCCTATAAATTTTCAGAGTTTTTGGAGGAGAACTGGTCCATCAAAAGCTCAAAAACCCATCTAAATTTCATGTTTCTGCCGCTAAATCTGCTTGGTCACTACGCGTTTACCAGTCTTGGGAGAACAGGTTTTTGAAAAATAAAATGAGCACCATTGTGAAAATTGGAGGTCATTTTGGAAACTAGACTCAAATTTCTTTCCAATGAGCTATCATGGAGCTGATTTGAACACTAGGAAGGAACTCAAAATTAGCCTTGAATAGAGGTCAATGTTTCTACCTCGACACTGCATGTTTCACAAGAAAAATGCATTTTACATAGTCTTTAGAAATTTTGAAGTTTCACTCCAGATTGACATTTAATTTAGGAAATTAAGAATTTAATTATGTAAATGGTCAAGGTGAATGTAAATATCATGTTTTTACTTTCACCTAAGATAAATACATTAGGTAAGTCAACCAGTTGAGGTGTAATGAATTAGTTCATTAGAGATAGGAATGAGTCACTTTTCTCATCCTACACTCTAGCTATCAGTTCATATTTTTATGTAATATCTCCCTCGTCTCATGAATTCGAACCCTATGGATGATTGGAGGTGGTTTTGAGGTCTATTTAGCTCAGATATTCATAGGAGTCAAGGGTTGGAATTAATTTCATTTTTCTTTGGGGATCAAGAAGACTTTGTATTAAGTTTTGGCCATTAATACAAGAGGAGTTGCAACTATATTTATGGGATACCTATGGTATTAAATGTCCTTAATTGTTTCCTCTTTAGTTACATATGTGCGAATGTGTTGTTCATTTCATTTCCATTTATATGATATGATCTTTTATAAGTGTGAGATTCAGAATTCATGCTAGTCATGCTCTATTTTAGATAACTGGTCGTGATTTGTTTCATATCTTCTGTCTGAGAGAAATTAATCTTCTATGCATCCCTCAACCTTCTTAAATTTTCTGAACCATCCCATAACCATTTTCCTCAAGTGATTGACATTGTACCTACCTTTCCCCATTCATCCCTGCAACCCCTTTTGTCTCTTGCACTGACCTAGCCTTTCCTTGATCTATTTTCATTATCTATTGATTTACCCAACCAAACCAAAAATCAAAGAAAACCCTTGTACTCATTATCTAGCCTAAAAACCCCAATTTCTCCATCCCTCCTGGCTATGACCCTTTTGGAGAGAGCCCTCTTTGGCTTGAAAGGGCTATATATCAAGTCAAAATCTTGGTTTGTAGTTACCTCTATTGGGATTCCTTCCTCAACCTTAGGAATCTGGTGGAGTGATAACAAGATTCATCAATTGGAAAACATTAATTAACACAACTACTGTAATTTAGACTACATTGGTCCAAGAGTTTGACGTGACAAAACAAGACTTGAATATGAATTCAGCCTCTTCAATTTTTTTACGGATATCCTCCCTTTACAATAAAAAAATTGACATAGTATTCTAGCAATAATGATCACATTTTATTCCTCCTTGATGAGCCATAATGGAGTCTAGGAAGGTTGAAAAACAAATCCACATCATAGAGACATAACTAAAAAAAACAACGAGATCCTAGGACATATGAAATAAGTGTTTGATAAAAAATTAGAGTTCTATTCTCCTTCACAACTACTTGGCCGAAGGTGCTAATCAAAAACTGTTGTTCCAAATATTAAAGAAAAACAACTGAACTACAAAAACCTTTCTCTCTATAAGAGTATTCCAGCGCTTCTCCATACGTTGGAGAGTCCTTTATTCATACACTTCTTAAAAGGAATGTGAGTCCTTTATTCATATTTTTGTGATTTGATGAGCGTGATTTATATAGGTTTTGAGATTCCATCATCAAATAAAGTCAGTCGACTTGATTTTGGAGGGAATATTATTTGATTTGAAATTTATATTTTAAAATAAAATCAAGGTCGACTTGGTAGTGGTGCCATTAGGGTCTAAGAATTAAATATAAATCTAGTAGATATTTGGACCATTAAATGATTAGGGCCTAATAAAGCTTCATTTTGATCCCAAAGAATAAAATTTAATACTTTAAGAAAATATTTTGTGTGTCTTGTACCATAGCTTAGTTGCCGCATCATTTATCATAGGAAATTTGACCATATAATGTTTTCTCCAAAACCCTAGCAGAAACAAGGTGTTTATAATTTTTAATATTGCTTAATGAATGCCTTTATTCCATGGCTGCCACATCATTTTGCTTCATTTTCTAGAGCCAATTGACTGCTACCACATCAACAAACCTTGGGGATTTAACACCATTAACTGGGTGCACCAACTTTGATTGAGTGTATCTATCAAATAATGAAGCCCCATGAGATGCTCCACACATCATCAAAATAAGCATGAAGAGGAGAATTTGTGGGCAAGGGTCTCCAAGAAAAAATCAATGATTTGCTACTTCAAAAACTTCAAACAAGTGCAGGGTATGTCCATTATCTGAGAATAAAAAATCCTAGAGTTAGGGTCAGAGAAATATTAATAAATCCTATAAATTTATATGTATAGTAAATGGGTGAATAACCATGATACATAAGGAAATGGAAGGCGATTTTATCAATAATATAATATGTATATATAATGTTTTTAGTAAATATCTCACCATATTATATAATCTTGTAAAATCATGGCGAATACTATAAAATATTGTAAGATCTTAGTGAATCTTTCACTGAATAATAAAACTTTGTAAAGTCCTGGTGAATCCTTTACTAAGTTATATAACATTGTGAAATCTTAGTGAGTTCACCGAAGACTCACATAAGTCATCAAATTCACCGCAGAGTTAAATTCACAATGTTCGCTACGTTGTGATTAGGATTCACCGTAGAGATCTCTATAGGGATCAAAAGAGAAAATATAAACTCCCACTGATTATACTAGAACTTGTTCATAAAGAAAGAAGATGCATCTCTAGAGTCCGCTCTAATTTTCGTATTTTTCATATTTTTGATATTTATATGTATAAATATTGTATACTATTTATTTTTCATGTTGTAATAGATTTTCCAGATTTTATCCCATTCATTTTGATTTAGATATCGACATTTTGAACCCACAACTGAGGTTCACCATCAGGATACAAAAGTTCATATACTTCTGTATCCTGATGATGAACCTCAGTTGTGGGTTGGAAACATCAATCTCTAAATCAAAATGAATGGAATAAATCTGGAAAATTTATTAAAACAAGCAAAAAATCCCAAAAATATCAAATCCATAATTATTTTACAATGTAAAAGTGCACTTTCATGATAGTAGGGCCAAGATTAGTTCTGAAATCAAGCGAGACCTTTGGTAGTGTCCAAATTTACTACGATGATGAACTCTATTAACCATAAATCGATGACACCCAACAAAAATTAGATGTCACAAATGTATTTTGTTGGTCATGAGTGTGTAGTTTCTGGGCATCCATATAGATTCGATGGAGGTGTCGTGTTGAGTGCATTGTTGCAGCTATAGGAAAAAAAAAAATAGAGACAAGGCCACTTTTATTCATAGCGGAAACTATAAGGTGCTCTAGTTTTTTTAATTATTGAACTATGTAATTTATGGAATCGAAAGATGCTACTAGATCATCCATATGAAGGGAATGAGCTAGACCACACATATGCTACTAAAGAAACGATATGAAGGGAAAGGAATGAGTCTTGTGCTGCATGAGCTAATGGATCCGTTTAAACAGATGGGTACACACAAATCAATATTTTCATACCCACATAAATGATAAGAATGATGAACACACACAACGTTATCCCTTTCCGAATTGATTCAATACCAACACTAAAACTGGCATATAGGAGGAATTTTACACAATATTATCTCTCTTTTTATATTTGGATTTGCGACTATATAGCTTTACAAGAGATCTTCTGCCTACTTCAAGTGTTGAATGGGAAAGAATGATGGCTTAGATGCTTGTAGTGAAAATAGCAAAGGTGTTGACAGATGCTTTTCTCTTAAGACACATACACCTTTAATGCACATTAATATTTCGCTGTTGAAATTTCCTGTCTATTGTTTGGAATAGGGTATAAAATATGAAATAACGACAGGAAATGAAGACTAGGAAGGCCATGTAACATGATGCCAACAAATCCTTGCTAATATCCTCTTGGCACCAAAATGCCAAATACGAAGATATATAAATGAGAAGGGAAGCACAATCATTCAAAAATCTAGAAAAAATAATATATTTATCACCTAAAGCTTCGATTTCTTCTTGTACCCAACCAAATTATGGTAGCCATCAATCCAGGTTTTAGATATGATATAGAATAACAAAACATGTATTTTATATTTACAAGGACCAACTAACATACGATCGGTTGCGTCGGAGGAAAAATTATGAAACAATAGTAGTGCATTTCCAAGAATTCATATTTTGATAATTCATACATTAGCAGGTGCATAGCATAACCGATGAAACTGATTTATCCATTTTTGAAATAACAATAATAATAGTGTCAAAATTCCATATCTCTGATCCAACGCAGTAACCAAAACAATACTCAAGATGGATTCTCATTAAGTAATACTGGATAAGTTTGGGTGCACATCAGTCTCTATTTTTCTAAATTTTTATTGAAGGCGGGGAATACAGGATCAATTTGGATGGGAATAAATTCCAATTTGTATTAATGTAAAGAAGGGAATATAGGAGCTGTTTGGGTGAGAATGAATTTTAATTCCCAATCTTTTATTTATATAAGGTAGGGCCTATATTGTTTGTTAATATTTGTAATGTAAAATGAAAAATACAATTACAAATTTTAAGTCTTTAACACTTATTGATTATTACTTTGTATCAGCCCCAACTAAAACAAAATGTTAAAGTAAAATAATATTCGAAGCAAATAAAATTTCCAAAATCATGTGATGGATTAAAAAAAAAATTATGAAGTTTAACTTTTTATATTATTTCTTTCTATAAGATGTAAGTATTACAAAATTTTATGTCGAATCTATCTAAGGAGGAAAAAAACATTTTCCAAGATGAGGTAATGACTGAGGACTCATGAGAATCAAGATGTTATCGTAAATGCAAGAGTTTTAAGTACACTTTCACATGATTCATGCATCCGAGATTGAGAATGAGATGATGTTATCATTTACATACAAAATGGTATTAAAACTACCCAAAATTACATTATGGTTATGGTTTTTACTCTCTAGAAGTTCAAAACACCAAGTGTTCAGATATTTTGAGTGCTCACGTTGACCCATATTCATTAAAAATAATAATAATAGTAGTAGTATGATATCCTTGCTTTAGTATTCATTAAAAAATAAGAGTACTTTGATATACTTTCTTTTGCTTTACATTAAAATCAAGTGGACATTTCCCGTATCATTGATAAGGTATAGTCACTAAAAGTAGAAATGTGTGCTAGATAACCATTGCTAACAACTAATTTATGTCCAAAATAATACCTTATGAATATCCAAAGGGCAAAAATGGATATCAAAATCTTGAACCTTGTTATCTTCAATCAACGAAACGATGGGATCCGAGGGCCCACCTTAGAATCCCCTTGCATGGAGACCAATCCCTCCTCATTCCATATTTAAAGGAATTTCACACTAATATTTTGTAGCATGATTCTTATTTGAAGTTAAAACTTTCATGTTAAACTCATTATCAGAAGTTACAACACGTTTCCTTAGGAAACAATTGGTATTGAATTTCGAAAGGGCTGAAATACATATCCACATCCATAGTTTATTCAGTTATTTCAAGCCACCAAACTACTATTCACGTGAAAAACTATCTTCTCCCACATAATAGTGCAAAAAAAATAAACTTGGAATTATGCTAATTCCAAGAGTCAACAAACAGGGGTGGTGTCGTGCACATCAAAAAACATTTAAAAATAAATACCAACAAATTTAAGAAAGACCTATTTAAAAGAGTGTAGACTTAACACATATAAGCCACGACAGGAAAATAAAATAATATAACAGAATAAAATAACATTAATTTAGTCGGGATCTTTGAATTATATCTCCTATTATAGAACATGCCTTTTTCTAGAATAGAAAAAACACTTTCTATTAATATTTGTAAGAAAGTACATATATTAGAGAAAAATTTTCTCATTGTCGTCATAGGTGGATTATGAAATACATTTAGCTAACATTTCTCATAAACATTAGCTGTATCATTTAGCCAAAACAAGAAAATAAAATCTTTGCTTTTGCGTTATCAAAAATCCTTTCAAGATAGAGAATCCAAAAATTCGAAGGAAGCAAAGGACTTGGAACATGATAAAACATGGTAGTTAGAGAACCCTGTAGACAAGTAAGAGGTCAACATGGGACCATTGCATTCCTTTTCTCCAACACCTTGTTGAATCAGATGACACTTTTTTGAAATCCTCAAGATAGAGCTCTAAGAGAGAATAAAGTGAATGTTCACAATTACCTATTTTTGAAGCCTTGCACTATATAAAAACTAATCAGTTAACTATATCCATACAACCAACCATAAAAAAATCAAATATCACATAAGTGATAAATTTTCCAAAATAATTCACTGACGATGAAACCTAAATCCTTTTAAATGTTCCTGATATCAAAAACATAATTGCAGAAATGTACGAAATATGGAAAGGAAAGTCCTCCCTATCAATTAATGTAATATTCCACTTTTAGCCTGCAGCTAAATGGAATATTATTTTTTGTTGTTTTCACTTAAGATTTGAATAACTGGGTGAGGAGGCTCATACATAATAAAAACATGGATAAAATCCCTCTTAGCATGAAAGGGGATCATCAGTGGAATTGGATTTCACACCCTCATGTGTGAAAGGGGGCATTTGCAAGAAGACAAGGTCAAGTTTGAACAAGTCAAACAACGCAGAGGTAGGAGGTGGAAATCATCTTGTGGGACAATGCAGTGAAAGGGGAGGGAAGTTTCCTTGATGAAGGAAACCCTAAAGAGTGGGACCCATGGAAAGGGAGCTTGCACTTGTTTAAAATTGTAGAAATTAGCTGAATAAATCACTTATTCAATGGAGATTAACCTGATTACACATCAATTTCGAATTGCATGCATAACACATAATCTCATCTACAATTAATTGTCACATGCGGAAATAATAGAAGCGATCGCACATCAAATCAATCACACATTAACTCAGTATGTATGGGGAAAGCCTATAGCTGAAAACTCCGCAGCTATTGTGTATATTATAATGGAGAAATCATGTAACCAAACAAGTACAATACTCCTCACAAGTACTCAGTACTTTCTCATAAAGTCACACACAATCTAACTCAGTTTTGAACAAGTCACTGGTTCAAAACTCACTGCTGATTACCTTGCCTCTATTGCGCAATCATGGCCTGGTTATGTAGAGATCCAAGGTTCGAATCCCCTTGGCTTGACTGTGCAATTGTCATGGACAATTCCTCCAAGTGTGGTGCAAATCTCATGCACAACTGATCCTCCAACTGATAGCTATACTCACCCTTTCATCTACCTCTTTCACTGGTCTCCACTGAACTGATCATGCACTGTAGTGAACTGATGTGTTCTTGAGTTGATTAATGAGTTACTAATTAATGAATTAAATAATATTTAATTCACTCCACTCATAACTAATTGATTAGCTAGTTAAACTAATCTCAACTAGTTCAACTAAAATAAACAGAACACAACTCCACTAGCTGTCTCATTAACTCCTCCAAACTTCTGCCACTGAAGTCCAACTGAAGTCAACCATACAAGATGCCATCAAACCCTAGGAACCACGTGATTCCTTTTTCAGATGCATGAGCCACCTCCATGACTCAAACTGAAGTGCTCCAAGAGAGTAAACTGTTGTTTAGAGTCCAAATATTATTAAGGGTAAATAATATTTGACTTCCCTATTTTTAGGAGAGGCAGTCTAAAAATAGACTTCGACCTCTTCGACCTAAAAAATAGAGTCTCATCTATTTTTTACCAACATGACCAATGCTCCAAGAATCTCAAACTGGAATCCCCGAACCATGCTCCATATGTCTAAAAATAGACATAGTCTAAAAATAGACTTTGCGCCAGAATTTGCCTGCGGGCCCACTTAGTGAAGGCGACTTCATTTCACTAAGCTCCATCATCTTGCTACATTCTCAACACTCCCTCTCAGCAAGATATGGATTATCTTCAATCCCTATCCTGCCTCTGTGGAATTCGAACTTGCTCCTGGTGAGCGCCTTCGTCAGGATGTCGGCATCCTGATCCTCCGTGGGAACATATGAAAGCATCATGATTCTCCGCTGAACAAAATCTCTGATATGATGGTACCTGATGCCGATATGATCATGAAATACTGGATTAGCCGAGAGCTTGATGCAGCTCTGGTTATCACAGTAGATCACTGTAGGCTCCAAATGCAACCTGAACAAACCTGCGAGGATCTTCCTCATCCAAATAGCCTCACATGCAGCCAAAATTGCTGCCATGTACTCGGCCTCTGCTGAACTGAGTGCCATGGATCTCTGCTTCCTGCTGTACCAGGAAACTGCTGTCGACCCAATGCTGAAAACTCCTCCAGATGTGCTCTTCCGGTTCGTTGGACTCCCTGCCCAATCTGCATCAGTGAAGCCAGAAAGCTTCGCTCCATCCTCCTGTCTGTACCATAGACCATATCTCGATGTGCCTCTGATATAGCGCAATACATGCTTGCCTGCCTTCCAAAAGAGCTTGGTAGGCTTAACCATAGCTTGCGAAAGCTAGTTAATTGCATAGCATATATCGGGTCGTGTATTGACCAGATACATAAGCGACCCCACCAACTGTCGATAGACAGTGGCATCCACTACCTCCGCTGAAGTAGCATCCTCCTTCCTCCAATCACCAGGAAGAGGAGTGTCAACAGGCTTGCAACCTTGCATGTTGAACCTCTCCAGAATCTCCCGGGCATACTTGCCCTGAGAAAAAAACAGTCCTCCGCTGCGCTGCCAAATCTCCAATCCCAGGAAATAATGAAGGATGCCCAAGTCCTTCATCTCAAACTCTTGTGCAAGATCCTCCTTGCATGAAAGTATCAACTGCTCATCGCCAGTCAAAATCAGATCATCTACATACAGTACGATGATCAACATCTTCCCCTCCACCACTATCTGGTACAGGTTTGGATCCGCCTCACTCTTGGAGAATCCAAGCCCGGTGAAGTAGCTGTCTATCCGAGTGTACCAAGCACGAGGTGCTTGCTTCAGCCCATACGGTGCTCTCTTGAGTCGGCACACATGCGACTCACTGCTGAAGATCTCAAAACCTTCAGGCTGCTCTATGTACACCTCTTCCTCAATAACTCCATTGAGGAACGCAGTCTTCACATCCATCTGATGAATGTGACACCCCATCTGCGCTGAGAGAGCAAGGATCGTCCGTATGGAAGAGTACCTTACGACAGGTGCAAAAGTCTCCTCATAGTCAATCCCCTCGATCTGTGAGAAGCCACGGGCGACAAATCTCGCCTTGTACTTCTCCACACTCCCGTCAGCCGCCTGCTTCACCTTATAGATCCATCGCGAACCTACAACTGATTTCCCAACCGGTCTTGGGACAATCTCCCATGCACTGTTCCTGATGATCGAATCATATTCTTCGATCATGGCATCAACCCATGCGGGTTCCTCCACAGCTTCCTCAAAAGAGGATGGCTCAGTCACAACACATTGACTCATAAGAGCCATGTATCCAGTGTACCGATCCGGTGACTGTCTCTGTCTGCGCTGTGCTGTAGGTGGTCCTACAACCTTCTCTGCATCCCGAGCCAGTCGCTCAGCTTCTGTAGTGCGCATGCGCCCTCTGATGGTTGGCGCTGCCTGGGTGGTTTCTTCCACCTCCTGAACGTCCTCTTGTGGCTGATCCACATCCGGAAGCTCCTCCTTAGGAACTAACAGCTCCTCATCTGCATGCAAGTGTAGCTCCCTCTCAAGCGAACACCGCATGGCTTTCTCCTCCTGAAATTTTATATCCCGTCGCACAACAGTCTTGCGACTGTCTGACAAATACACCTGGTAGTTGTGAGGTGTATCAGTGTACCCCACAAATATTCCAACCTCAGCAGTTGGATCCAGCTTCCTTCTCGCATCCTTCATCACATGCATGTAGACAGGAGAACCAAAAATCCGCAAATGGGAAATATAAGGCCTCTTGCCAGAATAAGCCTCCTCCGGTGTACTCATGCCAAGAACCTTGTGAGGACAACGGTTCTGCACATACACTGCTGTATTGCATGCCTCAGCCCACAAGTGAAGGGGTAGGCCCTGATCATGCAACATCGCCCGTGCAGCACCCACGATCGTTCTGTTCTTCCGCTCAGCCACCCCGTTCTGGTGTGGGTTATGGGGTGCGATGAGCTCTCTCCGAATCCCTTCTGCGCTGCAGAACTCCTTGAATTCAGCCGAGATGAATTCACCACCGTTATCACTCCTTAGAGCAATCACCTTCTTCCCCGACTCCTTCTCGACCAGTGCTTTAAACTCACGGAACTTCGCGAATGTATCGCTCTTCTTCGACATGAAGAAGATCCAGCACTTTCGAGAGAAATCATCAACAAAGATCACATAATACCTGTGCTTTGCTGTCGAAGCAACCGAGAAAGGACCACACACGTCTGTGTGAACTCTCTCAAGGATCGTCGTGGCGCGACTATCCTTCTCGTGAAAGGTGGCTTTCACATACTTCCCTAAAGTACACCCCTTGCACTGATCTGACTGCGCAAGAGTGCCCTTAGGAAGTCCATTAGAAATCTGCTGCAGAATCTTCAAAGCTCCATGGTGAAGGTGGCCCAATCTCCTGTGCTACAGTTCGCCCTCATCATCCCGGCTCACCACTTCTCCCGCCTTGCATGCCATAGCTGCGCAGTCATCTACCTGCAACTGATAAAGGTTCTGAGTTCGAACCCCTATCTTCCGAGTCTCTCCAGTAGTCTTACTGGGCAGGAAGGCTTTTCCTTCGCTGAAGACCACATCATACCCCTTATCCTCTAACATCGCTATCAAATCGTTCTTTTCTTCAATCCAGGTACATGCATGACATCCTTTAATACAAAGGGTTTAGCAGCATTCCTCAAAGGATATGGTACCGATACCAGTCGCACTGTATCTACCATCATCGCCCATCTCGATGTGCACACCCATATCTTTGTCCTCCAGATCTGAGAACAAATCTCGATCTCCCGTCATATGAAATGACGCACCGCTGTCCAAGAACCACACCGATCCCATTACACTTGAAACCAAGCATGCGATCAGTGAAAAGTCAAGCTCGAACTGCGAAGGCAAAGCTTCTCCATCCGCAGATCTTCCCGCTTGCTTGTTTTTCTTCTTCTTCGGACAATTGGTAGCATAATGTTCGTGATCATGGCAGTGAAAACACTTCACTTTCGCCATATCCTGCTTCTTGCCCTTTGCACCGGAATGAGAAGTTTTCTTACCCTTCCCCTTCTTTGCTTTGGCAACCAAAGCGCAATTTTCTTCATCGGCTCCCTTTGATGAAGACCCATCCCGAGTAGTCCTCCTTATCTCCTCCTGCATGAGATCCGCCCAAAGGCACTCCCATCCCAGCAGCTTCTCCCAACCATTGACACTATCTTGATATGAGTGCCAAGCCTTCAGAAGACCAAGGAGAGCCAGTTCGACCATGTCCTCATCTTCGACAGTCACCCCCACACTTCCCAGCTCATCTCTGCATTGAGTGAACTTCGTGAGGTATTTGGCGATACTGTCGCCTTTCTCCATCTTGATGTTCCCGAGCTTATCTTTGAGCGCCAGCTTCCTTTGGTCGCTCTTACTCTGGAATAGATCCGTCAAAGCTTTCCACATTAAATATGGAGTAGCCTTTCCATGCAGGCTGGATACAATATGATCCTTAACGCCCTCCAACAGGATCCTTCGACATTTCGCCATCTTCTTTTGCCATGCTTCGACTTCAGCTGCATCAGTGGGCTTTTGGACATCCGTATCTACGAACTCCTTCATACCATTATCTTCTAATACTGCTTCCATGCGATCCTTCCATGCAACATAATTCGAACTGCCTTCAAGAGCATATTCGAGTCGCAAACCGTTGAAAGACATTTTCAACACCGGCACCAAGAAAAACAAAGCTGCTGCAAAATTCGAATTCCAAACTCCAAGCTCTATCACTTCCGATCTACACTTGAGAACAAATTATTTCCAAATCAGAGATTGACTGCAAGGGGCTTTTACCAGACCTTTCACTTTCCGAAGAAAGATGAATCCGGAGGCTTCCTGGCCCGTATGTAGACTCTGTCCGAGGAAATAAGTTTGCAATCACCGTAATAGATCTCGACAATTAATCTTGCTCTGATACCATGTAGAAATTAGCTGAATAAATCACTTATTCAATGGAGATTTACTCGATTACACATCAATTTCGAATTGCATGCATAACACATAATCTCATCTACAATTAATTGTCACATGCGGAAATAATAGAAGCGATCGCACATCAAATCAATCACACATTAACTCAGTATGTATGGGGAAATCCTATAGCTGAAAACCCTGCAGCTATTGTGTATATTATAATGGAGAAATCAAGTAACAAACTCAGTACAATACTCCTCACAAGTACTCAGTACTTTCTCATACAGTTACTCACAATCTAGCTCAGTTTTGAACAGGTTACTGGTTCAAAACTCACCGTCAATTGCCTTGCCTCTATTGCGTGTTTCAATGCTATGGGATGGCCTCTTTATATAGATAAACCACCAGCCTGAACTGCGCAATCCTCATGGGCTTACTCCACCTATCTGTGTGTTGCAAATAGCAACAGTATAGTCACAACTGATAGCTAACTCCACCCTTTCATCTACCTCTTTCACCGGTCTCCACTGAACTGATCATGCACTGTAGTGAACTGATGTGTTCTTGAGTTGAATAATGAGTTACTAATTAATGAATTAAATAATATTTAATTCACTCCACTCATAACTAATTGATTAGCTAGTTAAAATAATCTCAATCAGTTCAACTAAAATAAACAGAACACAACTCCACTATCTGTCTCATTAACTCCTCCAAACTTCTGCCACTGAAGTCCAACTGAAGTCAACCATGCATGATGCCATCAAACCCTTGGGAACCACGTGATTCCTCTGTCAAATGCATGAGCCACTTCTGTAGCTCGAACCGAAGTGCTCCAAGAGAGTAAACTGAAGTTTATAGTCTAAATATTATTAAGGGTAAATAATATTTGACTTCCCTATTTTTAGGAGAGGCAGTCTAAAAATAGCCTTCGACCTCTTCGACCTAAAAAATAGAGTCTCATCTATTTTTACCAACATGACCAATGCTCCAAGAATCTCAAACTGGAATCCCCGAATCATGCTCCATATGTCTAAAAATAGACATAGTCTAAAAATAGACTTTGCGCCAGAATTTGCCTGCGGGCCCACTTAGTGAAGGCGACTTCATTTCACTAAGCTCCATCATCTTGCTGCATTCTCAACAAAAATGAGGGCAAGGTAGCCATTGTTACTCATGCATATGATTATTGATTTCTTGTCTGCTTATACTATTTGCAGCATTCTGCTGTTTAGCAGAGTTGCATTGCTATTTAGCATAAGGGATTCCTGTTTAGGATTAATTCTCCTTCTTGAGAAGCCTCTTAAGGGACTACACTTCATTTCTCCACATATAGGCTCAAGGCCAAGCCACTTCCTTCAGCTACAATGTTATTTTTGCTGAAGTATAACATTGTGTTGCAGGGTGTTGCAATGGAGGTTCCACAACACCATTCCTTGGCCTGTTTTTTAGAGGAGGGAGCCTTCTTTCCTTTGGAAGATCAGTAAGGAAGGATTCAAATTTAATTTCAGATCTTGGCACTTTTCCAACACTTTCTATTCCACCTACAACACAGTTTCCCTCAGTATCTGTGTTATTTTCAGTGTGCATCTACAGTGAGGGTTTGCAGTGTTGATTGGAGGGTGAGATCTTCAGTGATAGGATCAGAATTTCACTTGGAAGATCCATTGGAGGAGGTCATTACATCAGATGCAACATCTTCAGTCTTCTCCAGTTATTTCCAGTTCTTGAGTTGCAGCTGCTACACTGCAACTCCGACAATTTTCCATTTTTGTACATTTCAGCCAATCCTTCTAAGGATTGTTGTATTATTGTTTTCAGGGGTTGAGAGCTTGCTCCCCCTCATTTCTTGAGCTATATATTGTCATATATTTCTATTTTTGTTCATTATGATGTAGTGTCTCCATTAAACTGTGTCCTTCTAGCCTGCAAAAATTCATGAGTAGCAGTGTTTCTCTACTTTGATGTACATGTTCCATTGAGGCTCTCATTGCCTAGCTTGAGTGATTGATTCCTAAAATAATTTTATAAATTTGCTGCTATAATATCAAAATCAAGGCTAATTACATCTTCTTCTCTCACAGCTAATAAAAATAACGCTGTTATTCCATCTCTTGTTCAAGAATTGTTGCAGTCCCTCCATCGGGCACTTTTCCAAGGTAACTAGGTGTGGGAGACCTGTTTAACCCACCTAGAGGGATTTATTTTGAGCCCCATATTGGATTTGGGACTTAGATACAAAAATCTAAGGAATCCAGGTCTTGGTTTCAAATCCTGTAGCAGCCATTCCTGGGAAATGCATTTTCTAGTCATGCCTTGCTAGCAGATCCCGTTTGGGGATATTACAATTAAATAATCATGATCAAATTTGAAATATTGAGACAATAGCTATGAATAATAAAGACCACCAAACAGGAAAAGATATTATGTCTTAAGAGTATTTTAAATAGTCAAAGAAATATTTAAAAACTTAAGCACGTGTATTACAAATGAAATGATCCAATAAAAAGGAAATAGGCATTCACTTCAATGCAACAATTTATTATTTTGACTAATAACAAATAGGATGGTAGTTCAAAAAAATATGTAAATACAGGACATACTGAGTCATTACTTTCGTGCTCTTTGAATGTATACATCATTATACGTACATTGTTACACAATTTTAGAAACTGAAGGACATGCACTATAAGTTCTCAACACTAAGACAATATTTTATGGAGAAGCATTTTATAGATCTATTTTAAAGCCTCATTATCACACTATCCTACACACTTCACCATTAAATGCATGCATTGATGATCCCTTTCGACCAGTTCTGAGTGGGTTCATAGTTCACGTGCAAGCCAATCACCATATCCCTCAAGCAGATAGGGTTTCCTATTATAGAAATATATGGGAGACATAGATAGGAGCATCAAATTCACCCATTCTACAATTGAGATTTTATTTACCTCGACTCAAATGGCATGAGAGATCCACTTACTACAACCACTCATTAGGTGATGGAACTTGGAAATCCTTCAGCACCATCCCCCAGGTGTCTCTAGAAAAGATAAATTTCTTATCTGATATTCTCTTCTTTGTGTTAATTTTGGCTTCTAGGAAGAAATTCCCTATCCATCTCATGACTCCAAAATATTATTAAAATTAATATTATTTTACCTCCAAGTTCGTTCAAATCAATGGAGGGAAATCATGAAATTTAAATTCAAAGTTTATGTTGGCCTCATTTTAGGGAAAATTATTTTAGTTGAAAATCGATATTGCCTTTAAGTCGGCTTCTATAAGTGCATGTTGGCCCATCCAAAGGTTGGGACCCTTCATCAATAACAAACCACTATATATACCCCATTGGGGTGATCCTCAAGGGATGGTGCGAATTGGGTCTGTAATATCAAAACAACCTCACATAAAGTACTTGCATGGTCCATTATTCAAGTTGATGTCATGGTGTTTTTTGTATGACTTGTATAGTTTATTACTCAAGTTAGGGTCATGGTGCTTGTTGCATATTACTCAAGCTAGTGGCATGGTGTGTGTTGCATCACTTGCATGGGTTTTGTTGCATGAAATTAAAGTTACTTGATTCATGCAATAAATTTAGGCATAACTCATGTTGAAAGACTTGTGGTCAATCTATAGGCATAGACGTATCTTAATTTGGAATGTAAAAGGTATTGTTGACTACCTAATGACAGGGTGTAGAGATTGTTTATGTCTAGTTAAGGATGAAACCACTAATAATAAGGATAAATAAAGTGAAGGCCAATAAAATCCTATAGGTTTATAATTTTTCTCAGTTGAGTATATATTTATCTCGAATGTCTATTGTTATCACTTCCATTTTTCAATTTCACATTCCTGGATATCAGAGCTTCCAGGTTAGGGAACAATTTGAGTGTGTATAGCTCTAATACTTTAGTATCAGATTTTTTTTGTTTCTATCAACCTTAACTTCAACTAGTAATCAAATCAGAAATTCTGAACAAGTGGAGCAACCTGGCCACACAAATGCATGCATCAAAGAAATTTCATGCAAGAGGTTCATGTATAGCTTATTTAATGTCACAAAACAACCTTCATCAATATCAAACCACTATATACCCCATTGGGCTGATCCTTAATGGACAATGCGAATTGGGTCTGTAATATCAAAACAACCTCATGTAAAGCACTTGCATGGTCCATTATTCAAGATGATGTCATGGTGTTTGTTGTATGACATGCACTATTTACTACTCAAGTTAGGGTCATGGTGCTTGTTTCATATTACTCAAGTTGGTGGCATGGTGTGTGTTGCATGACTTGCATGGGTTTTGTTGCATGAAATGAAAGTTTATTTCTTCATGCAATAAATTTAGCCTGTGGTGTTTCTTGTACCTTTGTTTTAGTACCTTCTTGCATAGGACCTGGCCTATGATTTTACTAAATTTACTGCACAAATATTGGTTTTTTATATATATTACAGAGGAGCTTACCCTGATAGTTATTGGAAATCCATTTCGAACATTTGGCAACAAAAATATTCAGTTACCTATAACTAAATGATTTCTATTTAGAATAGAATTATCACTTAATGATTCTATTTAGGCTAGAATTATCACTTAATCGCATTCCAAAAAGGTACTGAAGTTACAATAGGCAGTCATGAGTATATATTGAACTCATCTCAAGTCATATCATTGTTCTAACATAAATTTAGGCATAAATCGTGTTGAAATACCTGTGGTCAATCTACAGGCATACAAGTATCTTAGTTTGGAATGTAAAAGGTCTTGTTGACTTCCTAATGTAAGGATATAGAGATTGTTTATGTCCAGTTAAGGAGGCAACCAATAATAATAAGGATAAATACAGTGAAGGAAAATCAAATCCTATAGTTTTATGCACTGTCTCATTTGATTATATATATTTTGATGGTTTGTTGTTATCACTTCAATATTTGCAATTTCACATTGCTCTATATCAGAGCTTCCAATTTAGGGAACACTTGGATTGTGTATAGATCTGATACTTTTTGTTAGGTCCCTATAATACTAGTGTATCCCCTTATTGCTATTATTGTAGCTCCCTTATTGTTATTTTTGTACCCCTATATCCCCCATATTGTTATTATTGTGCCCCATAAAAGCCATTATTGTTATTTTTGTTCCCTTACATTATTATTGCTAGGTCGGCTAGGATTATATTGTGACCCCATGGACTCCTATATATAGAAAGGATGTTTTTTTCATTTGTATCATGCAAGAATTGTTCATTTATGTAATGTAAAGGAGGTTTCCCCTGGAATTGGTTTATTTCTAAGGCATTGATCTCTCTTTTCTTCTATTTTTGGAGCTGGTTTCATAACATTTGGTATCAGAGCTTTGGATTCTAGGGTTTTTCTGCTCCAAACAGGTCATCTTGGAACTTTATCTATAATTTTTTTATACAAAGTTTTAGAAGCTGAAATTTGTATCACGAGAAGTTGAAATCCTGAGGAACTTCGTGTAAAAATTTCAGATCTTGGTTCACAATATTTTCAGAGATATGATCTGTGGAAGTTAGGTTTTTGTAGGCTCCCGAATTTCATCTAAAAGATGTGGCCTTGTGAAAATCGGCATAAATCTCTCTCTGAGAATAAGATTTTAATTATGTAAAAAGTGGCCAAAAGTGCACGGAATGTAGTTTCTTTTCTATCAATTTCAGAGCTGAAGGAGGAAAAAGTGACACATGGCATGTTGTACAAGTTCGCTCAACTGAACTAGTCCATAATTATGTCATTATGGGAGATTGGGCATAAATTTTCCTTGAAGAATCCAAATCAGGTCATACCTATGGCATTTGAAAGATGATTCAGAGGGATACTATAGGGGTGAAGTTCAAATATTTAATATCTGAAATCACAGAGATAATTCAGTTTCAATATAGAGCTCCTCAAAAGCAAGAAAAAGGTGTGTACTTGTTTTTTCAAATTGCATAAGTCTTGTTTGAAAAATTAGTTTGAAGTGTTTCCAAGGGTATATTGAAGCATAGATATTAATATTGGGTTCTAAAATTCCCCCTAAAAATAATTTAACACCCAATAATCCATTAGATTAATTTACTATGACTCATGAAGATGAAGAAGTGCAATGTGATTTATCAAAATTACAAGAGCAAGTGCACCAAATTTCGCTCTCACAAAGAGCAACAAAAAATGAAATGGAAGTTTTGAAGAAAGGCATAGAGGATAAGTTGGATGGTTTGAAGGATCAAATGAAAGCTAATACAGATGATAAATTAGTGGAAGATCACATCGTGAATCAAAAAAAAGTTCTCCAACTCTCAAAGGATAACCTAAATTTGGTGCATAATCGAATGAAACAACAAGAACATCAACATCGAAGCGAAAGAAGTTCTGAAGAAATCACAGAAAAATTAACTCGACAACTATGAAATCAATCAATTTCAGAGTATCTTAGCAAGTGGAAGAACTTACCCGTTGAATATTCCACATGGGAGGATGAGAAGTTTATACAGAAGCATCCAGAAATAATCAAGCATTGAGGGAAACACTTGTTTGAAGGAGAGGGGCATGTTAGGATCCTATAATGCTAGTGTATCCCCTTAGTGTTTTTAGTGTAGCCCCATTATTGTTATTTTTGTACCCATGTAGCCCCCATATTGTTATTATTGTGCTCCATAAAAGCCATTATTGTTATTTTTGTGCCCTTACAATATGATTGTTAGGTTGACTAGGATTATATTGTGACCCCATGGACTCCTATATATAGAAATGAGGTTTTGTCATTTGTATTATCCAAGAATTGTTAATTTATGTAATGTAAAGGAGGTTTCCCCCTCGAAGTGGCTTATTTATAAGGCATTGATCTCTCTTTTCTTCTATTTTTGGAGCTGGTTTCATAACACTTTTAGTATCATAGTTTCAATGTCTGGATCAACCTCAGCTTCAACTAGTAATCAAATCAGCACTTCTGAACAAGTGGAGCAACCATGGGGCACAAAAATTCATGCATCATATGAATTATGTGCAGGAGGTTCATGTATAGATTCTTTAATGTGACAAATTATCCTTCATAAATCGCAAGCCACTATATATACCCCATTGGGGTGATCCTAAAGGGATAGTAAGAATTGTGTCTGTAATCTTGGTTAGGTCTGTAATATCAAAAAAACCTCATGTAAATCACTTGCATGGTCCATTGTTCAAGCTGATTTCATGATATTTTTTTGTATTAATTGTACATTTTATTATTCAAGTTAGGGTCATCGTGCTTGTTGCATATTACTCAAGCTGGTGGCATGGTGCATGTTGCATGAATTGCATGGGTTTTTTTGCATGAAATGAAATTTCATTGATTCATGCAATAAATTTAGCCCATGGTCTATGATGTACCTTTGTCCTAGTACCTTCTTGCATAGGACTTGACCTATTCCTTTACGAAATTTACTTCACAAATATTGGCTTCTAATATATATTATAGAGGATCTTACCCTGATAGTTATTGGAAATCCATTCGGAAAATTTGGCAACAACTTTATTCGGTTACCTGTAGCTAAATTATTTATAATTAGGCCAAACTTGTCACTTAATGATTTATATTTAGGATAGAGTTATCACTTAATCACATTCCAAAAATGTACTGAAGTTAAAATAGGAAGTCATGAGTAGATATTTAACTCATCACAAGGCATATCGTTGTTATAATATAAATCTAGGCATAACTCATGTTGAAAGACCCATGGTCAATCTACAGGAATACATGTGCCTTATTTTGGAATGTAAAAGGTCTTGTTGACTACCTAATGATAGGGTATAAAGTTTGTTTATGTCTAGTAAAGGAGGCAACCACTAATAATAAGGATAAATACAGTGAAGGCTAATAAAATCCTGTAGGTTTATACTCTGTCTTAGTTGATTATATCTTTAGTTTGACTGTGTATTTTTATCACTTGAATCTTTGCAATTTACATTGCTGGATATCGGAGCTTATAGGTTAGGGAACACTTGGACTGTGTATAGCTCTGATACTTTTAGTATCATATTTTCAATGTTTGGATCAGCCTCAACTTCAATTAGTAATCAAATCAACACTTATGAACATGTGGAGCAACCATTTGGCACACAAATTCATGCATCATAGGAATTAACTATAAGAGGTTCATGTATAGCTTCTTTAATGTGACAAATCAGCCTTAAAAAAATATGCATGTGCAAGATTTTCCTTTTTTGTAAATTTTCTAGAACATTGAATGCCTTGTTTAGATTTTTATAATCTTTAGAAAGTGATATTTATCAAACATTATATATTTTTATAAGATAGCATATGATCAAGTGAATGGGATATGATTAATTTTGATGGTTTGACCCAATGGAGTAAGTATGAAATTTCACAATCAATTTGAAAGTGTAAATCAAGAGTATTTATGATTGTACACTGGAAACTATGTATCTTATATTGTGAAGATGACAAAGTAGGGAAGATGTATGGCTAGAATAAGCCTAGAAGGATAAAGGCATTGTTTATTTTTATATTATGAGGTGCTCAATCTATTGTAGTAGAACATGATGTGTCAGAGTGGTCTCTGGTCAAAATATATGTCAAACAAAAGCCTATTAGAAAACCAATTTGTGGAATGCATTTGTTGTGTCTACTTTTTGTGAGACATCTGCCCATTTCTACATAGAACGACATCCTATTCTTCCCACATTTCTCAAAATCATTAAAGAAAAATTCATAAAATAAAAAACTATTGAAAAATCTAAACCTTAACCTTGTGTTAAAGTCATTTATGAGATATTTACATAAAATGAATTTACATTCAATAACGTTCAAATCCATTCTGATATATTTACGTTAAAATCACTTTAATCAAGGTTTTCCTATGCAGTACATTACAACAAGTTTGATCATATTACACTAATATTTGCTTCTAATTAGGAACACAATTTTAGGAAACGTATTTTGAATTAAAGGATCAATCACATGTTAATTACAGAAAAAATTAATGCTAGTCTATTCCTTCAAGGTAATATTTGATATCAATAACTTGGCCTAGTAAGTGGCAACCTATTCTCATGAAGAAACATTTTCCATAAAACATAACATTGAAATGTGTTGAGCATCTGCTATTATTTGGTTTAAGAAATTTTTGCAGAGTCTTAAACTAGTAGGCATGAAGCCTTTGGAAACCTATGGTGCTTTATTGCATGTAGGATTAGTTGTGAAATGAGCATGTTGCTGAAACATTCAATGATCTCTGTATAAATATGATTTTCCCAATTGCCTCCAAGAAGTTGCATGGAGCTAGTGCAGAGATGGATCCCAAGCACTTCACCTTTATTATAGTCACTATTGTCAATATATTTGGTTTTAATTGATGTTTTCTTAGTTTGTTAGCTGAATTGGGATTTTAATTTTAGTTAGGTAGTCTAGGTTTAAGTCTTTGGACATGGGGAGTTGAGCATTCAATACATATTAGAACTCCTAATGAATACTTCTTTATACACATATTTTTACCTTTTTCATGAATTATTTCTAGCATTAACTAGTCTTCCATCCCACAGATCATGAAAATGGAGATTATGGTCAACCACTAGAATATCATGTAAAGATTTGTGTACAACTACCAGAATAGAAAATCCTTATGTGATAACTCCATAACCACCAGAATAGAAAATCACGCAGAAGCTGCTTTCAATGGTGGATGTATAATTTCTGCCAACGGGAAAGCTGGATATGTGTTTGATAAAATAACAACAAAATATTGATTGACATGCATGCAAATGATCTATGGTACATATAATGAGGGAGACAATCCCTTCATTTTGGCCTTCTCCTTAAGAATCTGTACTTCACATCCAAGTTGTGTTATCTTTTTATTTGGAAACCTTTTCAATCTCATCACATTCTCACAATGCATACCATCCACATGATTACTACACATTCATGGAAAAAATTCAAACTCGTTAACGATCTACTCATACTCCATGGCATGTACCTTTGCAACATTAATTTCCATGGGGAGGAGAAAAGTTGAAACTTCATGAATTTCCATGACCACATATGAATAATTAGGAAATTTAATCTGAATAGACATAGTTAAATCCATGGTCACACATAAACTCTCCAAAGAGAGTACATGATACATCATGCAATATCTCAAACATGTGCATTAAATCATCAAAATGGGCATAAAAAATGTTCCAGTATGTCATAAATTGTGTAATTTGTAGGGATTTGAGACTAATTTATATTTAGTACGAAGGCCTATTATTAATGTAAGATGAGCACTTTTTACGTACAAATTTCTTTGAGAAAATAGTGACTGCAATTCGTAGTACAAATAAATCTGCTAGGAAAGTTGCCCAGAAACTACTATTAGATAATTATACGCATCAGTGTTGAGCCTAAGAAGGATACAAATAGATATGCTGGGAAACTTTCCAATAAAAAACTATCAGAGCATTGCACACATCAATGTTGTGCATAAGAAAACTCACTAGTATATTCATAGTACCACCACTGATAACATAGAAAGGTAAGGAATTATATTAGCTAAATCAGATAATTCCCTTAATATCATGAAAAAAACATATCCACATTCTTCCATTACAGAAACGAGTGTTCAATTTTTCTTTATTTTTTAAAAATGCAAAGAATTTTACCTCATTTTCTAGAGTTGATTCAGTTTTTTAAATTCCAGACTTGGGATCGATAGAACTCTAGAGAGATATGTTGGAAGTAATACAATAAATATTCTACATCATCCTATTGCATGTACCTCCGAAATTTTTTTCAGTCTCTCTTCAAACCAAAAAATTCTCACCTCTGACATCGAGTTTCCCAAAGGCATCCAAACATGAGTAGGCCAATCAAAAATGTATGAATGGCATTCCTTTTTTTGGCCTGCAAAGACAAGAAACCCAATCACACTTGTATGAGAAGATCAAAAGAAGTTGAAATTCACATTATGTTTTTCTATCCACTTTCTCTCAAGCAATTTTAACATAACAGAGCATCCAGTTTATAGGTTTCTACAATTAGACAATGATTTTGCAAAACCCCATAGTGGGTCAAATTTGAGGTCAAGTATTACTAGCAAATTTAAGCTACCAACTCTATGAATTTTTCTCTGTCAAAAAATCAGAAGAGAGATTCAAATTGTGTAATAAACAAAAGTTATTAGATGAAACAATACCTTGCAACCCCTTTTGACAAAGACTATGTCAAGCACTACTTAATAATTTTTCTGCACCAAAGACCATTCCACAAGAATATGTTCTCTGAGTTAAGAAGACCACTAGGATAACTATCTAGTTGGATCCGATTTGATCACCTTTGTGAAGTAGGTAAGAGACTACACATACATAATTTTACTCCATGCACTCAGATCATAGTCCCTAATCAAAATTTCCCTAAATCTAAATGTGGTACTTCCACCCAGGTAGGGTCATAACGATGATCATAAGAAAGATCCTTTGTATGATGAAAAATATGGGTGCAGGAGTGCTTGATTTGGAAGAATCTACGATATATTAGATGGAAAAATCGAACCACAATCGATCACAAAGTTTCTTCAACTAAGACACACATTTATACATGCAATCAAATAAGCAAACCCCTCAAATCGAATGGCGAATTCAACCATAGATTTGACTTATAGGATTGGTAGAGGGCGAAATAATCCTTGACCAATGCCATCCTTAGAAATTGCGGGCGAATGGAAGAAAAATGTGGGTTTGAATGAAATTTGGAGAGGAGAAATAGTGCTTTATTGGCTTAGATTTTATGGCTAAAATACAATTTTTATTTATTTTTTAAACAATTTTTGGGTGAACTATAGAAAGTGGGTGTAATATAAAAAATTCACCCCTCCAAAATATAAAACTCATTAAATTTTACCCATGGGCTAAGATTCACCCCTAAAATTTGCTATGGTTATGGTTTCAACCCTACATCATTAAGCTATACATTATCACATCAATGGCCTCTAAACCCTGACATCAATGATGATATTTTCACTCATTCTACATCCTGCACCTAATTGTACCCATTTCACATGTGCTCACTTGACATCAATGACAACATGCTCAACAAATGTAATCACATTAATAGAGGGTTGATATACATCCACCAAAGTCATTTCTTCATTTTCCAAATAATGATGTTGATCATTGCATCAAAGGTCAAAAATTATATCGATAAATGTATATTAACCACTTTATTAATGTGTTTATGCTAGTTAATAACTGACATGCTTAGGGAGGATTAGTAGAACATGGTTGACTATGGTTGACCTTGGCTTACTATGGTCAAATATGGTAAATTTATGGTTAATAGGGGTGGATTGTGGTCAAACAATAGTTGACTATGGACAACTATGGTTTTCCACGTGAAACTAAAGTTAACTATGATATATTATAATTAGCTATGGTTGACCATAGATGACTTTGTTTCTTGTTGTTAATTGTGGTTGACAATGGTTTCCAATTATTAACTATAGTTGGAATTGTTGAATATGGTTGAACATTGTTTGACCATTTGATCTAGGTGGATATTGGTGGTCACCCACCTATTCCACTTGGACCCCTAGCACTATTTCTTTCATTTTCCTTAACTGTAGTAAAATTTACCATTTTTGGCAGTTTTTCGGGTCTTGAACTTTTAAAGTTGTTTTTAGGCCCTAAAAATGTTATTTTGGAAAAATAGAAAACACATTAGTAGGTGTTTTCAATCAAAATTTGTATTACTCAAATAATTATTTCTAACGAGGTATCGTATGCCAAAGTTACGACCCTAGGAAGTTGGTGTACCAACTAACCCCAACAAGGCCCTCAAAATTTTGGTGCTTCATCTCCTAGGGTTATGTTTTTGGATGTTTTGGGTTTTCCATTGTTTCTCAATAATAAAAAAGGCCCATGAGTTGAAAAAGTAGTTTTATTGTTTTATTATTTTTTAATATTTTTACCCTTTTACTTAAAAAATGGTAAATCATCCCCCATGGTTGACATCATCATCTTGAATCCTATTGGTTCTTATAAAGTTTATTTTGGTTTTAAATTTTTCTGAGGCCCATTTTAGACCTCAAAATTCCCCTAATGAATGGGGAAGGGACAAATACATACCATAGTTCACAAATATTTTTCATACCCTTCGCACAAAGTTGGATATCAAGAATTGTGAGAAACATATGGTACAAGTACCATGACTATATACACAAGTACATCCAGGATGATATGGATTTCCTATACATATCTTCTCTTGGCGTTACTTATCGATACACTATCAATATTAAGTATAAATTTAAACAGAAGAATCGAGACTTTGGATCTGTAAAACTGAAGCAAGGGAAAGGTTCACCCAAACCACAAAAAAATGGAAAAATATAAGGTGGGGTGACCTAGGACAACCCATTAAATCCACAATAAAAGAAAAATAACATGATAACAAAGAAGGACACCAGAAAGTGGCATGAGTTCCATAAGAGCCCCACTCACAACACAAGTGAGTGTCGACCCACGCAGTCACTGGTGGCCAAGCTAAAGGCCTCTGAGTCAGATGGATGCTCTAACTTATAGTCAAAACCAAACAAGGGGAATGATAAAGGGAAGCATACTATTTATGTGGAGCATAGTTCCACCGTTTCCACCACCAAGATCCAAAAGACAAAGCTTGAAGATCCAGAGGAAGGAGGGTGTCTCTTCCACTCAGAAATGTGGGTGAAGGGGTCTTCGCTGCATTTCATTCTCGACAATAGGATCCAAAAGAACCTCATATAAATAGATTTCATTAAGTGTTTTTGCCTACCTATCACACCACACTTGTATTCATACACCATTGAGTGGCTCCACCAAGGACGAGATCTTTGTCAGCCAGCAATTTCGTCTTCCCTACAACATCAAACTATTGATGGATGAGGTACTATGTGATGTTGCTCCTCTTGAAGTTTTTGACATATTATTAGGCCAACCATAATTGTGGAAGAATCATGTTGTGTATGATTAAAGGCTTGGAAATGTTATGATTACTTTGGGCAGTAAACTATAGAGGATACCAAAGGTCGACCCACATACCTCCATCTCTTTGATCTCTACTAAGTAATGTGGTAAGATCATCCCCTAGACGAGGAAATTTGTTTTATTTTTGATTCATTATCAAATTAAGTGGAATATCATGGCCACAACCATGGGCCCCGCGAAGGGTTACACTACGTAGCATAAGTAGGTGGATAAGGGCATTGAAAAATACAATTTTTGCACCCCCTTTTTTTTTCATAAAATTTCTTATATTGCATAGGATTTTGGTTCATGAGCTCAAAGAATTTGGAGCTCTAGATAAATATTGAAGGCGAAAGAAAAACAAGAAAAAACACAAGAGATGATGGAATGTGGGCCTCCCCCAACATTTAATTTTAAATGGTTAAACAATGGTTACTTACTGAGTGGATCCACATCCATCCTAGAGTGACCTCATCCTGGAGAAGCGCTGGTGGGGTAATGAGTGTGAAATTTAAGAAAGTGCTTGTCCCTAGAAATTCAAAGTAAATAAAGAACACTTTTTTGATTAACAATTTCATTGGATTCTAGGAGAGTCAAGCCTCATATCCAATCCTACAAAATCACCCCACAAGAGGAGGATAGATGGACCCATCACCTATTAGACCAACGTGGTGACTACATTGGTAGTTGGGACCACCACCAAGTGAGAATGGTAGGTGAGTGTGAAACTGTTTAATGCATCACCTTCCTCCATTGATTTTTGCTCAATCCGACTCTACCACGTGTCTCCTCGACATCACCTCATCCTTTTCCCAGCCATAAACCCCAGTAATTGGATTTTTAAACTCAAACTGGTCTATTTAAAATTGTTCTATTTACTATAACTCCACATGTTTGCAACCTCATTCACCCAATTGTGAACTAGTGTAGGAGCTCCTTGCATCTTTAACATCCAATTTCCTCTGGTTACCAGGTAATACATATATTATTTTTCCTTGCACCCATTTTCATATTTCTTAAATTACAAAAATTCGCACCAAAAACCCCAAAACCAAAACAACCAAAACCCTCGAGACACATGGAACCGTTCATGGATGCATATGTATAAATTCATGACTCTTTTTTCCCTTTCAACATGTCAGACCTTTACTTCAACTTCTATGGCAACTACCTGAACAAGGAAGATCCATTTCAAATTTTTGAGTTAGGAATGTACTACCTAACTATCCCAATTGTATACCCTTTCCCAGAGTTCATGTCTTAGCTTATGGCCACCTACATCAAAGAGAAGAACTGTTTTATTTCATGCATTGGGGAGAAAATTCTGGAGGTTAGCACAAAATTGATACAAAAGTACTTTGTTTACCCAAAATCCCAAAACTTGAAGAAATTTACAGATACCACACTCTTGTATGGCTACAATGGCCTCTTATCTAGAGAGAAAGACGTTCTCCTCCAACTAATTCTGTCTCCAAACACCCAACTACCTATTAGTTTAGAAAATTTTCCAATTTACTTATTTTAAAAAATCATGCATCTCATTTTGGTTGTTATTATAATGCTATTTGGTGAGGGTGAGACAACAACTATCTCAAAAGAAACCTTAGGATTCTTACAAAATATGAATAAAACATACATTATCCTTGACATTCCTTGTTTTCTAGATGAGGGTATCAAGTTCTAGCGCAACCAATTTTACCTTGCCTCCTACTTCAAATACTACTCCATATTGGTTTATCTTTTCTTGTACGCTCATGTGGAGCAATTTCATTACCTAGGAATTAGCATTTTAAAATCCAATAAGCAAAGAAAAATTGTAGTTGATTGGAACATTTATTTGAAGAAGAAACCCAACAATGAAGGGTTTTCATAGTTTAATTATAGTTTCATAGCCACTTCTTAAACAATTATCAACAAAGCCTCCCCTCCTAGAGTCTTGCCCCAACAAAAATATATTCTTCAACATAGCAAGGATGTTAGTGTGGATGATTGGTATTTGTTTGAAGATTTCACTGAAATCAGTGTATATGGTTCTGAATTTCCTCCTTACCAGTTGCCCGTGTCTATGCCCATGAGTATTTTTGCTTTGGATTTCATCAGATAGAGCCTAAACATAGATTAGCTCCATTTTGTCGCTACCAAAAGGGGTTATATGTTCAAGCTCCTAATGATTGTATGTCCTTTTGTTGTGAACTCTAAACAAGCTTTCCAGTAGGTTGAAAATATGTTAAAGGAATTAAAATTTGAGATTGGAGAGGTGTGGCATTATGATCCTCATGGTACTATATCTAATAGAAGGAAAGAGATTAATGCCTCTACCTATGAAAATGAGTATAAACCTAAATTATAATGGAAGGCTAATTTTGATTCATGGCCCATCAATACAAATATGGAAGTTGAGACACCAAGCATAAAGGAAAAAACATAAAAGAGGATAATTGATGAGTCAGGAGATACCGTGATGGAGGATGCATCCTCAGCTAAGAAAGAAAATCTCTAGGAGTAGATTGAGGAGGAGATTGAGGTCAAATTGACCAAGAAAAACCTAGAGAAGCCAGGCTTCCAGGTGAAATTATAGGATCCACGAGAAATTTCCACCTCCATCTCAACTGAGGTAGCAATCCTGGGTAGGATTGGAAGCACATTAGGAGTAGGTCCTAAATGGGAGGAAGGGAATATGAAAGAGGAGGAAAATAATAAAATTAAGGATAATATTTTATCACAGCTAGATTCCCATTTAGTTCCATACCAAACCAGGCTTCTAGTTTTGATGGACTTGGAGAGAAATCATATGAAGCTCCCCTTGTATCACCCTTTAGTGCAGTCCCTCCCATTTGGGGCACAATTGAGAACATGGAATTGTCTTTGGATATGACTAGTGTCCCCTTGTAAGACAAGATCAATTTTCACAAGTACGTAGGGGAGATGATTTATAGTGAGTTAATAAAGGGACCATCAAAAATTCTGAGAAGTTGTTGGAGAAGGAAACTACTAAAACGAATTAGGAGAAGGACAACTAGAGAGCCCCCCATCTACAAAATAAATGATACAAGGATCTTTGTGAAGGAGGATTCAGAACCTCGATAGTATTCATTTTAACGTCAACATTTTGAGTCTAACCAAGACTCATCATCAGGACTTAAACCTACCCAGAAGAGAGGCAGACGGAAGGGATAAATATAATCAAAGGAATGGAAGAGGAGAAAGAAATGACTGACCAACAAAAATACCCAGGTAATTATCAAAGTTCAGGTGGATCCAAATGATAAAACTTCCATATATCCTATCATTAAAGGCTCACAATCAGAGATCCAGTCATTGAGTTAGCAACTTAAAATATCTATTGTAGGGCATGAACGACTTAAAAATTATCCTCTTCAAGGGGGAAACCTCCTTTACATTACATAAATGAACAATTATTGGATGATTCAAATGAAAAAACCTCCTTTCTATATATAGGAGTCTAAGGGGTCACAAAATAATCAGAGCCTACATACCAATTATAATGTAAGGGAACAACAATAACAATAGTGGGCTTCTATGGGGCAGAATAATAACAATATGGGGACTACACTAAAAATATGGGGGCTAAAATAAAAATAAAAATAAGGGGATAATCTAGTATTATAGGGACCTAACATGCGCCTCTCCTTTAAAAAAGTTTTGTCCTCAATTCTTGAGTAGTTCTGGATGCTTCTGTATAAAATTCTCATCCGCCCATGTGGAATATTTAGTGGGTAAGTTATCCCACTTGAAGAGATACTATGAAATTGGTCGATGTCGTAGCTATCGAGTTTATGTTTCCATGAATACTTCAGTTTCCAATATTATTTTTCCTTCCTCTTCAAGTTATGACAATATTGTTTGAATTGGGATCTTGTCACCTATAACCTTGTTTAAGCATGAAATATGGAAAACTGGGTGCACTCGGGAAGATGCAGGAAGCTCCAATTTGTATGCCATAGTACTCATCTTTTCCAACACCTTGTAGGGAGCATAATACTTTGGTGATAATTTATTATCCTTATTAGCTTGCTTGAGGGTCATTTTCTCGTATGGTTGTAGCCATAAAAGTATCCATTCACATACATTAAAACTTCTTTCGTTGTGATATTGATTTTCCTGTTGTTTCATTCGATTCTGCACCAAAGTGAGGTTATCCTTTAAGAGTTGGAAACATGTTGTTGATGATCGATGTGATCTTCCATTGCTTGAACCTTATAATTTTCTCTTAAAGATGATGTGATGGATGGTGGACAATATCCATAAAGTGCCATAAATGGGGTCATTGTATGGAAGGAAGTGTTATACCACCATTCAACCAGAGGTAACAACTTGACCCATTGTGTATGCTTATCAATTACAAAGAAACTAAGATATCCTTCCAAAAATTTCTTCACTATCTTAGTTTTCCCATCATATTGAGGACGATAAGATGATCTATGAGATAATTGAGTACCCAGACAAGAAAATAATTCTGTCCAAAAATTTCCAGTGAAAATGGGATCTCTGTCACTTACAGTAATATTTGGCTTTCCATGTAGCTTTTGAATTGTTTCCATAAATTCAGTAGCAACTGTTATGGCTTTAAATGGATGAGATAATGCACAAAAGTGTGCATACTTGGTAAGTTTATCAACTACCACCAAGATGAAACTCTTTCCTTCGGACTTGGGTAAACCTGTGATAAAATCCATTGAAATCTCCTCCAAAAGTTGACTTGGAATGGATAAAGGTTGTAACAGACTCAACGTATTAATTGTCTCAACTTTATTTTGTTGGAAAACCAAAAATTCTACCACAAACTTTTCAATATCAGATTTAAGGCCATCCAAAAAAATTCCTTCTTAACCCTGTGGTAAGATTTTAAAAATCTTGAGTGCTCTCCTACGAGAGAGGTGTGCAATTCCAAAATAATTTTATTTGAGCTAGGAATTCTTACAAATATAGAAGCGATATTTGTACCATAATGAATCATTTTTCCAGCTAGACGTATCAGATGTAATGGTATCTTGTTGCAACTTTTGAATGAGTGTCCACAGTTCTTTGTCATTCTTCCATTCATCCCTTGGTTCATTTATACAATCTGGTTGGATGATAGAAATGACACAAAGAAATGCTTCTATATCCTCGTCCTTTCTTGAGAGTGCATTGACAACAACATTTTTCTTCCCTTTTTTGTAGATGATTTTAAAGTCATACCCTAACATCTTTGTGACCCATTTTTGTTTCTCTTCTGAAGATAATATTTGTTCCAAAAAGTATTTAAGACCATCATGATTATTAGGCAAAATTGACTCAGAGATAGAGTTAAGTTGACCAAGGTAAACTGTAGTGGTTTTTGGGCACATGGTATAGTGTACCCATGGTATTGCATGTAATTGAGCCTATAAAAGGCTGGGAAGAATTAATTTTAATGAAGGCTAGGGAGGTGAGTGGTGAAGGTTCACTTAGCTAGGTTGGCCAGGGTTTTGACCAAGGCTAATGAAATTTCATTGGGTTGGGTTTTTCCTGGTTAAATATTATGTGTATTGTTTATGTGTTTTGTTTTTGGTTATTGTTCCTCTTAGTAAATATCAGTGATAATTTATCTCTTTGTAGTAATTTTTTTTTAACAATTGGTATCAGAGCCATTCTGGATTTAGAGGGATGTTTCTATTTCCAAGGGTATATATGGAATGATGAATCTAAATTCTTAGGAGATATCTAAGCATTTCTGACTGCCATGGATATATTTCATGTTTTTTTGAAAATTTCTCTAGATTTACATGGTGGATCTCAATGTTAATGTGAGAGTAGTGTGCATGTTTTATTTATGGTTTTCAAACAAAGGCATAAGAGTGGAATTTCTCCAAGGAAATTAGAACGAATCAACCCAAAGGCTCTTACACCATAACCCTGAAGCAAGACATCAAGGGTTTGCTACGAGGATTTTTTTAGGAAAGGTACTAAGTGGAGATGGTGGAGTTCATGGAGGCCAAATTCTATTTGGTAAAAAAGTTTGGGAAAAATTATGAGAACTAGAACCAAGGATTTAATGGAGATGATAATGGCTATTGGGGTCGATTGGATACTCATTGCTGAAGGAGATAGCGTTAGAATGAGTATGGAGAAGAAATGGAAGAATGGATCTGAGTTTATGACGTTGTGGGACCAGTAGGCCTCGACATTGGAGATTCACGAACTAAAAGTGAGAATGACAACACTGGGCTAGGGAACCCATGGCTGGGTAAACATCATAAGGTTTAAAAAAAATACATAATGCAAATGATTCACATAGTTTGATGGTGCCTGGCTAAGGAGTATAAAGTTCAAAATAGTGGTCAATTTGTAGTGGAGTGATCACATATGTGCTATAGAGATCAATGTTGAGTTTGATCGAACATCAGATCTGGGAATAAGTACTTGGTGAGACGATCCATTGTGAATTAGGCATGAGCTGCAATCATCGATGAAACAAATGAGCTAGTGTGATAGCATGAGAAGGCGGAGTTGAGAAATGTATTGCAACATTTATGATGTCCAGATGAGGCCAACCTATTGTTCTACAAGTCGTTGGAGACAATATTATTCATTTCAGGCATAATGGTTTCACCATGATGGAATTGATGGAATATATTTAACGTGGAGGGCCAATTCATGATGTTAGAGGTGATCAAGGGCATGATATCATATGAAATGTTGGCCTCGTGGTGTGGGTGACATTGTAATCCAACCTCTACCGCGACAACAGAGAGCTAATAAGTGCAGTGAAAGAGAACAGGAAATTGAAGTGAAATAATTCCCGCAGGAAAATGAATGTTGGTGTGGTAGTTAAGAGATCAGGGGCATGATTGCAAAGGTGGTGCTAAAATCATGGCGTTTTAGTTGGTTCTTGGATGTGTGTATGCGCACAACGAGTAATGACCAGTTTATGGGGAATTATACGAGTTCAAAAATCACCTATGGAATGTGCTAGAAATGAAACCAATTAGTGTAGGACATTCAACAAGATGGTGTGCAAACTATGTCAAACGGGAATATTTGAATAGCCATTAGGGATTCAAATATAGAGGAGAGAAATGGGCACGAGGATGGAAACCTAAAAACCACTACGATAAATAAAAGAAAGAAAAAAAAAACATTATTAATTATTAATATGACGGAGTCAATTTTTTTGTATGTACATGGGCATACTATTGTAAGACCTGGTAAGGCATGGGTACCCTTGGGTAATCCTTGGTAAATTCTGGGTTACACCCAGGTGATGGGTGAATTCTAGTTTAATTTATATCCCGAGTATAAATTTTGAGGGGGGTAAGGGCCAGAGTGAGCGGGGTTGACTCACTTGGCAAGGTTGGCTAGATTTAGTCAAGGAACCCCAAGTCAAGTTTAAGTGGGGAATGTTAGGTAAACTTGACTCAAATATAGAGTTGAGTTGAACAGGGTAAAAAGTAGTGGTTTTTTGGCACATGGTATAGTGTACCCATGGTATTAATTCCCATGGTATTGCATGTAATGGAGCCTATAAAATATTGGGAAGACTTCATTATAATGAAGGCCAAGGAGGTGAGCAGTGAAGGCTAACTTGGATGGGTTGGCCAGGGTTTTGGCCAAGGCTAATGAAATTTTATGGGGTTGGGTTTTTCCTCAGAGTTGGGGATTTCCCAGATAAAATTTTGTGTTTATGGTTTATGATTGTTGTTGGTTATTTTATGTTTTTTCCTCTTGGTAATTATTTATTATCTATGAAGTAATTTTTTTTAACAATGATCTGTTTTTACCTTGAAGTATCTTCCCATCAAGTAAGGTCGCCATTGCTTTAGTGCATGTAGTATTTCCAACATTTTCTTCTCATAAATAGGTTTGTGTAAATACTTCCCTTTTATTGTATGAATTTCAAAATCAATGGTTCTTCCTTCCTGCATTAAAATAACACCAATTCCATTTCTTGAGGCATCACATTCCACAACAAATTTTTGTGAAGTCTGGCAAAGATAAGACCGATGCTTGGCACATTTCCTCTTTAAGATATTTAAAGACCTTAGTATCTTATGGATTCCAATAAAATGCATATTTATTTATTAATGCTGTTATAGGTGCTCCTATTCTCCCATAATTCTTAACAAACTTTTGGCAATACCCTGTCAACTCGAGAAATCCTTGGAGATGCTTTATGGTTGTGAGGATTTTCCATTCCTTAATTGATTTAATATTTTTAGAGTCTACCTTAACACCCTCACGAGATACAATATGACCCATATATTCCACCTCCTGTACTCCAAAGAAACATTTGGAGGTTTTTTCATATAATCATTTCTCCTCCAATATTTTGAGCAACCTGTCAACATGTTGAACATGATCCTTCCAAGAATTGTTGTAGATTAGTATATCATCAAAAAATACTAACGAAAATTTTTAAGGAAGGATTTGAAAATGGAAATCGTCAAACCTTGAAATGCAAAAGGTGCATTGGTAAGGCCAAAAGGCACGACCAAAAATTCATAATGACCCTCATGAGTTCTAAATGTTGTTTACAGAATGTCTTCAGTCTTCATTCTAATTTGACGATATCCTTAATGAAGATCCAAATTGGTGAAGGAAATTGCTCCATGTAATTCATCGATGAAAGGAATGGGAATTTATCTTTAATAGTGAACCTTTTGTTCTCCCTATAATATAGAAAAATGTGCCATGATCCATATTTCTCGTGCACCAATACTAATGGAGCAGAGAAAGGACTTTGACTAGGTTGAATTATACCTACCTCTAAAATTTCTACAACCATACGTTCAATTTCACTCTTTTGGGGATAGGGATATCTGTAAGGCTTGATGTTTGGAGGAAAACATCCTAGAATCAAATTAATATCATGATCATGATAAAAAATAGGTGGGAGGCCTTTGGGAGTCTCAAATAACTTGGAATAATTTTCCAAGACCTTTGGGAGATCTGGAGAAATAGATTTCGATGTTTGAAACTATGGTGAGCATAATTGTGAAATTACGCCCCATTGTTCTTGATTTATAAGATTTATCATGCCATTAGAGATGCTTATATTTTTTTTTCCCTGTGATACCCCTTAATTCAACTTCCTTTCCTTCCCAAAACAATTTCAAGATTTTTTTTTGAAAATTAAAAGTTATCATACCCAAATAGTGTAACCATTGGACTCCTAGTACAACATTAACACCACCCATTAGAATGGAAATATTTATACTATTCAATACATATTCCCCCATGGTTAGCTTGATATTATGGCACTTTCCATAGAAATTTATAGTTCCTCCATTTCTAACCATCACTTGACACTCTGGTGCTGGATATAAGAAGCATTCAATTCCTTATCTATCTTACAATAAGTAAAATTATGGGTACTTCTCGAATCAATCAACACTATTACATTTTTATTATTGATATGTCCTTCTATCTTGAGAATTTGAGGCGTGGTAATTCCTTCCAATGCATTACAAGATATGGTAGGATTTGTTTCTTCCTTCTCTAGGGTTGGTTCCTGGTGTGTGTCCTCTTCTTTTGAAGTTTCTTGTTCATTTTATTCCTCCTCTTCACAATCTATGTAAAATAATTTCTTCTCAACGCACTTATGATATTTAGTGTATTTGATATCAAAACTATAAAAAATCCCTTTTTCTATTTTTTCCTCCAATTGTTGTGGTGCAACCTTGTAGGTTGTAGAAGGCTAGGAGTAGCAACACTTTCATATTTATAGTTGTGAGTTGTAGGCTTCCTTGTTGCCATAATTTTGGTTTCGATTTTTCTTTCCAACCTGAATGCCTTCTCCAATGAATCAGGTTCCCAAAGGCAAACCTCATGTTGGATGTTATCCTTTAAATTCCCTATGAATAAATCAATCCTATGTTCTTCTATAATATCATTTACCCTTATATTTATTTTTTGGAAGTCCTCAATGTGCTTCGCCATTGAACCCTTTTGTTTGATATTTATCAATTGGCTAAAGAAGTTGTTTCTCTTTGTATCCTCATAATGCGCTATTGTTTCCTCCATAAAATTTACCATGTGACAAGTTTTTTACGAGAAAAAATTCACTGATACCATACAAATTGATTGGGTTCTAAATATAAAGTTTCAATGCGTACCTTTTGTGTGTGTTGCACATTATGGAGATCAAAATATTGCTCCATCTATAGTATCCATGTTACTAGATCCTTTCCATCAAAATTCCTCATATCTATATTTACGATGTGGTGGTTCTTAAACCCCATGTTGAAGTCTCTAAAATCATGATTAATATTCCCTTTGTCCTCATCATGATTTTCATGGATTACCTTGTCACCACAGGGAAGTCTTTCTTACAAAAACTTTGTCAACCCTTCCAACTCGAAATTCATCGCATCCATGTATACTTTAAAAACCCCCATGTTTCCTTTTAAGACATACATGTCACCTTTTAAGTCACCCATGTAATATTTTTTTTCTCTTTGTGAGATCAAAATGTTTTGCAATTGGCCCCTTAACTTCAATATATCATGTTGCAATTCTTCCTCTTCGCGTGTCATAGTAGAGATTTCTGAAGGCTTAATGGGTGTAGATTTTTTTTTTTGGGAGGAATTTTAGAAACAAATACTTATATATATGCTTCAATATTCCCTTTGAATCACTTCAAATTATTTTTTCAAACAAAAATTATGCAAATTAAAAAAAAAATACACATTTTCTTTCTTTCTTTGTAGGCGCTCAATATTGAATCTGTTGTACCTCTATAATTTCAGATCCTAAAGGTATGAAATTTTGTTCAGTGGTATTCCTTTGAGTATTATTTCCAACCCCACAAGTCATACCGATATTGGAGTCTTCAAGAAAGAGTTATTCTCGATATCCCACAATGACTTGATTATGGACTAGTTCAATATAGTGAAGTTGTACGAGATTCCACGTGTCATTGTTTCAACATTCGGCCTTGAATTTTCTACAGGAGAAACTACAGTCTGTGTAATTTCGGCCAATTTTTATAGAATTCAAATCTGATTCTAGAAATTAAAGTTATGACGATATTCCCTAGGTCACCTGTTTGAGATGAGAATATGGATCCTGCAAAAACCCTAACTTCCTTGGATAATATCTCTGAAAATATTGCAAACCAAGATCTAAAATTTGTACATGAGGATCATCAATATTTAAACTCCATGTTGTTTCAATTTCAGCTTCTTAAGCTTCATAGAATCAAATTTATAGTTAATATTCAAAGATTACTTGTTTTAAGAAGCGAAACCCTAGAATCTAAAGCTCTGATACCAAATGTTATGCAACCAACTCACAAAATAGAAGAAAATATAGATCAAAGACTTAAAAAATGTCCTATTCGAGGGGGAAACCTCCTTTAAATTATATAAATGAAAAATTATTGGGTGATTCAAATGACAAAACATCCTTTCTATATATAGGAATCTAATGGGTCACAATATAATGAGAGCCTACATAACAATAATAATGTAAGAGCACAACAATAAAAATAGTGGGCTTCTATGGCTACATGTGTGCAAAAATAACAATAAGGGGTCTACACTAAGAATAAAATAAGGGGATACCCTAGTATTATAGGGATCTAACATGCAACAAAGGATTTATTCTCACATTTGTGTTGTGGTTGTGCCAGACAACCCATAAAACCATATTGAGTAGTTAACCAAGGCTTTCACAAATTTGCAACTATTGGAGAGTGAGCTTAAGAAGACACATATAAAATTTGAGAACACCAAGAACATGCTTGCAAACAAGGAGAAACAACTCCAATCCACTCGAAAAAATGTGGAGCAAATCAAGAACAAACATCAGGCAGCACAAGATGAGATTAAAGCACTGTAGAATAGCTTGAAGTGCAACATGTCCCTCATTTAAACTAGGAAATATAGGACGATATCATCTTTGAGATAAAGAAGATATGGGAACACTTGAAATTATTTGTAGAACAAAAATATACATGAAATACCATTGAATTTCCTATCCTATCATCCAGGGAGGAGGATGTTAATAATGCCATCACTACTGAGAAATTTATCAAGTACCTTAATGAGAAGTCAACTGATGAGTTAAGGGAACTGGAAATCATTGAAATGACATGTGTGATTATGGAAGATGATAAAATTATCCATAAAAAGGAAGTAAGGGATAAGGCCGAGGAATGTGTGAATGAGTTGGTATGGTTGATTGCAACATTCAACTCTAATTTTGACCAGGGGACTAGACCAGGGCTACATAACTGTTTGGATTTTCAAGGAAAGATGCTACCATAGGAAAATATGAGAAATTATTAGTTGAGGCCAAGATCAAGATGGAAATTTCCCATGAAAATACTTCCACTCTCAAGGGAAAAACCACATTAATTTTTTATAGATATATTTTCAACTGTTATGGATTATGAAGACCTTGTTTGTATCTAGGCCAAATTACACTGAGCTCACAAGCTTAAGCATGACCTACAATGCTATTATTGACACTCGCACACTGGATCCAATTCTATAGCAAAGATGTGATCAATTTGTTAACCCACCATGATTCTGAACAATGGAGCATGGGTTCACTTTAAGAGACCAAGCAAGCCAACAATGAAGTTTTTTCTGATTTGGAAATCATGGCATATCATTGCCATTTTGTAATACTGTAAATATTTTATTTTCAAGAAAGGAATAAATTATGTTATGAAATAATTAGGAAAATTTGACTAGCTGCACGCTTGAACAACTGATTAGTTTAGACAACTGTAGCATTTCCAGATATTTTTGTAAGTTGTTCTTATTTTGGTTATCCCTATAAAATAGATGAAGAACTCATTATTAAGGGCTCAATTTTCTATTGTAGAGATTATAGTTTTCAACAAGGTTTGCAAGTTTTGAAGATTATGATATGTATGTTGTTATTGAAGATTAATGAAGGAGTTTTTGATGATTCCAGCCACTAATATGTGGAGTATGTGATTCTGTATTTGTTTATCATTTCATATGTGTTTCTTTCCTCTCATAAATTGTGTAATTGTAGCTACTGGAACTCAATCTTGTATAAAAGATTCACCTATGTTATGTTATGGAAAAAGATACCTGTAATGTGTGAGATTGAAGACACTAAAATGCGCTCCATGGTTTCAATATATCCGTTCCTTTGTCTTTTCATAATTCTACATGAATTTAGTGTACATGATTCTATCACTATACCTCTGCAAAACATTTCCCTTTTGCATTTTTTCTTTCACCTATACTGCAACAATTAATGAAACTACACTATATGTGTGTCTGCCACCATAAATAAACATTAGGTATTTGGAATGAAATTATTCCAATGTATAAAATTGGATTTGACTCTAAGTAGGGTAATTGAACCAGACCTAATAATTTTATATCTAATTGTTGAGTAGAATAGATTAATATTCAAGAGACATTAAGATGTCCTAGGAATTGACCTTCTTTTTTACCCGGAGGTTGTCTTTAGGAAATACAACAACAGGGACATATTCTCCTCTCCCACAGGGTAACCTTCACACTTTGAGGTGAAGCATTTTCTCAATTTGACTCCAAAATTTATTCTACCCAATGGGTCGATATGAAATTGCTCTATTTTGAAAAATGAAGAAATCAAGTGGAAAATTCAGAAGTTGCTGCAAAAAGGGAACATAAAACCAAGTTCCTCACTTTGTGAGAGCCCAATTTTACTTTTACAAAAGAAGGATGGGACCAATAGACTCTGTATTGACTATCGGGCACTAAATAAAATCATTGTCAGGAATAGGTATCCAATGCCACAGAATGATGGACTTCTTGACCAACTCAAAGGGGCCAAGTATTTTAGCAAGATCGATTTAAAGTTTGGTTATCACTAGGTTCCAATAGAGCCCACAGATGTATGGAAGACTATATTCAAATCCAAGAAGGGCCTTTTTGAGTGGTTGGTCATGCCTTTCATGTTGGAAAATTCACTTGCAAATTTTATGAGGCTTATGGATAATATCTTACAACACTTTACCAACTTGTTCATGTTTGTATATCTGGATAACATCCTCTTGTTTAACAATAATTACGAAGATCACTTGCCACACATTAGACAAGTTCTTCAAACCTTGAGGAATCACAAACTATGTTCCAACTTGGATAAATTCACCTTTGGCATGATCCAAGTCCAATATCTAGGTTACATCATTGACGGACAAGGTTTGCATGTGGATCTAGCCAAGATCTAAGTCATTCAGGATTGGGTAGCCCCCATCAATCTAAAAGAGCTTCAAAACTTTTTGGGCCTTGCCAATTTTTATCGGAGGTTCATGTTTGGATTCTTTCATATAACTTGGCCTTTGAGTCAAGTTACCAAGGGCAGAGAGAAAGAAATTTTTTTATGGTATGAGTCCCAATAGAAGGCATTTTTTGAGTTGAAGAATTGCCTCTTCTTTGCACCAACACTCACATTGTTAGACCCGCAATTTTTTTTTGAGATTGAGACAAATTCCTCCAACTATGATATTGGTGTAGTTATCGCCCAACAAGGACATTTGATAGCCTATCACAATGAGACAATTTTAGACACAATTTGAAAATACCCCACTTATGATGAGGAGATGTATTCCATTTTGAAGGCTTTCTAACAATGGAATTACTACATTCTCAGGAAGGAGATGATTATCCACACAGATCACCAACCCCTGTAGTTTATGCATATCCAAGCGAAGTTGCAAAACGATCGCCATCAGAAGTGGTCAGCATATCTACAACAATTACATTTGAATATTAAATACAAGAATGTCAACACCAATCATATTGCATATTTCCTCAATCGGCCCCTGATTACAGTACTGACCACTATTCTCAACCCTTTGGACACAAGACCTCTGTATGGATGCAACAATACAAAAGTGATCCAGAGTTCGCCACTACATATCATATGCTACTAGATGGAAAGAAAGTTTGAGACTTCCACCTCTAGGATGCATTATTATTCTACCTGGGCCATATTTTTTTTTCTTCAAGCAAGCATGCAAATATTATTTTGGAGGTGCACTACACTTGGGTCACGAGACACTTTGGTGTAGAGAAAACCATGGCCATATTACAAAAAATATTTTTATTGGCCAAATCTTTGACACGACGTTGGAAAATTCATTAAGCCCTGCATTGACTATGCCATAGCTAAGCCAAAAATTAAGAAGAAAGGTTTGTATACTCCACTTCCTACTCCTATCCAACCTTGGGGATCCATATCCATGCACTATATTTTTGACAATACTTCTACCAAGCATGGAAATGAATGTGTATTTGTGGTCATTGATTTATTTTCTAAGATGTCCATATTGGCTACTTGAAAGAAGAGTATCACAACAAAGGCTACTGTCAGACTCTTATTTGAATGAGAGAGGATGCATTTTTGGATCCCACATACCATTATATCATATTGGGATAACAGTTTCCTAAGCACGTTTTATTCAAGTATTTGTTCATTATTGGACACCAATCTCACAAGGTTGATTGGATTACCCCTAGACTGATGAATAGACAAAGGTTGTCAATAGGATGATTGTGAACATAATACACATGTAAAAATATAAGCATCCACAAAAATGGGATGGTAATATTCCCTATGTTCAACACAACTATAAAAAATCACTCCATAGCTCAACTGCCCATAACCCATTTGAAGTGGCACGGATTTCAGCCATTATGTCCCCTTGATGTTGCACTACCTTTTGCAAGAACATAGGAAGAATATGTCCATGTTCAATATGAAGATGATAAATCCAACAATTTTATTGATAAAATTCACCACATCTACCAGCATGTTCATGAAATATTTAATAAATCCAATGCCAATACAAACAACAACATCATCAACATTAGGTACCCCAGTTTTAGGTGGGCAACAAAATTTGGTTACATCCACAAAATAGCACCTTGATGGAGCCCATCATAATATTTTTTCCTCTCTGATACGGGCCTTACACCATCATCAAGGCTACGGGAGTCAAAAATTTCGAGCTTATTGTTGAGTCCCAAATTTGCATCTTTTCCATACATTTTTCCATACCTTTTTCACTCACCTAAACCTCCCAAATTGTCAATATCATGTGCAAAAGAGCATCTAACATGGTTTTTAATTATATTTTTGTGTTTGCTATTTGATCTAGATTTAGTTCATTCAGCTGCGGAATCTTGCCACTTTCCGCAGCTGCTGCAACTTTCCGCAGCTATTTTGTGAAACTCTATGCTACAGGTGTCTACAAGGGAAACCAGCCACATGGGCAGGTCAGGAATGACGTGGACATGGTTCGTGTCCTATTGGTTCAAGCAAACTCGTCCAAAGAAGCCGCGGTCAAAGGCGTCCACATGGATGTCAACCATGGAGTTTCATGTCGGCCGGACTCTGTTTCGTGTCAATTGTTGAGTCCCAAATTTGCATCTTTTCCATACATTTTTCCATACCTTTTTCACTCACCTAAACCTCCCAAATTGTCAATATCATGTGCAAAGAGCATCTAACATGGTTTTAATTATGTTTTTGTGTTTGCCTGACTGATCCCAAATTTTGTTCATTCGGTACGAATCTTACCACTTTGTGAAGGCTATTTTAAACTGCATGCGTCGAGTGTCCTACGGAAAACGAGCCACATGGGCGGGTCAGGAATGACGTGGACATGGTTCGTGTCCTATTGGTTCAAGCAAACTCATCCAAAGAAGCCGCGGTCAAAGGCGTCCACATGGAAGTCAACCATGGAGTTTCATGTCGGCCGGACTCTGTTTCGTGTCACATGAAGACCCATACGGCCGTTTCTAAGCCTGCGGAGGTTAAATCGACATCTGTACATGGTTCTAGAGTCGAATTCAAGCATCCACCTCTCGTAGATTTACTTTCCAACACGGCCATGCTCCTATATCCGTGGACGTAGTGGTCTACGTGCTCTCCACTAGCATGAACTTTAGGAAACAGTTATAGTTTGTTGTTATATATATTGCGTTTGCATACGCATATGAAGTTAGTCGATATTAGTGAATGTAGTCTCTGTTATCTTTGATTAGTCTGCTCTGTAGTGATTACGCTGCACTTGTGCCGTAACATTACCATTCTGTAATGACTGCTTTTTAATATGAGAAGACTCTGTTTTTCAACTTAATTCGGATTTGAGGACCGTTGCCAAGGCTGGTGTAGAGGGCCCCTGCTCAGCTAAGGTTTTGTGCATTAGTGTATAATTTTAATTTCATTTCATTGTGTCATAATCCATTCATATGTTCATATATTGCATTTGTTTCATTTATGTTTATACACTTCCATAATTTCCATTTCATTTCTGTCTTTCATGCTTTATGATTGTTAATCACTGATCAGTGTTCTTGTTTCAGGTTATAGATAGGCAGCCCGGGCATTTTCATAGCTTTTTGATTAGTGACATGGAACTAACATTGTTCTGCTGCTAATTTGATTTTCATAGCTGTTGTTTAATTTCAGTATTGCTTATCTGCTTCAGTAGTTAAATTTAGATATATTAAGGCACTCATATCTTCGACTCTCCAAAAGCCACGAGTGGTGATGGTGGTGTATTATGAAATGTGTAGTTTAGTATTAGTTTCTTTTAAATTTAGATATATTAAGGTACACTCATAGCATCTTCGGTTACCTAAAGCCACATTTGGGTGATGGTGAGGGATTGTATTATGAAATGTGTAGTTTAGTATTAGTTTCTTTTAAGAATTTAGATATATTAAAGTGCTCATAGCATCTTCGATTTATATAAATATGTTGGGTGATGGTGAGGATTGTATTATGAAATGTGTAGTTTAGTATTAATTTCTTCTGCCAAATTTAGATATATTAAATCATGTGACATCTTCGGTTATAAGAAAGGCTTGGTCGGAGCGTGGTGATTGAATCATGAGTGTATGGTTTAGTATTTAGTTTACTTTCTGCAAATTAAATATCAGTTACTCAATTTGTTTATGATTACTTCCGAAAATCATAGCTGGACTAATGATGAAGGATCGAAGATAAATTGATGTAATATGATTTAGATTTATTTTGTTGCAATTTTGAATTTCCTTAAGCATGGTTTCTTTTATGTTTAGTTGGCAGCAAGAATAGTTTAGTTTTCATGCTCAATAGTTCATTGTTTTGATTTATTAGATTAGCAGCACCTTTTCATTTCAGCAGCACATTTTCATTTTCTTACAAGTCTTGTCATTGTAAATTTCAAATTTCTTTTTAAAGTTTCAAGTTGGTAAATCATTATAGGGGATATCACTTCCTTGAAAAAACATAACCAAACTTGTTTTCATCTTAGAATTTCCATTTCACTTTAGAAAACCAAAAACGAAAAAAAGTTAAGAAATAGGTTATCTTGCACATATAGTGCGCCGCACTTCATCAGCTTACGATTCCCGGATTGACAAATTAAATGCAGAAATTTAGGACACACTAAATTGACCAAACATTTTGGCGCCGTTGCCGGGGAAGTGTAACTAGGTAGCCAATTTCTTAAAAAAAAAAACATAAAATCATAAAAGAAAGGAAAACTTGATAACTTCTTGAAGTATGCTCTCCTCTTGCACCTAGTGTGATCTGGAGGATCAGAAAAGAGAGTTATTGGTTTAGTAATTTCTTAAGTATGCTCTCTTCTTGCACCTAGTGTGACCTGGAAGATCAGAAAAAGAATTATTAGCCCAACTTTAAAAAAAAAATAAAAAAAATGACATGCATAGAGCAAGAGATTCTAGGGGAAGGTTTATAGCTAAAGCCAAGAGTTCGATTTTCACAACTCCATCTTCTTCAAGGCATAGATCAGATTCACCACCATCTACCCCTAGCCTTAAGATTTTTGGAAGTCAAGGAACAGCTGAATTAGAGGATTCTCCTATACCACCTACCAAATCCCATTTAGAAAACAAAGAGACTCTCTCTCATCCTCCCTTGGTAGAAGAACTAGAGGACTTTAAGGACTCTAAAGAAACTATCATGGCGGAGGAAGTAATAGATGGAGGTAGAGGTAGAGGTAGAAGAGGAGGAAACAATGGAGACAACAATGGTGAAGGAAATAATGGTAGAAATAGGGAAGGAGACAATTTGTTTGGATTCCCTATAGTTGATGAGGAAACTCATGCAACAATGAAAAATATCTCACCATATGTTCTCCCTAACTTTTATGGATTGCGAAGTGAGGATCCTGAAACATTTCTGTTTGAGTTTGAATTTGTGTGCCGAACTTATGACTATATGGAAGACTCTCAAAAACTCAAACTGTTTCCTTCAACATTGAAGGGAGCTGCTTTGAAATGGTTCATGGGATTAGCCACTCAATCTATTAGGACTTGGAATGATATGAAACAAAATTTTTTGGATAGATACTTGGACTATTGTATGCCCACCAATCACAAGGATGAGGTATTCAAAATGATGCAAAAAGAAGATGAAAGTTTGGAAGACTTACTTGAAATATTCCAATACAACTTGAAAAGAGAAAAGATGAGCAACTTAGATAATGAAACCTTGAAAGCCCTCATATTAAAAGCCATTAGAGATGAATGGATAGACATTTTAAACATGATGGGGAAAGGAGACATTTCTCAACTTCCACTTCATGATATAACAGAACTATGTGTCCATCTCTCAAGGGGAAAATCTAAAACAGGAAAAGGGCCTAGGGATCCTTCTCTTATTAGGGCTAAAAAATCTGCAACTGGATCAGTAAGTAGGGCAGAGATTGGTAACATGCTTGATGAGTTCAAAACTGATATCTTAGGGAGCCTTAGTGAACAACTAGACACCCTTAAAATCCAAAACAAGCAGAAAGCAGAAACAGATGCTTTAGCCATCTTTTGTCCGAAATGTAGGAAGAAACATGCTTTAAGGGAATGTCCCTTGGATGCAAAAGTTGTAAAAACATGTATGATTTGCTCAGAGAATCATGAGATCAAGGATTGTCCTTCAATTCCTGGACTCAAAGCTGTTTTTCAAGAAGACCCAAATTCAGTAGAATCTCTCTATTTTGTCGCAAGGAGACCTTGGCAGGGACAACAAACTCAAGGGTTTAACAACCCTATGAATTTTCAAACCCCACCAAATTGGAATCCTTGGCAACAACCTTGGCCCCAACATCAAAATTCATATCAGCCATGGGTACAAGGAATGCAAAATCCTTATGGGAGATTTGCTCAATTTTATCAATATCCTCCATCTTTTCAAAATCAACAAGCTCCACAACTTCCAAGCCCAAATCCACAACTTTCATTTCCATTTCCACAGCAACAACCTTCTCAACAAAATACAAATCCTCAACTCATGCTCCCATACCAACAGAAGACAAATCAACTTCCAGCTCAGCCATTGCCAAATCCTAACAATAATAATCCTCAAACTACTTATATGGTAGAAGGACAACAATTTCCTACCTATATGATTGTTCCTCTCAACGATGTACAACTCAGATCTGGTAGAGTTTTAGAAAAAACTTCTATAGACATTCAAGAGCAAGATACCTCTGAAGAGGACTCTCTTCAAGTCAATAAGGGTTCTGAGGAAGAATCTCTTCAAAATTCAAAAATTCAAAAAGAAAAAGAAAAGCTAACATCCACAACTCCTATAGTTGAGCAACCTGTATCTTCATCTACACCTCCTTTTCCGGAAAGACTACAAATTGATAAAGGGGTGGAAAAACAAATCTTGTTGCCTAACTATGACTTTCTAGATGAATTGAAGAATGTTTGTATCAAGATTCCATTGCTACAAGCCATTCGAGAAATTCCTATTCTAGCAAAAACCATAAAGGAGTTGAGTTTCAAAAGACCAGGAAGGAAACTAAAAGACACAAGAAGAATCCACCTGGTAGGAAAGATTGCAGATATTATGATGGGAAAAATTACCATGCAAAAGTATGTAGATCCAGGAAGTCCAATTGTCAAGACACATATAAACGGGATAGAAATTCCAAACACATTGATTGACTTAGGGGCTGCTATCAACATTATGAGTAGACAAACTATGGACCAGCTAAAACTTCCTAACCTTCTTTTTACACCTACTTTACTGCAACTTGCAGATCGATCAATTATTAAACCAGATGGTGTATTAGAAGATATTTCGGTCTCCTTATATTCTTGGGAATATCCAGTAGATTTTATGATTTTGACTCCCAAGAGTAATCTAGGAGGGCATCCACTTATCTTAGGAAGACCTTGGCTAGCCACAGCTGATGCTTTTATTAGTTGTAGATCTGGGGACATGTACATTTCTAATGGTAATTAGACAAAGAAATTCAATTTGTATCCTCCAGCAAGAGCAATCACAGAAGTAGGAGACAATGAATGGGTTGATGATGAGGACACTATACAACCTGTCTTTACCATTTCTGAAATCAGTGAGGATAGTCAAATTCTGAACACATTAGAAAATTTTGATATATCTTCAGAATATGACCCCACACAATTTCAGATGGAATCTGACATAGAATATTTATCATCAAGACAAATGTCTCTTTACTCTATGGAAGAGTTTGGTAATTCTGCTATTGAGATTTTTCCAGAAAAAACATTGAATATCAATAAACATTTGGAGAAGTCACAACAAGAAGAACTAACCAGAATCTTGCAAAAACATTCTACTGCATTTGCATGGGAGTATACTGACATGAAGGGTATTGATCCTAAGACTTGCATCCATCCTATCTATATTGAGGAAAACAGTAGACCAATCAGACAACCTCAAAGAAGGATGAATCCAAATCTTAGGGAGATAATGAAAGAAGAGCTCCAAAAACTACTCAATGTAAACTTCATTTATCCAATTTCAGATAGCCGATGGGTTTCTCCTTTGGTTATAGTACCTAAAAAGAATGGTAAATGGAGGGTATGCATTGATTACAGGGAATTGAACAAAGCAAATTTGAAGGATCACTTTCCTTTGCCTTTTATTGATCAGGTATTAGATACATTAGCAGGTAAAAAGTAATTTTCATTTTTGGATGGTTTTAGTGGCTATAATCAAATTCAGGTAGCACCTGAAGATCAAGATAAGACCACATTTACTTGTCCATGGGGAACTTTTGCCTCCCGAGTGCTTCCTTTTGGGTTATGTAATGCACCAGCAACATTCCAAAGAGCAGTACTAGGAATTTTTTCTGATCTAATCCATGATTGTGTAGAAGTTTATATGGATGATTTTACAGTTTATGGTAATTCATTTGGAGAGGCATTAGAAAATTTGGAAAAAGTTCTCATAAGATGTAAAGAAACAAACCTTTCATTAAGCCATGAAAAATGCTTTATGATGTTTACTGAAGGGATTGTTTTAGGACATCATATTTCGGGAGATGGGATTAAGGTTGATAGATCAAAAGTTGAAGTCATCTCCAAGTTACCTATTCCAAATTGTCAAAGAGATGTTAGAATTTTTCTAGGATTTATTGGTTACTATAGAAGATTTATAGAAAACTTCACTAAAATAGCATCTCCACTCTTCAAATTGCTTACAAAAGACTGTGAATTTAAATGGGATCCTGATTGTCAATCAACTTTTGAAAATTTGAAAACAAGAATATCTGAAGCACCTATCTTGAGAGGACCAAATTGGAAACTCCCTTTTCATATTTCTACGGATGCTTCAGATACAGCTCTTGGAGCTGTGTTGGGTCAAAAATATTTAATTCCTTATGCCATTTATTACACCAGTAAAAATTTGACTCCCACAGAGTTGAACTATACTGTCACTGAAAAAGAGTTTTTAGCTGTTGTTCATGCAATTAACAAGTTTAGACATTACATAACAGGCTATGAAACTTTTATTCATACTGACCATTCTGCAATTAGATATTTAATGAACAAACCTGTTACTAATGGCAGAGTGACAAGATGGCTTTTACTTTTGCAAGAATTCAATATTCCTGTGTTGGATAGACCAGGAAAACAGAATACAGTAGCTGATTTCTTGTCTAGGATTCAGAATACTAAAGAAGATTCTCCTGTAGAAGATAAGTTTCCTGATGAATATTTGTTTGCGGTAACTATTAAGACCCCTTGGTATGCAGATATTGCTAACTATTTGGTTACAGGGAAACTACCTTCACATTTATTTCCAAGAGAAAAACGAAAGATTATTCAGGAGAGTTCAAAATATTCATGGATTTCTAACGAATTGTTTAAAAAAGGGCCAGATCTTGTGATCAGAAGATGTGTCAGGGAAGATGAAATGCCTGATATTCTTAAGGCATGTCATGATGAACCATGCGGCGAACACTTTGCAGACAAAAGGACGGCCTATAAAATCCTTTCTTTAGGATATTATTGGCCTTCCCTCTTCAAAGATGCAAAACAATATGTCAAAAGGTGTGACAGCTGCCAAAGAGTAGGGAAACCTACCCTTTCAAATGAAATGCCACTACAAACATAGGTACTCATTGAACCCTTTGAAAAATGAGCTTTAGATTTCATTGGACCTATTAATCCACCATCCAAGCAAAAGAAGTATATATTGGTTTGTACTGATTATGTTACTAAATGGGTAGAAGCCAAAGCATTAGTATCTGCTACTGAAAATTCAGTTGTTCATTTTCTTTATGAGGATATTTTTACTAGCTTTGGTGTTCCAAGAGAAATTGTGACAGATCAGGGGAGCCAATTCACATCCAATTTGGTGGAGAAGTTGATGGAAGAATACAAAATCAAGCACAGAAGATCTACTCCGTACCATCCACAAGCAAATGGTCAAGTGGAGTCCACAAACAAAGTTCTTGAAAGTATCATCACCAAAACTGTTCATCTACATAGAAGAGATTGGGCAGAAAGGCTTACAGAAGCCTTGTGGGCCTACAGAACTACATGGAGGAATACAACAGGACATTCTCCCTATGAACTTGTTTATGGGAAAGAAGTCTTGCTCCCCATTGAGTTCCAAGTCAAGACCTTTAAGATAGCAGTTCAGTTGGGGATGGACTTATCAGAAGCCCAAAAGCATAGAATGGAACAGTTGAATGAGCTAGATGAGATCAGACAAGAAGCAATTCTAAGAACTGATCTAGTTCAATATCAAAGAGCTAAATGGCATGAAAAATATATCAAAGAGAAGAAGTTTCAAGAAGGAGATTGGGCATTGTTATTTGACTCCAAGTTTAAATATTTTCAAGGGAAATTTCAGACTCATTGGCTTGGGCCATATGAGATTGACAAAATCTTTAGCAATGGAGTTGTAAGAATCAAGACCATTGATGAGTTTCAAACTCCTCTTATTGTGAATGGCCATAGATTGAAAGTTTATCATAAGCCACTCTCAAAAGAGGATTTTGTCAAAATGTTTCAAGAAAGTTCTGCAATCAGGCTGGTACAGAAGAATTCTTCTTCTCCACCAACCTAGTTCTTTTGTTCTTTTCAGTTTAAAAAAATAAAAAAATAAATAAATAAATAATGGTATAAGCCTGAAAACCAATCATCGATTGGCAGTCTTATACAGAAAATATAGGGTGAAAATCAGGAACACCTGACGCTCTATATTTTCCAAAAAAAATCTCTCTTTCATTTCACAAGCTTTGTCACCACCCACTCCATTTCATTCCACTTCATTCCATTTCATTTCATTTCATTTCACTTCATTCCACTTTATTTCATTCCATTCCATCAATAAAAATCTTTTTCATGACCATTTCCATCTGGTCATTTGTCATTTGATCATTTCCATTCATCCAAGTAATAGCTGTGTCAGTTTCCGCAGCTGACATCTGTTTCCGCAGCTGACTCCAGTTTCCGCAGCCAGAAGCAGATTCCGCAGCTACTACTCTGTTTTCAAAGAGAATGCACAGTCAGATGTTATTTCCATAATTATGAAATAAAATTCAGGTGAGAGGATCAATGGAGCATTCAAGACACCAATGGAGATCAATTAGTTGAAGACCAAGGACAAAGGCAAAGATTCCAAAGGTATGAATAAAATTTATTTCAAATAGCATTGAAAAACACATTTTTATATAGTTTTGAACCATGAGCTCTATCCATTACGCGCAATGATTATATTGACAGTTCCGTAACCTTTCACAATCTCCATATTATCCTCTTGCATTCATTCACAAACGGTTTCATCATTAAAATTCCGATTTTCACTCATGTTCCAATATCCCATCGGAGACAATGAGACGTATTTGATTTGACCAAGGACTCTTGCAGCCGCATAAACCCATAACCGTTGTTAAAATGTGCTCATATTTATTATGCAGCCACCAAAATTCAAAACGCTGCCGAATGTCGTGTCTCTGTCGTGTTTATGAAACCCCACTCTGTTCTGTCTTACTTCATTTCGTTCCTTGTGCTCATTCTCATTCCCGGATATCTACCCACAGTCTCACTCCATTCCGTTTATAGTGCTCATTCCCATTTATGATACATTCCCACAGTCATTGTGCTCGAGCCTGTGCATTCAATCGTTCCATTTCTATTTGAACCCTCACGCAGGAAAAGTTGTGAAGAGAAGAAAAGAGAAATGGGTAAATTACTAAGAGCAGAGCCGGAAGGACCGAAGTTTATAGAGGGATATCCGCAAGAAAAAGAGATATTGAAGAAAGAAAAATGGCTGCGTTTTATTCAGAAATTCAGAGGTTATCACAAAGAAGTAACGAAAGCATTTGCAAGGTCGTTTGATGGCTCGGAAGCAGAGATTGGAGACCTCAAGTTTGCGGTCAATGAAGCAACTATAGAAACAGCCACGGAACTTCTTCAGGAGGGAGAGCGTTGGTTCAAAAATAAAAGCATCAGTGATGAGGCATGGAGAACAATCTTACGAAACCAAGGTATGGACATAACTGTTTTTAAAAGAGGAATTCCTGTGCATGCATTGAAAGAAGAATGGGCCACTTTATTGCTAATTTTTCAACAATTCATTACATGTGAAGGCCGTTTTGGGTCCATGTATATGTACCATACCAGGCTATTGATGAATTTTCTAGAAAATCAAACTCTCAATCTCCCATATTTTCTATTCAATAGCTTGAAGAAAATGGCTGTGACTGTTCAAAAACACTTAGGAGATGTAGAGCCTCATCTATATCACCACGGCCTTGTAAAAATTCTGATTGAAAAGGAGTTAAAGGAAAGAAAAGACACATGGGAACAATTTCTAGTTAGAAATTTCTTTGAGGAACCTCAGGAAATTCCTGAAGGTAGTTCAATAAGAAGGAGTAGAAGAAAAAGAATAAATGTTGAAACCCAAATTACTCCTACTCAGGAAATTCCTGCAGCTAGCACAACAAGAAGAAGTAGGAGGAAAAGAATAATTGATGAAATCCAAAATACTCCTACTACTACTATGGAAAGAACTGATAGGGAAGAGAGACTGGTAAAAAGGAAGAAGAAGGAAATCAAGGGTAAGAAGCCAATAACACCAAAAGGGAAAGAAACTATTGAGGCTGTACATAAAACTCCTTCTTCTGAAGAAGAAGATCATCAAACGCTATCTGAAAGATTAGTTTATCTTCAAAAACAGTCATCTATATCTAAGAAGGCAGAGAAAGGAAAAAAAAAACAAAAGGGTAGTGTACCACAGCGTGTGAGGAGAAGCAGTAGACTTAAGGGGAAATTGAGAAAAACGCAAATTAAGGGTCCTCATTTCATTGATTTGGGTGAGGAGACATCTGAACAGTCCCCAACTGACCATAGTCCATCTCAGTCAGTTAGTGAACCTGGTTCATTTCATTCCCAATCAGACAATGAGCATACTCCATCTTATTCTCAGCAAAATATTGATGTAAGCCCTCCTCGGCCAAATTTTGAACATAACTCTCCTTTACAGCATTTTGGGGACAGCCCAATAAAAATGACACCTGAAATAGACCCCAAGCAGCAGGAGGTATATGACTATATAGAATCTTTGGAAAAGGCAGCCACAGTTCCAAGTACTTCTTCCATTCAGCCTCATACATTGCAGGATGATTTAGTTCAATCATTAAAACAGGAAATTTTTGAGTTGGAGCTTTTAAATAGGCACATCAAAAATGAAAATGAAACATTGAAAGAACAAGGCAAGCTGGACAAGATCATCCATGATAATACTATGTTACATTTGGGAATATGGCAGAAGAAGAATAAGAAATTGAAAAGGAAATGCCAGAAATTGAGCAGAGCACTTGTAAATATCAAATTTAGGTGCTTAATGAAGAAACCCATAATGTTGGCAGTACCAAGGAAGAAGAGGAGAGGATTGGATGTGCTGGTTGAAGTGTCAAGGCACATGAACTGAAGAAAGAGTATCAAAATTTTGGTTGCATGAGGACATGCAACACCTTCACAGTGGGGGTATGTTGAGTCTCAAATCTGCATCTTTTCCATACACTTTTCTATACCTTTTTCACTCACCTAAACCTCCCAAATTGTCAATATCATGTGAAAAAGAGCATCTAACATGGTTTTTAATTATATTTTTGTGTTTTCTATTTGATCTAGATTTTGTTCATTCAGCTGCAGAATCTTGCCACTTTCCGCAGCTGCTGCAACTTTCCGCAGCTATTTTGTGAAACTCTATGCTACAGGTGTCTACAAGGAAAACAAGCCACATGGGCAGGTCAAGAATAACGTGGACATGGTTCGTGTCCTATTGGTTCAAGAAAACTCATCCAAAGAAGCTGCGGTCAAAAGCGTCCACATGGAAGTCAACCATGGAGTTTCATGTCGGCCGGACTCTGTTTCGTGTCACATGAAGCCCCATACGGCCGTTTCTAAGCCTGCGGAGGTTAAATCGACATCTGTACAGGGTTCTAGAGTCGAATTCAAGCATCCACCTCTCGTAGATTTACTTTCCAACACGGCCATGCTCCTATATCCGTGGACGTAGTGGTCTGCGTGCTCTCCACTAGCATGAACTTTAGGAAACAATTATAGTTTGTTGTTATATATATTGCGTTTGCATACGCATATGAAGTTAGTCGATATTAGTGAATGTAGTCTCTGTTATCTTTTGATTAATCTTCTCTGTAGTGATTACGTTGCACTTGTGCCGTAACATTACCATTCGCAATAGCAATGTGATACCGGAAGACTCTTGTTTTTCAACAATTCGTATTTGAGGACGCACGAGGGGCAGGTGGGGCCTAACTCGGCTGAGTTTTGCATTAGTGTATAATTTTAATTTCATTTCATTGTGTCATAATCCATTCATATGTTCATATATTTCATTTGTTTCATTTCTGTTTATACACTTCCATAATTTCCATTTCATTTCTGTCTTTCATGCTTTATGATTGTTAATCACTGATCAGTGTTCTTGTTTCAGGTTATAGATAGGCAGCCCGGGCATTTTCATAGCTTTTTGATTAGTGACATGGAACTAACATTGTTCTGCTACTAATTTGCTTTTCATAGCTTTTGTTTAATTTCAGTATTGCTTTGTTCATTTCAGTTTTGTTTATTTGCTTCAGTAGTTAAAATTTAGATATACTAATCTGCTCATAGCATCTTCAGTTGCCTCCGAAAGCCACAGCTGGACTGATGGTGAGGGATTGCATTATGAAATGTGTAGTTTAGTATTAGTTTCTTTTTTGCAAATTTAGATATATTAAGCTGCTCATAGCATCTTCAGTTGCCTCCGAAAGCCACAGCTGGACTGATGGTGAGGGATTGTATTGTGAAATGTGTAGTTTAGTATTAGTTTCTTTTATGCAAATTTAGATATATTAAATCATGCATGACATCTTCGGTTGCCTCCAAAAGCCACAGCTGGACTGATGGTGAGGGATTGAATCATGAGTGTATGGTTTAGTATTAGTTTACTTTCTGCAAATTAAATATCAGTTACTCAAATTGTTTATGATTACTTCCGAAAATCATAGCTGGACTAATGATGAAGGGTCAGAAGATAAATTGATGTAATCTGATTTAGATTTATTTTGTTGCAATTTTGAATTTCCTTAAGCATAGTTTCTTTTATGTTTAGTTGGCAGCAAGAATAGTTTAGTTTTCATGCTCAATAGTTCATTGTTTTGATTTATTAGATTAGCAACACCTTTTCATTTCAGCAGCACATTTTCATTTCCTTTCAAGTCTTGTCATTGTAAATTTCAAATTGCTTTTTAAAGTTTCAAGTTGGTAAATCATTATAGGGGATATCACTTCCTTGAACAAACATAACCACAAACTTGTTTTCATCTTAGAATTTCCATTTCACCTTAGAAAACCAAAAACGACAAAAAGTTAAGAAATAGGTTATCTTGCACATATAGTGCGCCGCACTTCATCAGCTTACGATTCCCGGATTGACAAATTAAATGCAGCAATTTAGGACACACTAAATTGACCAAACACTTATTATCCCCCCATTCCTTGGCTTGCACCCCATATTCAATGTGGATTGCCTTTGGTCATACCTTGCACCATTGCTAGTTACATCAGACATTGCTGAGTAGTTGACACCAACAGAGCTCAACCCAGACTAAGTTGAATAGGATACAACTGATCGGATCATGGAAACAAAAATAAAAACATTCGCAAATATATGATCCAACTGTACTGAGTTGTCAATTCTTGCCAGCTCTTGCACCAGGGCAAGTCGCTCATCGAGGATTAAGCTTAGTAGAAATTTCCCCATCTCATGGAGGCACTAAATGCAATGGGGACCATTACATAAAATGGGGTAGGACTAATCTGGGTGGATATTTGTTGGAAATTAGGTTCAATTCTCCCCATGTGTTTCGCGACATGGACTAAATGCCTCTCATGAATCCTAACTCTGGTGATTGTAGCGGAAACTAATGCCTGCGGGTTTTGGTCTAACGACAATCATGATTCCAACTAGTGGTATCAAAGCGATAGGTCTCAATTTTGAAACTCACCTAGCTTGCATTGGGGGGGGGAGATTGTTGGACATTAGGTTCAATTCTCCCTGTGTGTTTCGTGACATGGACTAAACGCCTCTCATGGATCCTAACTCTGGCGATTGTAGCGGAGACTAATGCCTGTAGGTTTTGGTCTAATGAAAATCATGATTCCAACAATATTGATGGAGATATACCTATTCCACTTGAAACCCTAACACTATTTCTTTCAATTTCCTTAATTGTAGCACAAATTACTATTTTTGGGACTTTTTCGAGTCCTGAACTTTCGAGTAGTTTTGAGGCCCTAAATGATGTTTTTCTGGAAAACGAGAAAAAATAACATTTACAATAGGTCTTTGCAGTTTAAAGTTGTATTGCTTATATAAATATTTCTAATGAGGTATCGTTCGCTTCAAACAAAGATTGTATGCCAAAGTTACGACCCCATGAAGTTGGTGTACCAACTAACCCTAACAGGGCCCACAACTTTTGGTGCTTCACCTCCTAGGGTTATTATTTTGGATTTTTGGGGTTTAATCTTGTTTATATATAATAAAAAGGCTTGAGAGCCTCATTATAAGACATTTCAGAGGCCTGTAGCCACCATTTATCTTATCATATATCAGTTACCATCACCCACACTAGTTTATTTCCATCCTCCATGTAAACAATTCTGACTATTTTGTTATTAATGAATTGAAGTTTAATTTTCACTATAAATTTGTGTTTCTATTTAAAAATTATTTAATTTGGTTCCTATATAAATATGTATTAGTGATATTAGAGCGGTCTTCTCTTTCTCTTTGTTTCTATGCATGTCCCCAACGAGGTTGGTGTATAAGGATTTAGGGCTTGAACTGGTTGAATATTTGCAAGATTGGCCTCACTAACCCTAATGGCCTCCCATTGAGGAAGAAAAGAAATAAAAGAGAGGAAGAGATCCTTTCAAAATATTTCTCGAAGAATACCTCAAGTGATAAAGGGACGAGATTATGTACAACATTTGCCAGATCCTTCGACAGATGCCCACAAGAAAGACATATTCATCCAACATCCACCTTGGAGGTGCCACTCCCTTTTAGGTACAATTCAACCTTGACATTCCCATATTTAAAGGCCAAATATATGTATATGTAATAGATAAATGGTTAAATATGTTGGAAGGATATTTTTTGGTTAATGATTTTTCAAATAGGGAAAATATTAATTTTTCACTCCTCAAAGATTCCCCCAGCATTAATGACTGGTGGGAAGCCTACTGTGAGAAGAGGGATGAGAGGGAACTCTCACTGTTTTTAGTCATACTCAACTAGAATTATTTCTGAGATGCCATAGAGGAAAATATTACCCTATAAAAATCTATGAAGATAAGTGCATAAAATGGACCATGATGCGATAGGGAAGTGACCACGATGTGTCGAAGTTCACAAATATTTTTCATACCCTCTACACGAAGTTAGGTATCAAGTATTCTGAGTGGTATCTAGTAATCAAGTACCACATATGTCTACAAAATTACATTCAGGATGAGATAGAGTTCCTCAACATCTCCTTGCTTAGTGACACCTACAGATACACTATCAAGATTGAGCCAAAATTTAAACAGAAGAAGCGAGACTTTGGACCTGTAAATTTGAAGCAAGGGAAAGGCGCCCTCAAACCGTAGAAAAATGGAAAAATCCAAGGTAGGGTGACTTAGGAAAACCCATAAAATATATAATCAAATAAAAATACCATGAAGACAAAGAAATACATAAATTTTTGTGAGTTATATAAGTTCCCCACTCACAACAAAAGTGAGTGTTGAGCCAAATAGTCACTGGTGGCTGAGCTGAAGGTTTTAGAGTTAGATGCATGTTATGATTCTGAGTTAGAACATGATTATTGATTATTAATGTGGAGCCTACTGCCATCGTTTCCACCACCAATATCTAGAAGATTCATCCCGAAGATCGAAAGGAATGGGAGCATCTCTTCCAGTCATAGATGTAGGTGAATGGTTCTCTGCTACAGTTCATTGTCAATAACAGGAGCCAAAAGAACCTCATATCAACACAGTTATTTAAGTGGATAGGCCCACTAATAACACTACACCCACATCCATACACCATTGGGTGGCTACACCAAGGACAAGATCTTCAATTTAGCCAATGATGCCATCTTCCCTATGACAAAAAACCCTTCATGGGTGAGGTACTATGTTACATTGATCCTCTTAAAGTTTTTGATGTATTATTAGGCTAAACATACTTGTGGAAGCATCATATTATGCATGATTCAAGGCCTCCCACTATTATCATTACTTTTAGACTTAATTTATACAGGATACCAGAGGTAGCCCTGGCTACTGTCATATCTTTGAACTCTAATAGGCAACACAGTAAGATCATCTCCCAGACCAAAATTTATTTTTTTCTTTTTTATTCATCTCAAAGAGGGGAAGATCGTGGCCACATCCATGGGCCCCACAATTGGTTCCACCGCACAACAAAATAAGGTGGATAAGGTCATGTAAGAATACAAGGACATATTCTCCTCGCCTAAAGGGGTACCTTCACACTCTCATGTCAAGAATTCAGTTGATCTGACTCCGAGAGTGCCTCTACCTAATGGTACAATAAGATGCCACCCTATTCTGGAAAATTAAGAAATCAAGAAGCAGATTCAAGATTTGTTGCAAAAAAGGCACATCAGACCAAGTTCCTCACCTTGTGGGAGCCCAATTGTACTTGTACAAAAGAAGGATGGGACTTGGAGACTCTACATTGACTATCAGGCACTAAATAAAACCACTATCAAGAATAGATATACAATCCCATGGATTTATGACCTTCTTGACTAGCTCAAAGGGGCCAAGTATTATAGCAAATATCGATTTAAAATATGGTTATCACTAGCTTCCAGTAGAACCCATTGTTGTATGGAGGATCACATTCAAATCCAAGGAGAGATTTTTTTAAAGGTTGTTCATGCTGCTAAGATTGAAAAATTCCCCTGCAATTTTTGTGAGGCCAGTGGATTACATCTTGTGGCCCTTTTCCAACTCGTTCATGGTTTTATATCTGGATGACTTCCTCATCTTCAACATGATTTATGAAGAGCACTTGCAACACATTCAATATGTCCTTTAAACCCCGCGGGAGAATAAAATATGTTCATGTTGGAAATATTGTCATTGATGGCAAAGGAATTGGCAAAGAAAAAACAGGAAGGCAAAAGAAACAGAGAGGTAGCAAAGGCAGCAGAGGAATTAGGAGTTTAATACAGTTTGCAAAGGAGATGGAAAAAGGGAGAGCTGCTAGGAAGAGTCAAGGAAATATATTGAAGGAAAAATTGAATATCTGCCCAAGATTTGTGTATGTGGACGAAGAACTGTGGAATTATGTTAAGTATGGTTGAGTAAATCTGGAATTTACATGACCTGTGTAATCAATTTCATAATGGGCAGAGGATACCTACGGCGCACAGAGAAGAATGAATTCATCGTTGCAGAGTTAGGATATGTGTATTATATGTGTATTGACTGATGTAATTCTTGTATGGAATCCTCTGAACCTCTGTAATGGAGTTGAATGATGTCCTGTGTAATTGGAAGGGTGGAATAATACTCTGTATCTGATGAGAGAATTGATGGGAGATGGCGCAGATTAATGGAGTAGCGGAACACTTGGTGACGACGGAACGCAAAACATTAAAGAGCAATTTAATTATACTAATACTCTTAAAAGGCGACGGAACCCTGCGTGGATGAGCGGAACCATGAACATATGAACAGTAAAGGTGGTTTACGGTTTTCATCACACCACCTATTCGGAGTAAGCGGTATTTTTGGATGAGGAGCGATTCCATAGAATACTCAACACGCGTCCTTGTATGATTTTACAAAACCACTTTTCACTATTCGCCATCGCGCATTATAGTTCGACCCAGGATGCCCAGCGATATCGTTGAGCGCCGTTAATCTGGGAAGGGGTCATCGGACGATCATCATTTATTGAAGGTGCACGAAGATTAACATAGGTACGGCGGGCCATCTCCCGTTAACGTTCGGCATTGGAGGTCGAGCGATATGCCTATATGCCGTTGATCTAGAAGCTTGCTAATCTAACGGTGACCGGACGCTTGTCTTGCGTGAGGTTTACTATGGTACAATGGGCGATTAACTATGTATGTGGGTCCGGGGTCAAAGGGTTATCGCAAGATTAATTTATTTGAAAGCATTGGATGTTTCTATAAAGTCCGAAGGGTTAAACTTTAGATATAAAGCTGGGTAATTCAAAAGGTTGTAAATATAATTATTTTTCAATTTCTTTAAAATTGATAAATAAATTAAAAAGAGATCAAAATCCCCGTGGGACAAACTAAAATAAATACCACTAGCGGTTCATGGTTTTGACTCATGGTTTTAATAAAGGGAAAACTATATAAGGAGAAGAAAAATAAAGAACGAGGTGTGAATTGTAAGGGTTGTGAATAAATTTTCTAAAAATAATATCTGTATGGGTGAGCTCTGTTCTTAATTGATAAATCTGAGACCACGATGCACCCATGAATATAATCCGACGATGATAAATCTCTGGTTTGAATGACGAACGATATCATGAAGAACTGGTGTGAGTATACAGAAAATAAATAAATCTGGTAACCGGCAAGGTATGTCGTATGGAAACTGGTGGATCCAGTATGAAAATTGGTGAAACAAGGTCCGCAGTAGTGCTGAGGGTCGAAGCCATCAGAGAGGGGGTTGTATCTCCCTTCCAGTGGTAGCTGGTAAACGAGAGAAGGTTGTAGCCTTCTGCAGGTGGGTGCCTGCGTGCTGGTATAAGTCTGCACCAACATATATTGTAAGAAGTTTTCTCTATAATAAATATTGAAGACTGAGATTACGACAACAGTGGTTTTCTCCCAAATTGGGTTTCCACCTTAAATCTTGGTGTTCATATGTGTTGTGTATGTTTGATGGTTTGTTGTGTTCATTCTTAATGCTTATTTGATGCAATGCTCTAAGTAAAAACATAATAAGATATCTGGACATACATGTTGGATGCAGTACTGTAACATAAGGTTTTAAGAGAAAGAAAAGAAAAATGGTTCATCCCTAAATACTGATTCAACCCCCCCCCCTCTTAGTATTTCTCCCAATAATTGGTATCAGAGCAGGTCCTTCTGAAAAATCTTAGCCGCTAGAAGGAAGATCAAGTAAGATGAGCAATCAAGATGGAACAACATCTATCAGGCCTCCGCTCTTTAACGGAAACAATTTAATCTTCTGTAAAACAAGGATGAGATCCTATCTTCAGTCTCTGGGAGCAGAAGTATGGGCAATTGTTGAACAAGGATATCAATATCCGGCTGCAATACCAACAGATCCGATGGAAATAAATAATTATGAAACAAATGAAAATGCATTCAATTCTCTATTGAGAAGTCTAAATGAATCATAATTTGTCAAACTCATGCAGCTGAGTACATCAAAGACAATATGGGACAAAATAATTCTAAGTTATGAAGGTGATGCAAAGGTAAAAAGTGCTAAACTGCAAACTCTCAGAATTCAATATGAAAATATAAAAATGGATAATGAAGAGAGCATTGCCAATTTAATTTTACGTCTTGATGATATTGTAAATCGTATGAGAAATCTAGGAGAAACAATAACCGAATATACTTTGGTTGATAAAGTCTTAAGATCACTAACGATGAAATTTGAGTCAAAAGTTTCAGCTCTTGAAGAAAAGTAGGATCTTCAAAATCTCACTGTGGTGCAACTTCATGGCATACTAACTGCATATGAAATGAGAAGAGGAGGACCATCTGAAGTCAAAGAAGCAGTCTTTAGAACTTCTACAAAAGGGAAGGAAGTACGAAAACCAGAAGGATCTGGATATATCTCAGAAGAAGATGAGATAAACTTTGTAAAGAAACTTCAACTTGGCACAGGACGATTCAGAGGTAAGGTTCATTTCAAATGTTTTGATTGTGGAAGAGTTGGTCATTATGCTGCTAAGTGTCCTTATAAAGAAACACATAAAAAGGGGAAGGAAGTAGCAAGAAGAAATAAGAATCGTTTTAGCACTAGGCAGAGTTACTATACTCATGAAGATAGTGATGGGTTATCTAATAGTGAGGAAGAATATGAACAAGATCTTAGACTTCTTATGGCATTTGAAAAATAATATAGAGAAGAAAAGGATACTTTTGTGGATGCTCTAGAAGACAGTGATTTTCTTGATGAAAACAATAAACTCAAAATTTTCTTAGAAGAGAGTAAAATAACCATAGAAACTCTGAAAAATCAGCTTGAAGAAAAGGAGAAACACAATGAGAAATTAGAGTGTGAAGTAGTAAGTCTAAGAAAAGAACTTGAGAAAGTAAATACTCTGAATCTTAGATTTGCTAAAGGATTTGAAACCTTAGATGAGATTATCAAGGTACAACGTTCTCCTCTTATGAGAATATTCTTAGGCGTCAGCATCAAATTATCTAAAAGCAGTTACAACTGGTTTACAACATGCTGCCACTCAGCAAGGGAATAAAGAATCTTCACAACATCTCAATTCAAAGAACACTAATAGGAATGTCTTTCAAAGAAACACCAATCAACAAGTAAATTCATATAGAAGATTTCATGATCGCAGAAATTTCTTCTTCAATGGACAATGTTTCTCATGTCATAATTTTGGTCATAAAACTGTTCAATGTGTTGCATATAAAACCATCATGAAAAGAGAAGAAAGAAAGAACAGGTTTGATATTGAAACAAAGAAGAATACTTATAACAATTTTTCTCCTCTTCAAAATGAAGTTGAATGTGCTTATTGCAATAACTTTGGCCATGAAGAATCTGAATGCAGGAGCAAAGTTCAGCCAAAAGAACATGTTCCTTTAAGCTCCAAAGTATGGAAAAAGAAGGAATTACAAGTTTAAAATTGTGGCATAGCGTTATTTGAAGAAGATGAAGAAAACCAATGGTACATTGATAGTGGATGTTCAAGACACATGATAGGTGATAAAGACAAACTTCTTGCATATAGTGCTCTGGAAAAAGAAAAAAATGTTACATTTGGAAATGACACTCCTGCAGTCGTTAAGGGAAAAGGGTCTGTTTTTCTAAAAGAAAAGGTGAAAGCTAATGAAGTCATGTATGTGGATGGATTAAAGCATAACTTGTTAAGTGTAAGTCAAATGTGTGATCAAGGAACTGAAGTTGTCTTTAGTTCAAAATAATGTGTGGTACGTGATCTTGATACAGGTAAAGCAATTATAAAAGGAAAAAGAACTCCAAACAACCTGTATATATTGAAGAACCCCAAAGAACAATGTTATTTGAGTAAATCTTTAGAAAATTGGCTATGGCATAGAAGGTTGGGGCATCTGAGCTTCTCTCAAATTAACAAATCAAGTAGACTTAAAGTTGTTCGTGATATTCCCAATATTACCCTACCTGAAAATATCATATGCAAATCATGCCAATTCTACAAACAAACCAGGGTACAATTTAATGCCAAGGAAGGATCATCAAGTAAGCTTCTTGAACTCATTCATACTGACATATGTGGACCTATGAGGAAAAATTCACCACGTGGTGAAGAATAATATATCTTATTCATTCATGATTTTTCTAGAATGTGTTGGATTGGGCTGCTTAAACACAAAGATGAAGCATTTGATAAGTTTCAGATCTTCAAAGCACTAGTTGAGAATGAATTAGATCTAAAAATCAAGTGTCTCAGATCTGATCGAGGAGGAGAATATACATCCAATTAATTCTTTGAATTTTGTGAACAACATGGCATAAAAAGACAGTTATCTATAGTTGGCACTCCACAACAGAATGGCGTTGCAGAAAGAATGAACAAAACAGTTCAACAAATGGCTAGAGCTATGCTTGATGATTCTGGAACACCTGAAACATTTTGGGGAGAAGGAGCACATACAGCAGTAAACATTCTCAACAAAGCACATGTTCGTGTAAATAGTGATAAAACTCCATATGAACTCTGGTATGGTAATCCTCCCACTATAAAGAATTTTAGAATTTTTGGGAGAAAATGCTTTATCAGGAATAATGATGAAAAACTTGGCAAGTTTGAACCCAGAGCAGATGAAGGAATATTTCTTGATTACTCCTCTAGGAGTAGGGCATATAAATGTTACAATAAAAGACTTCGGAAGATTGTTGAATGTATTGATGTCGTTATTGATGAGTCTCCTGCAGCTCCAAAAGAAGAAAAGCAAACAACAGATGAAGATGATGATGACACATATCCTTCTACATCAAATAGTAATGATACAAACAGTGAACCCAGTGAAGAACCCGAAGAGGATTTGTCTAAAAAGGCTCCATCTAAATATGTTCAAAAGAATCATCCAGAATCTCAAATTTTTGGGAAAAGGGATCAGGTGTACAAACAAGAATGACTCTTGTGGGATCTTCTAGCAATTTGGCATTTCTGTCCACTATTGAACCTCACAGTGTCAGTCAAGCTAGCAAAGATGAATGTTGGATCCAAGCCATGAATGAAGAGCTTGATCAAATTGAAAAGAATCACACTTGGGAATTAGTACCAAGGCCTCATGACAAAATTTTTATTGGAACTAAATGGATATTCAAGAACAAGTTAAATGAGAATGGGGATGTTAAGAGTTTTCCACCACATACCAGATTCTATTGGATGGAAAGAATGTTCGAGGAATCCACCTCTAAGATGCATTATTATGCTACCTGGGCCAGCTTTTTTTCCCTTCAAGCGAGCATGCAAATATGATTTGGGAAGCACACTAAAGTTGGGATATAAGACACTTTGGCGTGGAGAAAATTGTGACCATACTAAAAATGTATTTTTATTTTCCATATATTTGACATGACATTTAAAAATACATCAGTTCCTACACTTCCTATGCCATCACCAAGCGAACCATTAAGAAGAAAGACTTGAATACTCCATTTCCTACTCCTAGCTTGCCTTCAGAATCCATCACCATTTACTATATTTTTGGCCTTACTTCTAAAAAGCATCATAATGACTGTGTATTTGTGGTTTTCAACATACTTTCTAACATGGCCATATTGGCTTCCCACAAGAAGAGTATCAAAGTAGAGGCCACTGCCAAACTCTTGTTTGAATGAGTGTGGGTACATTTTTGGATCCCACAGACCATATATCAAATCTAGATAGTAGATTCCTAAGCACTTTTTGGTCAAGCTTTGGTCATTGTTGGACACCAAGCTCACCAAGTCAGTTGCACTCCACCACGAGACTGATTGGTTGAAAAATGTCTTTAATAGGATGATCATGCACATACTAGACATATGAAACTCTAAGAATCCACGAACATGAGATTAGAGTCCTCCCTATGTGAAACACTGTTATAAAATTTTTTTCCATAGCTCTACTGGAGACAACCCCATTGAATTGGGCTATAATTTCAAGCATTATGTCCCCTTGATGTTGCATTGCATTTTGCAACTACACAATAAGAATCTACTCATGTTCAATCTGAAGCTGATAAAGCCACCAAGTTTATTGAGTGCATTCAACACATCTGCTAGAAGGTTCATGACATATTGGACAAATCCAATGATAAATACAAACAAATTCATGATCAACATCGAGTACCCCATGTGTTTTAAGTGGGAGAAAAAGTTTGGTTACATATGTAGAAAGAGCGCCAACCTGGATCCCATTGTAAGCTTCATCCACTCTGATATAGTCCTTACACCATCACCATGGTTGTGGGAGACAATTATTTCGAGCTCAGTATCTCCCCATTCCTTGGATTTCACCCCATATTCAATGTGGATCACCTTTGGTGATACTTTCCACCATTGCTAGACATGTCAAACATTGTTGAGAAGTTGACACCAACATAGCTCAACATGGACTACATTAGACATGAAATAATTGATCATATCACGAACATATACATTAGAAACTCTAAAAAATAGAGGATCCAACTGTACCAAGTTTTCAAAGCTGGCCAACTCTTGCACCAAGGATCAAGTTCAACAGAAATTTCCCCATCTCATGAAGAACACTGAACATTTCTTTCTAAGGGGGGATGGCTAGTGTAGGTGGATATTGGTGGAAACCCTACTATTACAATTGAACACCCTACATTTTTTCTTTCAGTTTCCTTAACTGTAGCACAATCTACTATTTTTGGTAGTTTTTCAGGTTCTAAACTTTCAGAGCCGTTTTGAGGCCCTAAAAGACATTTTTTGGAAAACAACAATTATGGTCTGTAAGGGGAATTTTTAGTCAAAATTTATGTTCATCAGATAGATATTTCAAATGAGGTATCATACCCATCAAATAAACATCGTATGCCAAATTTACGACCCCGATAATGTGGGTGTACCAACTAATCCCAAATGGGGCCCACAAAATTTTGGCGCTTCATCACCTAGGGTTAGGTTTTTGGATGTTTGGGATTTTCCATTATTTATCAATAATAAAAAGGTCTGAAAGCCTCATTGTAACACATTTCATAGGCATGTATCCATGACATTTATTCTCGTAGATAAAATACTATCGCCCGAGCTAGTTTATTTCCATTTTGGATGTAACCAATTTTTAGTATTTTTTTATTAATGAATTGAAGTTCAATTTTCACTACACCTCTGGTTTTTTTTTTTTTAATATGCATTTCATTGCATTCCTACATAAATATGGATCAATGGTATTATAGTAGTCTTCTATTCCTCTATTTTTCTATGCATGTCCCCAACGAGGTTGCGGTATAAGGAGTTAGGGCTTGAACTAGTTGAACCTTTGCAAGGCTTCCCTTGCCGACCTCAACGACCTTCAATGGAAGAAGAAAATAAAGATGATGGAGTAGGAGATCCTTTCAAAATATTGCTCGAAAAATCCCTTGAATGAAAAAGGAATGAGATGATGGAAATATTTTCCAATATCCTTTGTTGAATGCCCACAGGCGATGCATCTTCATCCAACAACCACCTTGGAGGCGAAACTCCATTTAAGGTAAAAGTAAACTTTGACGTTCTCATATCTAAAGGCTAGATATATGTAGATGCCATAGATAAATGGTTAAATCTGTTGGAAGGATATTTTTTGGTTCATGATTTTTCCAATAGGGAAAAGATTTTTTTTTCACTCCTCAAAGCTACCCCCCATGTCAACGACCTGTGGGGAACCTACTGAGAGTAGAGGGATGAGAGGCAACCCTCACTATTTTTAGCTGCACCCACTTGGAATTATCCGTGATACACCATCAAGGAACAATATTACCCTATCGGGAGCTATGAATATAAGTACTAATATTACCAAGACGTGCTAGATTTCAAAAATATTTTTCCTACCCTCCACACGAAGTTGGGTATCAAGGATTCTAGGTGGAAATTGGTACTCAAGTACTGCAGATGTCTAAAAAAGTACATCCAATATGGGATGGAGTTACTAGAAATATCGCTTGACCCTGCCTCCCAATATGTTGTCAAGATTGACCAAAAATTTAAAGAGAGGAAGATAGAATTTGGATATGCAAATCCAAAGCAAGGGAAAGGCACCCCCACACCACAGAAAAAAGGACAAAGCCAAGGTTAGGTGACCCAAGAGAACCCATCGAAGACACAAGAAAATAACAACACCACAAATATAAATAAGGACATAGGAAAGTGATGTGAGTTCCATAAGAACCCCACTGACAATACAAGTGAGTGCCTAGCCAAGCAGTCACTGGTGGTTGAGTTGAACGCTTCTGAGTGAAACACATGTTCTGACTCTAAGTGAGAACCCAAAAAGGAAATGAAAAATTGAAGTGGATTATTGATGTGGATCCCAATTCCACCATTTCTGCCACCAGTATCCAGAATATTGATCTTGAATATTGAAAGGAAGGGGAGCATCTCTTCCAATCATAGATGTAGGTGAAGTGGTCACCACTGCAGTTCATTTTTGATAATGGGAGCCAAAAGGGCATCATCTTAGTAGAGGTCATTAAGCGGCCAGGCCTACCTACCACACCACACTCGCATCCATACACCATTGGGTGGTTCCACCAAGGACACGATCTCTGTGTCAGCAAACAATGTTGTCTTCCCTACAACATCAAACCCTTCACGAATGAGGTAATATGTGATGTTGCTCCTCTTTAATTTTTTGATGTATTAGTAGGCTAACTATACTTGTGGAAGCATAACGTTGTGTATGAATCAAGACCTCACACTGTTATCATTAATTTGTGTAGTAATTTATATCAATAACAAATATATCCCCACCTACCACCATCTCTTTGTATCTACTAAGATATGCAGTAATATCATCTCCTAGACCAAGAAATTTGTTTTCGTTTTTATTCGTTCTTAAAGTAAGGGGAATATTGTCGCCACATACATGGGCCCCGCGAAGGATTCCACCACACAATAGAGGAAAGTGTAGAAGGTCATAAAATAATATGGGGACATCTTCTCCTCGCCCACAGGGGAACATTCACACTATCAGGTGAAGCATTCAATAGATATGAATCCCAGAGTTCCTCTATGAAATAAGATGATATACCACCATTGTATTTAGGAAAATGAAGAAATCAAGCACCAAATTCTGGAGTTGCTACAAAAAGAGAAAACCCGACTAAGTTTCTCACCTTGTGGGAGCTTGATTGTACTTATATAGAAGAAGGATGGGACCTCGAGACTCTTCATTGATTATCGGGAACTAAATAAAATCACTGTCAGGAACAGGAATCCAATCCCACATATTGATGACCTTCTTGACCAGCTCAAAGGGGCCAATTATTTCAGCTATATTGATTTAAAATTGTTTATCATTAGGTTCCAATAGAAACCAAAAATCTATGAACTATTGCCTTCAAATATAAGGAGGGCCTTCTTTAGTGGTTTTTCATTCCTTTTAGGTTAAAAAATGCCCCTGCAACGTTTATGAGGGTGATGGATGACATCGTGTGTCCCTTTACCAACTCATTCATATTTGTATATATGGATGAAATCATCATCTTCATAAAGAGTTGGTAAGAGCACTTGCAACACATTTCGTAGGTCCTTCAAACCATGTGATAGCACAAACTATGTTCCAACTTGGAAAAATGCACATTTGGCATGAGTCAGGTCCCAAATTTGGGTTATATAATTTACGACCAAGGCGTGCATGTGTATTTTGCTATGCTCCAAGTCATTCAGAAATAGCCAACCCTGAAAAATCTAATAGAGCTTCACAACATTTTGGGCCTTGTCAATGTTTATCGAAATTTCGTGTTGGGATTCTCTCATATCACTTGGCCTTTTTTTTAAGTTACCGAGGGTGGAGCGAAATAAATATTTTCTTGTTTTGAGTCGCAATAAAAGGAATTTTTTGAGATGAAGCACCTCCTATGATCTACACTAGTACCCACATTTCCAAACCCACAACAACCATTTGAGATAGATAAATATGGATCTAATTATGCTATTGCTGTAACTCTCACTCAACAAGGGCATCCGATAGGCTATCATAGTGAGATACTTTCAGAAACAATTAGAAAATACCGCATCTATGATAAGGGTATGTATTCCATCATGTAGGCTTGTCGGAAATGGAAACATTGCATTTTGAGGAAGGAGACGATCATCTAGAAATATCACAAACCCTTGTAGTTTATACATACCCAAGGGAGTTTCCTGAAAAATCACCATCAGAAGTGGTCCAAATATCTGCAAAAATTCCATTTGAATATAAATACAAGAATGGAAACACCAATCATGTTGAATATTGCCCTAGTCTCCCCCCAGTTGCAGCATTGACCACTCTTCTCAACTCTAGTGTCCACGAGACCTTTAGATGGCCAAAACTATACAAAAATGATCTAGAGTTGGCCAACACATAAAGATGCTAGTGGATGGCAAGAAAGTTCCATATTTCCACCTCCAGGATTCATTACTATGCTACTTGGGCCACCTTCGTGTTCCTTCAAGAGAGTGTGCCAAGCTGATTTGGGAGGCACACTATAGTCAAGTCGCAGGACACTTTAGCATGGAGAAAAATATGGCCATACTAAAAAAGTATTTTTATTGGCCAAATATTCAATAGGATGTTGGAAAATACATAAGATAATGCACTGCATGTGCCATCACCAAGTCAACCATTAAGAAGAAAGGATTGTATACGCCACTTTATACTCCTAACAGACCTTAGGAATCCATATCCATGGACTATATGAATGGCCTTCCATTTACTAAGAATGTAAATGACTGTGTATTTGTGATCATCGATAAATTTTCTAAGTTGAATATATTGGCTGCTTACAAGAAGAATATCTTAACAAAGGCCATTGTCATAATATTATTTGAATGAGTGTGGGTACATTTTTGGATCCCTCAGAGGATTATATCATATCACAATAGCAGGTTCCTAAGCACGTTTTGGTCTTGCCTTTGGTCATTTTTGGACACCAAGCTCACCAAGTCGACTACAATACACCCCCAGACTGATGGACAGACATAGGTCATCAACATGATGATTGTGAGCATACCGCATATGTACAACTCTAAGCATATGTGGACATGGGATGAGATTCTCCCATATGTGAAACACAGCTGTAATAGATCTCTCCATATCTTGATTGGACATGATCCCTTTGAAGTGGGCATAGGATTTCAACCATTATGTCCCCTTGATGTTGGAATGAATTTTGCAAATACACAGGAATAATTTTCCCATGTTCAGTCTGAATTTGATAAAGAAACTAGGTTGATTGAACACGTTTAACACATCCACTAGTAGGTTCACAATATCTTGGAGAAATGCAATTCCAAATAAAAACAAAGACAAGATCAACATCAGATACCCCATAAGTTTCAGGTGGGAAATTTTTCTTGGTTACATATGCAAAAAGAGAACCTCGCTAGAGCCCATCATAAGCTTCTTCCTCTCTGATACTATCCTTACACCATCAGAAATTTTAAGGGAGACAACACTTTTGATCTCAGTATCCCCACATTCCTTCACTTGGCTTATTTTGATCATACTTTTCACCATTGATAGACACATCAAATATTGTTGGGAAATTAACACCAACAGATCTCAAGCCAAATTGCATTAAAAAAGTCACAAATGATCAAATCATGGACACATAGATCAAGAACACTTGAAAACAGAGGATCCAATTGTATTTAGTTTTCAAAGATGGCCAACTCTTGCAACAGGGAAAGTGGCTCTCTAGGGATGAAGTTCAACAGAAATTTCCCCAGCTCATGGAGGCACTAAACGCAATGGGGACCATTGCTTCCTAAGGAGGGAGGATTGGTCTAGGTGGATATTGGTGGCCACTCACCTATTTCACTTGGAACCCCAACATTTTTTCTTTCAGTTGCCTTAATTATAGCACAATTTACTATTTTTTCCATTTTTTCAGGTCCTGAACTTCCAGACTCATTTTGAGGCCCTAAATGTCATTTTTTTTGGAAAACAGACAAAATTATAGCTTGTGGAAGGGGTTTGCATTCGAAAGTTATAATCCTCAAATAGATATTTCTAACGAGTTATCATTTGCGTCAAACAAAGGTCGTATGTCAAAGTTACGACCACGAGAATTTGGTGTACTAACTAACCCCAACGGGGCCCACAAAATTTTGGTACTTCATCTCATAGGGTTAGGTTTTTGAATTTTTAGGATTTAACCTTGTTTCTAAATAATAAAAAGGCATTCGAGCCTCATTGTAACATAGTCAAAGGCATGTAGCCTCCACATATATTCTTAGAGATAAGCTACTATCGCCCAAGCTAGTTTATTTTCATTCTACATGTAAACAATTTTTGGTATTTTGTTTTTAATGAATTGAAGTTTAGTTTAAACTATAGCGATGTGTTTTTTTTAAGCTATATTTCATCGTTCCTGCTTAAATTTGGAACACCATTTTTCCCATGGTTGACTATGATTTACTATGGTTAAATATGGTCAAATTATGGTTAACCATGGTCACGATAATTGTTTAAGTATAGTTGAGTATGATAGATTATGGTTGACTATGGTTAACCTTATTTGATCTAAGCTTGGTGATGTTTGATCAAATAAACTATATTTGATATTAATTAAATATAGGTGACTATCATAGTTTGTGCTAATAATGGTTATCCATGGTTTGACGGTGTTAACCATGGTTGAGCATGGTTGACCTTATTTTCCATGGTTTTCTATGGTTCACCATGGTTGAGTTAGTTTGACCATGGTTGAACTTATTTACCGTGATTGATCATGTTTAGCCATGGATGAGCTTGCTTGACCATGGTTATCTATGGTCAACATATGATCAATTATGGGTGAATATGGTTGATTAAGGTTGTCCACATTTAATTTTAGACGATTGTGGCTAGCCATGGTTGACCATAATGACCATATTTACTATGGTTGACCATATTAATCATGGTTTACCATATAGACCATGGTTTAACATTGTTCAATAATGTTTGACCTTGGTTGACCATGATTGAACATTGTTTGACCATGTTTGACCTTAGGTGACCATGGTTGGCCATATTAATCATGTTTACAATAGTTGATCAGTTTCCCTATGGTTTTTTGTGATTGACCATGGATGACCATGGCTAGACATATTACCATGTTGACCATATTTGACTACATTGTTTAAGGTTTAATATGATTGATGATGGATGACTAAGGTTGACCATGTTTCATCATGGTCAACCATGGGTTGATCATGGCTGACTTAGTAAAACATGGTTGATCGTGACTAATAATGGTTTTGTTTGTGATGTAAGTGTTTGCTTGTCATGGTGCAACATCATTATTTTGTCCAATTGCAACATTCTTTATTGTTTGTGACATTGTAAAATTGATTTTTTGTTTATTTTTTATTCATTCTCTTATCAATTTTTTTTTTCCATTTTTTGTTCATTGCTTTATGACATCAATATTTTTTCAATGCATTATAACATTTTATTTTTATTTGGTATTGAGTTGGCACATTGTGAGACTCATTTGCTATTCATAGAATTGCAAGTTCATATTTTTTGTTCTTTTTTATTGTATTTTTGTTAATCTTTTTGTTTGTTTTTTTTAATGATATTTGTTCATCACATTACAACGAACAAACATAGTAAAATATATTAAAGAAATATGGTAAAAGCTATATAATAAAATGAGAAAATACATGTGTTCATGAAGTGCTTAAATGTTATAAAAAAAATGTTATATTTTAAAAGAAATAAAAATGAGGCAGATTTTAATAATTTATCGCATTCATTTCAAATCAAAATAATAGTTCAAATTAATGTTATAAAACAATGTGACATTCCAAATAATGAAATATGTTATATTCAAGGTGACACTAGAATGCCTTTAATGTTATCACAAATTTTGACATTTTTCAATAAAGCTAAGAGGTTCAATTTTAAATTTAATGTGATATCAAGCCAATAACAAAGTTTTAAATTTAATGTGATATTAAATCAATAAATCAATAACAAAGGAAAGAAGTGATAGATTTGAATTTAATATCATATTGTCATCGATGGCATGTTTTAGCTTTTAAAATCATCATATTTAATATAATTGTAATATAATAAATTGGAAAGAAAGTTCACGAAATGCTCTAGTGAAATGTTATAGAACATTGTTGTATCTTAAGAGAAATAAAATAGGAGACTAACTTTAATAATGTAACATTTTGACATTTTAAATAAAGGTATAGTTCATAGTAATGAAAATTACGAAACATTGTTACTTTCCAAATAGTAAAATATATGATGTTAAATGTGAATTTAATGTTGGCACATATTTTCACATTTTTTAATAAATTCAAAACATTCACGTTAAATTTAAAATGATATTTGAATCCAACAACAAAGAAAAAATTGAATTGAATTTAAAACATAGTGCCACCAAATGCATGTTTTAAATTTTAAATTCATCAAATGTAATATCCAAATGACATGAGTGATAAAATCATCAAATTTAATATTCAAATTTTATGATCCTTTCATATAGGAAAAAAAAGTAAGTAATAAAATCATTAAATTTAATATTCAAATTGTATAAGTGATGAACATTTCATATTGGAAAAAAATAACATATATTATTCCAAAATGCAATTAGATTAGGGGTCAAACACAACATCAAATGTGATTAGATGATTAAAGTATCTGAAACCACTTGGTTTCCTCCAAAATTCCTTTAAGAAATATACAAAAATACCACATAATTATATTAAAATTAGATAAAAGTTTAAGTGTTTCATCATAATGGTGGCATGGACATGCATAATAGTGACTAGATTTTGCATGTGTGTAAGGTATTCTTCTTGCATAGCGATATCACACAAAATAGAAATAAATTTTGAATAATTTGGATTGACCATAACAACAAGGGAATAAATGAATGATTAAAGAAATATATTAAGAATAGATGAGAAAAATATTGAAACTCAGAAGAAAAAATATCATACTGATTAGGGAAACTTCAATACTAGCCAAACTTCGATACTTACGACTAGTATGAAAATAACTACGAATATTTTAATTGAAAGTACTGTTTTGTACGATATTTAGTTCTTCTTTATTCATTTATTACATATTTATTGTGTTAATATTGTAAACAAAGGAGTTCATTCTCCCTCTCTTATAGGAGAATGAGTTCATTTCAAACTATGCATACTTCCTCTCTTATAGGAGAATAAGTTCATTTCAAACTATGCATACTTATGCTTTCACTCAAAATTTTTGCAAATGAATGCTAGTATTTAATGTAGGTTTGAACTTCTAGAATCATGTGTGATAGGGCTCGTCAATCAGTTCGCACATGATTCCAGAAGTTCAAACCTATATTATGTATCTGATTGTCAAAACGTTCATGCCTCAATACTAGTATTTGTAAAATTAATAAATAAACATATGGATTTTAATTCTTAAAATATAAATAATATTTAAATAAATAAATAATCATATATATATAAATATAAGAAATATTTGAATAATCAATATTAATATATATAACTATAATTAATTGTAGTTGAAATATTTCAATACATTATAATAGAGACTAGAACATGTACAAACGCGTAATGAAAATGAACATGAAGTCCATTAGTCCCTCTCATAACAATTTAGATAAAAAATGTGGAAAAGAAATGAATGAATCGAAACAATACTGGAAAAAAATGATAATTGTTTTTAGTATATAGTCAAAACATATATTTTAGAGACAAGCATATGTAAAAAAATTGTGACATATTTGATAATGTCTTCAATGAAAACAATTTTGAAACCTTGAAGATTAGGACATGTATCCATATGAAGTGGTGGTATGTCATTGATATAATTTGTATTTCAAAGAAGTGGGAATGTTGGCATTGATGTCAACAATGTTTGTTTGCCATATCATTGATGTCAACCTAATGATAGTAGCTCTCATGGTTTGTGGTTTTTAAGAAAATATATTAGAAATGAATTGTCATTTTTTTGATGCAAAGGTTTTGACTTGAGGCAGATATGTTGATCCATGATGAGGTAGTTGGTCATCTAGGCCTCCTAACCTAATGCATATGTTTTTGACATGCTAATCCATTTGTGATGATGTTATTTTTTATGGAAAGGAGTTGGAGGAAGTTTGAGAGGGTCTAGAGAAGGTGTAGGAGGCCTTACAATATTTGGAAACAGTTGCAGATCAATGTTTCTGGTAGCAGAGGGCCTAAATTTAGGGTATTGTAGTACTACAAGGGAAACCTATGTTAGGAGCTCAGGTTTTGTTCATAATACTTGTGTTACCTATCCATATAATGATTTTCCCAAAAGGAGAGGGTGCATTATGGCATGTATGGTGAGAAAATGGAATATAACATATAGAAAACCAATGTTTTTCCTATGGTAATCAAGAGAAGGTTCATTTGAATTAATCTAAAATTATATTAATTTACTTGTGAATAATGAAAGTGTGAGTGCATTGATGAATTGAGTAGTGGAGAGAGTGGATGAAATTGTTTAAATAGATGAGAAAATCGATTAATGTGAGGTTAGATAGTGAGTATAATGTGAGCAGAGGTCTACATAAAGAGTATAGGGTGAGATCCTATGGTAGATGAACATATAGAGGTCAATATACTGAACTAAGTGCACACACAAATATCAATGGAAAATATCAGAAATTTGTGAGATGCATGAAGAGGCCATGAAAAATGATTGAAAATGCATAGTTTGTTCGAATGCTTGAGGCAGAGCATGGGGAGGATGTAGCAAAAGTCAATTAGAGGAATAATGTTTTAGATCGGGGTTTAATGGTAGAGATAAAAATCATAGTGTAGTTGCATGGGTGTATGAACGATATATTTTTGTTTCCAGGGGAAGTAAATTCACTTATATCACTATAGCTTTATATATATCTCTACTCTATTATTATGGTTGAGTTGTTGTAATCATAATGGTTTTTGCTGATGGGGTTGTGATTAGTGTGTGTATGTAGTAGGATTATTGCATAATTTTGTAGATCCATATAATTTTGTTATGTACTATTTATATTTTGCAATGAGGGTTTGCTTTGCCAGTATGGTTTTGTGTGTGATATCCATGCCTTATATGTTGCTGCAAAATATTATTAAGAGTTGGATTTTGGCGTGTTGATATGATAATGATGTATTGAGAGTGTGCATGCAAGAGATTTAATGTGTGAATCATGTTTATTGTGGTGTTGCAGGAGTTTTATGTATGTTGTTGATTGTTGGTGATCATATTGGTTGTTGGAGAGAGATTATGTTGGAGAGATAGTGTTGGGGAAAAATAATTGTCTATCATTTAATTTTTCAACCCGAGGGTTTTGTAAGCTTGTGAAGCATGCGTTCGTTGTATGTGCTAGAAATTATCTTTCAGTTTAGATCAATATAACTACAAAATAACAAAAACCAATTCATATAATCTATGAAATCAAATAATGAAAATGAAATTCAACTAACCTATGAAATCAAGTAACGAAAATAAAGAAAAAAAATTCAAAAGAAAATATAGCGTGCAATCACACTTGCAGGAATTGAAATTTTAATCTAAGAAAGCATTTCAAAACATATATTTAGTTACTCCAACATTCAATTATGAAGTATGATCTTCTTGAGATAGTGTTAAGTAACCAATTATACCTAATGAACTAGAAAACCAAGTAAAGTATGAAAAAGGTAACTCAGTAATTGCACTTATTAAATATTCAATCATTCAGTCCTGAAACATGATTAAATCATTTTCTTTGGAATATCAGTGATGCAACTAAGTGAGGATCTGAAAGAAAAATGTGAAAGCATGTAAAACTCACTGTAAACAACTAATGTATATTTGACTTCCTGAAACATTCAATGTGAAGTATTACCCTCTTGAGATGCTATGTGAGAAGTCAATTATGCCTTAGTCTCTAAATTCCTAGAAAGAAAATAACAATGTACAGAGTAAATTGAATCATTGTATGCATTAGACATTCAACCATTTAGTTTAGGATCGTCATCTTGGAATGGATTTTGAAAACATCCATTGACATAGTTAATTGACAATTTTGTTCTAAGAAAATGAATGACAAAAAAGTAAGGAAACTAGGCAACTGTGTATTCTTATTACTTCAATCTTAAGTCAATTTGAAAACAGAGTTATCTATCTTCATGAAATATTTTAGAAGAAAAATGATTACACAATTATTCTAAAACTAATACTAAGAAATAAAATAAACTGTAATCTATAAAAGCAAGTAAATCTCACACATTTTAGGCAGCTGATCTAAAAGTATGAGAGATGGTAAATTGAGATGCTCCATATGTACGCAAAACAAAATCAAAAGGAAGGAACATTCATGAGTATGGTGCCACAATCTAATTGTGTATTCAAAGCTTGAGCATAACTCCAATTTTACACATGGTTTGATAGGAGAAAGCTTCCCCTATTTATACAAAAGATGAGAAACTATCTCATTAATGAGAGTTAGTGAATCTCTCCCTATATCTCTAGAGTTACAATCCAAATAGGAAGTGATAAGGCACATGTATTCTTAGAGTTACATTAGAAATAGGAAATGAGACACATATCCTTATGATCCCATGATCTTCTCCATCCAAATTCGAATTTGGCCTTAGGAGTCCACATAAGGGTCTTCTGGAAGCTTCTTTTTGACCTACACATGGCAAAAAACTCATTCCACTTGTTAGGTATAAGTATGTGCATATTATTTTCTAATTTTTAACCACAAATTCACTTAAAAATTCTAGGAATCAATAAAGTTTGGAAAAACATAAATGTAACCCAATAGTGGTAATGGTAAAGCAAATGTAATGAAATGGAGGTGGAGTGAAGGTGATGATATGGAAACGTAAGTGAAAATGTAATGGAAGTGAATGAAAATTTCAAGGCCTAACAGATAGTATTTAGTTAATTTGATTATTGTATGTTACGGGTAAAGTGTGAAAATCAGATGAAACGAGGCTCGCTATTTTGTTGATTTGAGTTTATGGGCCCATTATGAAATATTTTGAAAATAGGCCCATGGGATGTGTTTGAAGGTTGGGGCATTCATTAGGCAAGTGGTGGCTTGTTTATTCAGGGTATAGTGGCATCCTTCAGGTAGTAGACTAAGAACTTGGGAGTTGTGGCTTCCATATAGTGGTGGTTGGGCAAGGCTTGTTGGGAGTTGTGGCTCCCAATAAGTGGTCATCTACAAAGTCGAGGGAGTGGTGGTTTGTGGTGTTTTCCTCCAGATTGTGGCCTGCAAAGTTCATATAGGTTTTTTCCTGGAGCAAGTAATCAATCACATGATTGGAAATGTGTGGCTTGCAGACTAATGGTGGCTAGTGAATCAGATGTAAAATATGTTTTTTTATATTAGATTTGACAATGACGAAGACTATCCTCCAACGGTGGGTTTTACCCTTGTGGTTTCCACCTTACATTTGGTATCATTGTGTGATGTGCTTATTTATGTGTTGTTGTTGATGTCATGGTTCTATGCTTGATAGTATTGCTACTCATATTATTGTGGTTATACATATGCTATTTGTTGCTAACACATTGTGATGTGTTGGTTAATTAGTGCATGATTTAGTGATTGAAATAAAAATAGGTTAAAATTGGTCCTAAGTCATACTGATTCACCCCCTCCCCCCCGAACTCTCAGTAGATCTCAAGGTTTCGAACAAGTGGTATTAGAGCAGGGATCTTGATTATAGGTTGATCGCTAAAGAGTAGATATGCGAGTGTTTGGAAAAAAAAAAGATTTTTTATTTTATTTTTATTTTTATTTTAATTATTTATATATATATATATATATATATATATATATATATATATATCAGAATGAATTCTCCAAGAGTGTCTTCACTCACAACATAAAGTTTCAAGGTATGGAAAGAAAAGATGAAATATTTATTATGATCTCATGGATATGACATTTGGTATCTTTTCTGTGAAGGATGTGAAAGGGTTCTATCTTAGAAAAGGTATTGCAAGGGGATGCTTGAGCAAGATGCATAATGCATGAAAATTATCACAACATAAATATGGAGAAATTAACATGTCAAAACTATGTGAAAGATATTTGGGATAGATTGGAGATCCTATTTGGTGGTGATAGTAGTAGCAACAATTGTGAATTAGAGAATACTAAAAAAAATAATGGAAAGAATAAGGGTCCGCAGAAGGAAGAGACTCAGCTTAAAGGAACAAATTCCCTTAGTGTGAATGTTGTAGAAAAACTTAAAGATAAATCAAAAGATGAAGTCTTAGCTGAACCAATTATGCTACAAGAGAATATATCAAAAGCTTAAAAAATGGATTATTTAATTTTGAGTCATGAATTTAATTGATCTGATGATTTTCATAGTGAAGAAGAGACTTTTTACATGCTCCTTAAGGAAAAATATGAGTATGCAATGGTAGTGATTGAAAATTTATCTTTTGAAGTGAGTACAATAAAACCTCATGTAGAAATCATTAGAATATTTTTCAGATCTTTTACTAAAAGGAGAATGAATTTAGAGAGGAGATACTTAGCCTGATGATTCAGCTACAGGAGCCAAAGAAAATAGAGGATGTATTGACCAATTAGAAAAAGGAGAAAGAAGTTTGAATTGTAGACTTGGAAAGTGAAGTGGTCTCCATGAGGAAACATATAGAGAAGAAGAATGATCAGTTGAAGCAAGATAAGAAAACCAATCCCTTGGATAGTATGCTTCAAAACCAAATATATCCTATGAATAGATCTAGTCTTGGCTTTGGAGAGTCTAGTTCACAACCATCAAAAAATAACAATGAAGAATGAAATAAGCCTTTAGTGGAGAATGGGACCAAAAACGAAAACAAGAAAGGAAAGAGACAACAGATCCACCAACAACGTTCAAGTAGAGAACCCAGAGGAGAATTTACATTCATAAGAAATTTCACTCATAGAGTTGATAGTGGAGTATTTCATAGAGTAAATAATCCTTTTCCTCCTTGATGGACGTTATTGAGTGCTTTATTTGTCACAATTTGGGACATGTGGAATCTATTTGCAGAAGCAGAATGCACACATCTATGCAGTCATTTGAAAAACAAATAAGATGACCTTCCTTTAGGTATACAAGTTCGTTTAATGGTTATTATTAGTCTTGTAAATTGTTTGGCCATAAGGATATTGATTGAACATTTAACATGTGTATATGGAGGTCTATCATGACCAACAAAAGATCATATACCTTGGGCTCATGTCTTGTTCATGTGGAATGTTACGTGTGCCACAATTTTGGGCACATGGCCAAATATTGTAGGTTTCCCAAGTTCTTCAGACCATCTAGCCAAAAGGAGAAAAAATTCAAAGTGGACCTAAAATAAATATAGAAGAGAGTGCTAAAGAAAATAATCATCCAATGATCGAGTGGAATAAAAAGGAGGAGCAAATAGGAACGTGTGGCATTGCACTTTTCTCACGTGATGATGAATGTAATGAACCAATAGGAGTGTTGGGAAAAGGAAAGGCCAACCTTGGTGACAAGAAGACAAATGCAACTAATGTGTGGCTAGTCGAGGGTCTAAAGCATAATATATTTAGTGTGAGGCAAATGGTTGATAGAGGCATGTAAGTGGTAGTCAACCCAAAATGTTGTTTCATACAGAAAGAATGTTCAAAGAGAGTGATTTCCAAAGGATTCAAAACACCAAATAATGTGTATGTGTTAAAGGGAAGTGTGAGAATAAAGAAGAGATTGAATAAGAACTCTTCCTCATCAGATTATGAGTAGGATAAATTAGCCCATGTTGGAGTCCATTCTTGCATGAAATATATCTTAGACTGCAAAAATGTATGAGAGGCCTTCATAACCTCAAGCGGAGGGCATGGAAGAGTATGGAAGCATGAGGTATCATGAGGTGTTTTTGATGAGTAACATTATGGGATCATGGATATGTGTATTAGTTGTAACAACAAGAACATGTTTGATCATGATTTTACTTGTCCATACAGTTCCATAGGATCAACATGTCCATTGGAAGAATAATGAGCTTAGGGGGGGCTATGATTTCACTCATACTTTCACTAATTTGTCTCATAGCATTTTTTCCTTGTATCATCATGAGTTGGAAGATGTCATCATTGTAATTGGATGCGTCTCCATATATTTGGTCATGCAATGGTGTGATAATTATAGTGTTGGAACATCGTGCATGGGATGTAAAGCAACATGATTCAACCGTGCACCTGTTATAGTTGTGTACTATCTTTTTTGAGTCAGCTCTTGGTGAGTCTTCATTATGATATGTATGCATAGGAGTTGATATATATATTTCAGGCTTGTATGCATCCAAGTATGAAATCATTATGTTGGATGGGTATGAGAGAGAGAGAGAGGTATTTGTCATGCATTATATTAGACTATTGTATCAACCATGTATGCTCTCATGTGAGCAATATCAACCCTGTAACATTGTTACTTTCATCATTTGGTCTATCTGATTAATTGGTCTTGGTGTTAGGCATTTTTTGAGAAGAGTCTTGAGTTGGTTTAGCCATGGGTGGGCTTATGGAGTCATTGGTACAACCATGTATTTGTATTTATTAAGCCTTGTATCTCATGTATTAGCCCTGTAATTTCATTATATATCATTTGTACATGAGTTTTATGGTGTTTTTTTTGGTTGGTGGCCACCCTTGTTTCTTCGAGGAGGTATTTGTAGCAGTTAATTTTGATATGCAACAATATTGAGAAGATGGTTGCAACCCCATTTCATGTTTAGGGTGAGTACTTTTAGCTTGTAGTCAACATGGTCTTGAGCATGATAGGGAGGGTACTTCTATTATCTGTCACATTGTTGGCACTGTATTTTAGTGTTGGTATTTCCCTTTTTCATTGATGTCAAAGGGTGAGTGAAATGGGAGTGTATGGATATCGGCAGAGTTTCGAGATCAGGTTGAGGTTGACATCAATGCCAAAGGGGGAGCATGTTGGAATTCTAGTTTTGGATTTGATGTCAACAATGACTGTTTTTCATATCATTGATGTCAACTTGATGATGGTATATCTCATGTTTTGTGGTTTCTATGTAGATCTATTAGACATGAGCTGTCATTTTTTTGCAAAGGAGTTGACTTGATGCAGAGATGTTGATCTATGCTGAGGTAGTTGGACATCGAGGCCTCCCTGATCTAGATTAAATATGATATGTTATAAATTGTAATCACTTTAAATAAGAATTACTTATACTCTTTAATCAATTACCAAGTGAAATTACCATCAGAAATACCCTTGGAAATGTCTGCAATGTGTAGAAAACCCGAAAAAACTCACTCAAAAATAATATCACAAGTGTTTCCTTCAGGAAGTGAGTTGGTAATGAAATTTTCCTTCATATTACCTATATTATCCTAGCTCTTTATGTGGGGTTTCCACTAAATACCTGAACTCTTCCTTCAATTCCTCCATTTTTCCATCTACTCAGCTTCGAGACTTAAAAGACTTGATCCTATACTTCCTCAAGCACCTCCTGACTTTGTAGAACCTTTTCAAAACCATAACAAGCCTCTGATAATCATGAAAAAGCCTCCAAAAATTTTCTTTGAAAGCATTACGAAAAGAACATAAATTCCACCTTGTCAGGTACCTATGCATCCTCCTGCAACTTTTCTTCAATTCACAAAGGGTGAGATACATTCTAGGTTGACATCAATGCCAAAGGGGGAGCATGTTTTGATGTAGAGGTGTTGACATGCGGTAGAGATGTTGATCCATGCTGATTTTCTTATCCATCTATGCCTCCATGATCCCAACCTAAATAATATGTGTTTGGAATTATATTCCATTTATAATTATGTTATTTACGATGTAAAGGAGTTGGAGGAAGTTTGACAAGGTCTGGAGATGGTGTAGGAGGCCTTATAGGCTTCAGAGACACTTACATATCAATTTTTTTAGAAGAAAAGGGAATAAATTTATGGTAACGAAGGTAATAGAAGGGAAAACTGTGTTAGTAACTCAATTTTTATTCATGATGCGTATGTTTCCCCTCCATATAATTCTTTTCCCAAAGGGAGAGGGTGCATTATGGTTTGTAGGGTCATAAAATGGAATAAAACCTCCGTAAAACCAATGTTTTGCCTATGGTAATCAAAATAATATTCTATTTAATTAATCTACAATTGTATTGATTGACTTGTGAGTGATTAAAGTGTGAATGCATTGATCAATTGAGTAGTGAAGATACTGGATCAAATTGTTTAAACACAAGAGAACATCCATCAATGTGACGTTAGATAGCGAGTATAAGGCAAACAAAGGTCTGTATAGAGAGTAGAAGATTAGCTCCTATAGTATATGAACATATAAAGGTCAAGCTAATAAATCATGTTCACACACAAAGATTAATGGTAGAGATCGAAAATTAGTTAGATGCATGAAGAGGGAAAAAACTATGACTAAAAAGGTAGAATTTGATTTGATGGTTGATCCAAAGTATGGAGAGGCTATAGCAGAAGTCAATTAGAGGCATAATGTTTCAGATTAGGGTTTTATGGTAGAGAGACAAGGTATATTTTAGTTGCATGGGTGTATGATTTATATCTTTGTGTTTTCACGGGAAGATACTTCACTTATATTGTTTTAGCTTTATATCTATGGCTACTCTATTATTATATGGTTCAGATGTAATTAGAATGGTTTTGATACTGATGGTTTTATGATTTTTGTGTGTATGCAGGAGGATTGTTACATGATTTTGTAGATCTATATAATGTTGTTATGTACTATTTATATTTTTCACTAAGGGTTTGAATTGCTAATAGGGTTGTGTGTGTGAGAGATATGCCTTATATGTTATTGTAGAATATTGTTAAGAGTTGGATTGTGGTGTGTTGATATGTTGTTGATGTATTGAGAGCGTTTATGGAGGATATTTCATGTTTGGATCATATTTATTGTGGTTTTGTAAAATTTTATGTGTGGTGTTGATTATTTGTGATCAGATTGGTTGTTGCAGAGAGAATGTGTTGGAGACACAGGATTCAATTGATGTGATTATTATATTTTATGAGTGTAGTGTGAAAATAAGATGAAATAAGGCTCACTATTTTGTTGATTTGAGTTTATAGGTCTAGTATGAAATAATTTGAAATTAGGTCCATGCGATGTGTTTGAAGGTTGGGGCATTAATTAGGCAAGTGGTGCATTTCCAAGAGAGTGGTGGCTTGCGTATTCATGATGTAATGAAATTAATTAGGTAGTGTTATAAGAACTTGGGAGTGGTGGCTTCCATCCAACGGTTTTTTTATAGTCCACTGGTGGTTGGGAACGACTTATTGGAAGTAGTGGCTCCTAGCAAGTGTTGGCTTGAAAAATCGAGGGAGTGGTGGATTCCTGCAAGTGGTGACCTTCAAATTTCATACAGGTTGTTGTTTAGAGTGACTATTGGCTTGCACGATTGACAAGTTGTGGCTTACACACTAATGGTAGAAAGTGAATTAGATTTAGAAGATTTTTTATGATAATAGATGAGACCATGATGAAGACTATCGGTTGACGGTGGTTCTTACCCTTGTGGTTTCCACCTTACATTTGGTGTCCTTGTGTAATGTGCTTAGTGTTTTGTTGTTGTTATATGTCTTGATGGTTTATGGTTTATGCATTATCGATCTCATGGTTATACGCTCATTCGTATTGTTGATAATATGATTGTGGTTATACATATACTAGTTGTGACTAACACATTGTGATGTGTTGGTTAATTAGTGCATGAATTAGTGGTTGAAATAAGAAGAGGTTAAAATTGTTGATAAATCACACCATATATTCACTCCCCCCTTGCCCCCCTCCCTCATCAATGCTCAAGGTTTCTAATAGGGAAATTATTTCCATTTCCAATAATATCATTGCAGTGATAAAATGATGGTATTTATAAATGATGTTCTCTAACCTGGATACACTATTAATAATTTCTAGGGAGATAAAGCCAATGAGAAAATCATATAATTTGGATGGAACTTCCATGTAATTGGACATAAGTACTTTCCCATTCACTATGTCAAAAGGAAGATATATGAGGATTTTTTTCATTAATATCTATATAAATATCATGCAACAAATTCCATTTGAATCCCAAACCATCTTCAAAGTATTCTAAGCTTTGTTCACCATAGAGTTAACTAAATTGAAAAGTCTCAACTTCCCCAATAATTTAAACACAGGTGGAACCATCATTGATGAGATAGATAAGCTACTTCTTATAAAATGATAGTGACATGCATCATATGTTAGGGATAGGGATAGATGGAATTTATTTTTAAAACCATCCAACCAATATTTAGTGTACCCATAAGTAGAATAATCATCATAATATTTTCATAAATATGACCAATAAACATTTATTTTATAAAATACAACCTCCTTTAGGGGACTAGTTTCACCATAAGGAATATTTTACTCCTCTACACCCTACTAATGTTGTTTTAAATGTAAAAATGTGACTGAATGTTTTTATAAATATGTAGGAGGAAAACCCTATCATATTTTTTGTGAATTTAATTTTTTCTAATAAAGAAAATAAGCCTCATTCTCTAACCAATGCTGACCCAAGATTTGTAAAAGTCATCCCGAAATATTTCATTACAAAATAATTTTTTAAATAAGAATAGGTTGTAAACATAGATAATAAATTTATTGATTAAAGTTTATACTCAACTATGTATCTTGAATATATAAAAAGAAGAATAAAAACAAGATATATATCCTATTCTATTTTAATTATGGAATAATGTAACCATATATATATATATATATATATATATATATATATATATATATATATATATATATATATATATATATATATATATATATATATACATACATACATACATACATACATATATATGTATGTGTATGTATGTATGTATATATATATATATATATATATATATATATATATATACATACATACATACATATATATATATATATATATATATATATATATATATATATATATATAGTACTAAATATCAAATTTTGTTTTCCACAGGAACAATCATAGCTTTTATTAATGTAAATAAAAGTTACATGTTGTATATGCATGTGCATATGCAGATCAACATTGTAGCTGCCAAATAGATAGTGCTAAAAATAAAAATAAAAATACATCTGCTATGTGTTCATATATACATACATCCACTATAAGTCTGATTGATATATATATATAAAAGAAAATATAAACAAAAATGTTTTTTTGTTCAGTTGTATAATCTATCGAGGTCCATCCCCCCATCCGAGTGTAGGATCAAAAGGTCTGTGGAAGAACTAGTCGAATGCATGCTCGTTCTATTCCTGCACCTCCATATGTGTTGTCAATAGGTGCGACGCCTCCTTGGAAAGGAGGTCGAAAATGGTGCTCCTCTCCCTGAAAATGTGATGACATGAAATATGATCAAATTATGTTTTGGGCAGTAGAGTTTCAGCCAGTATATTCTGTGGTGTGTGTGTGTGAATCGATAGATCAGAAAACCAGTCAATGATGGTCTTAGAATCCCAAAATATTTGTAGAGCATGTATATCTTTGGTGATGGAAAATTGAAGTAGGTACAAGAGGCATGATAGTTCTGCAAAATTTTTGGTGCTGTGACCAAGTCCAATTTTGAATTTATAGATATGATGATCTGAGAGATGAAGAATAAACCCACCACCACAACCGTGAGACTGTGCAGATCTGTTGAAATATGCCCAAGGATATGAATGATCATTGATCTCGAGGGTGATGATATGAGGGAAAGGATTAGGTGGTTCATCAGGGATAAAATGATATATGGAAAGGATATGGGCAACAGATGAGGGCCAATGATGTGGGGTGTCATGAAAGATGGATCGATTACGAGCCATCCAAATATTCTAGCAAATAAGAATGGGCAAATTCCGAAGTTTGTGGGGAGTAACAACATGCCACCAATGGTCCCAAGAATCTGTAATAGAATGAACAGTCCAGTGTTTTCCAATATGAAGAGAAGAAAGTGTAATCACCCAAAGTTCAAGGGAGACACAGTAGTTTAGAAAAATATGTTGTGTGTCTGCTACCGCTTCTTTACAGAGTGCACATCTGTGTGGTCCAGAGAAGGTTTTTTTTTGTAAATTGGCTCTAGTAGGGATTTTTTCGCTGAGTATACACCACATTAGTATTCGAGCTTTGGCAAGTCCTTTGAGCTTCCAGAGGTAGTGCCACCAAGGGATGAGTGGATCAGGTCTGTTTTTCCAATAGATATGAGAATACCCATATTTTAGTGTATACCATCCCATTTTAGATATGGTCCATATAATTTCATCATCATAAGCCTTCAATTGGACACAGGTTTCATGCAAAGCATCCAAATATGAAATCCAGGTTCTAGTCCACTGTGGATGTAGTTGTAGAGCCCGATGATCCAATCACCCTTGTGAGAAGAGTGTTGTACTCTCCGCATGAGCAATCTGATTAAGTGTCCTGTAAATGGCTCGATTGAGGGACGCTATAAGAGCCTGCAGAAGTAGATGTGAATTCCTGCAACCAACCCATGAATCATGGCCGATATGAAGCCTGTTTCCATTGCCAATATGCCAGGTCAGGTCATCCTTTATACACTCGATCGTTGATGTGATCGCATGCCAGATAGTGGAATATTTTGTGTGGTGCTCTAGTGGTGACCGAATCCACTCAATGGGAGTGTGCAGATGAATATATTTCTAAAGTGTCACCCTTGTCTATAATTGTTTCCCATCAGAATTGTCCAACCAAGCTTAGCAGCTAAGGCAAGTGCAAAGGTTGAAAGGTCTTTGATACCCCATCCAACCCAACACTTGGGTAAAGCAATACGAGACCAATTAGTCCAGGAAAAGGTGTGTCCCTCTTTTGCGCCCAACCAAAGAAAGCGCCTACATATTTTCTGTATTTTTAGGAGTATACCTTTAGGAATCCATGCCAGTGACATCCAATATACAGGAGTGGCCTCAAGTACTGATTTGATCAGAGTCAGCCGACTAGCTCTTGATAACCCGTGATGGCACCAGTTGTTCAACCTTTTTTCAATTTTAGTTATGAGCCAATTCCAATCTACAATTTTGTAGCTCATAGGTTTGAGAAAGAAGTCCAGTTACTTCAATCCATCTTAAAATAAGTGAGATTGTAGGGAAATCTCTGTTGAACATAGTATATTTCATGTGGAGTACAACCATGGTAGGTCAAAGTGGATTTATAGTTATTGCACCGCATCCCTATGGAAATACAAAATAGATGCAATATCACTCTGATCACGGTGGAGTCACTAAGAGTCCCATTAAGGAAGATAATAATATCATCTACAACTAAGAGATGAGTGAGTACACAATTATCAGATAATTTAATTCCTTTCAATATGCCTTTAGATAATTCATCAATAATGCATCTGTTAAGTCCTTCCATAACCAATAGAAATAGTAGGGGAGATAGGGGGAATCCTTGATGAAGTCCCCACTCCGTATGAAAGAAATTGGTTGCCGCCCCATTGATTAGAATGTTGTATGAAATAGTAGTTATGCTGCACATAATCCAATTGATAGTTTGTAAGGGAAAACCCAGATGGGTGAGTAACATGTGAATGTAAAGCTAGTTGACTTGATCAAATGCCTTAGCCAGATCAATTTTAAGAATCATCCCTTTTATTCGTTTAGTATACATAGAGTGTAGTCCTTCTCGTGCAATGCTAATAGCTTCATGGATATGTATATTTTCAAGAAAAGAAAATTGTTCAGGAGATATATAAGTAGATAAGACAGGTTTCAACCTATTAGCAAGAATCTTGTCTATGATCTTGTAAATGCAGTTTCATAAAGAGATTTGGCGATAATCATTAAAAGATGCCGGGTGATCAACTTTGGGGATGAGGGCAATAAAAATATCATTTAAAGCATCCTATATGCATCCAGATTGACGAGTTTCTTCCACTGCTTCCATAAGATCATGACCCAAAAGATCAAATAATGCAAGATAAAATTCCACCGCCCATCCATTAGGTCCAGGGCTCTTGTCCTTTTTGAACCATTTGAGAATAGATTCAAGTTCAATACTAGAGAAAGGTTGCTATAGATCATCCTCTGCTGCTTGATCAACATACGTGGGAAATAGAGATGCCACCTTGATGATTTCAGCCAAGGTTGGTTGAGGAGGTGACTTGTAGATCTCCTTGAAATGAGTGATACCTTTTTGTGCAAGATCTGGAAAATTAGAGGCTTTTGTTCCATCCTCATTATCGAGTTCCCAAATGGTGTTAATAACCTTTCTACCATTGGAAAATTGATGAAAAAAATTAGAATTTTTATCCCCACCTTTAATCCAGGTGGCACGAATTTTGAGTCTCCATTCCTCATTCCTAGTTTGTAGGATCTTTAATCGAGAAATTTCCAATGAAGTGAGCTGAGACTTATCTTCATCAGTTCCAAACCCACCCCCTATAGAGGATTCCAATCTATGGATTTTCTCCTCAATATCAATTAGTTCACCATACTCTGTTCTTTTTTTGTGCTTTTCCCATCTAATGGATTCCTTCTTGATAGTAAGAAGTCTGCGGGTGAATATGGAGGATGGCATGTTTAAATGCGATGGCGGAGGGAGTCTCCAAAGGGTATTCACCATATTGAGATAGTCAGGATCTTGTAACCAAATGGAGAAAAATTTGTATGGGGATGCTGACTTTTTGAATTCCCTAATAATTTCCAGAAATATTGGAAAATGATTAGAGATTCCCCCTGAGCCAATCCATTTTCTAAAGGAACCAAAAGTCTAAAGTAATCCTTCTTTGATGAGAAAACAATCAAGTCTTCGAGCCACCTAATCATCCCTAGTGCGCCTGTTACGCCAAGTAGGAGAGGGGGAGGTAATTAAGGAATCCACCAGGTGATGTGATGAGAGTAGGTGTCTGAAGTAGTCGGATAATGAATCTGCATGTGCATTAGGCCCCCAATATTCAAAAATCTATAGAAAGAAATTCAAGTCCCCAGCCAAAATAATGTTCTCCAGTGGCATACTAGATGCGTTCATGAGAGAGTCCCAATTTTTTTTTCTATTAGAGCAGCGACCATAGATATTAATAATGGAGAAATGCAAGCTAAGAGGCTCCAAGAATATATCCATACCAATGGAATTTTCCCTACCCCAAACATTAATAAGGTTGATGTGGTGGGGGTTAATACAAAGGGCCAGACCCCTGAGCGCCCAGTAGCATCAACAACATGAATGGTCCAACCAGGTAATATAGGGGTGAGAGCATGAGAAACTAGTTTCGCAGAACCATGCATTTCCTGTAGTAAAATTATGTCGGTAGGAGTAGAAGTAAAGAGTCGGTGACGTGAAAGTTGTTTTGCAGGGCTAGCCAGCCCATGACAGTTGAAAGAAAGGAAAATCATTGGGAAACCATGATGGGTGATTATCTTGCTCTAAGAAACCCATCAATTGAGAGTTGTGTGCTGGAGGTGAATTCAATTCCAGTAAGGTGAATAGCTTTGGAAATATGTGAGTGTCAACCTTGGGAAGGTTTATTGGAGGGAGCAGGAAAGCTAGTAAGAGTGCCCAATCCAGTTTGTGAGTGTGTTTGTGGATGAAGGTTGTAGAAATTTTAAGAAGAGGAATCAAAGGGTTCGATAACAATGGGGAGGCAGGGTGAAGAGGGAGTGGGTAAGGGTGAGGAGGGGAGGGGTGCAGGGTGGGAGGAGGAGGTAATCGGAGAAGATGTCACTAATAGGTTGGGTAATGAGGGGGGGGGGGGTGGGGGAAAAGTGAAGGGGAGAAGAGGAGGGTGGAAAAAAAATAGGGGGGATGGAAAAACCAACCAATGGATACTCAGGACACTGTACAGATGCCGAAGAAAGAAAATATGGGAAAGTAAAAGGAGGGGAGGAGGAAGTACCCGCAGTCTGCGGTATTCCAATAGCAGTGGCGACAGACATGGACCGAGTGACCCTGGAGGGAGCATCTGCAGCATCAGAGGGTTCTGCCATCGAGTATGTATCAGATGAGACATTATGACCAGAGTGTGATGACCATATTTGAAGTGAAACTGATACAGGTGCAATAGGATGTCTGCCACTACTAGTGTGAGGAGCCGGAGTCAAACCCGATAGTGGACAATCCTTCAAGACATGTCCCACTTTATGGAAGCAGTGGCAATGAAAGGGCACTCCTTCATAGTCCAATATTTTCTCCTTGGTGGTGTTGTAACATTGTATGTTGATGGCTTCCTCCAGTCCTTCCCGGATATCCAGATGAACCAGTATATGGGCATATGCCATCTAACCAGAGTCGATGAAAGAGTGGTCATGGTCCAAGTAGGTGCCCAGGAGATTTCTAATGTATTTGAACATATTTTATGTCCATAAGTGATAAGGTAGCCCTGGTAGATGAACCCAAATGGGGCCAACTCCAAGAGGTTGTTATAAATAAAATAATGTAAATAGTGATTAATTAGTTAATTAGTATTTAGGTTGAAAGGCCATGTCTGATAAGACATGACCTTTCGTGAAGAGGCACCTGCATAGGTATATAAGGAGGCCTCATTTGTAACATTCAATCATATATCTCATTCATTATACCTTTTATATAATAATGTTTGTATCCTCGTGGATATCTTTGTATTCCAAGTCTTCTGGAGTATTTAGCTTGAGCAGGAACTTTGTTCGCTTCATTTGGTATCAGAGCACTTCGAGCCTTCGGCCGCTTGAGTGCTGCATAGAGCCACGCTCTTCGATCTAGGTCTTTGACCATAAAAATTGTCAACCTTGTTGCCATCGTGACTGAAGCATTCACTACAAATTTTGGAGTTTCTCCATTGCTGAGTTTGTTAGAGGCCTTTGGCCATAATAAAATTTGAAAAAAGAAGAAGGAAGATATATATATATATATATAATAAAAGAGAGAAGGAAAGTTAACATAAAGGGGGAAATAAATTAAAAGGAAGAAAAAAGGATTTAAAAGAAAATAGTTCCAAAAGAAAAGAAAAGAAAAGAAAAAAACAGATATATATAAAGAAGTACATATACGTACATACCAAGACAAATTAAAATTAAAAAGGAAAAAGAAATAAGGAAGAGTAGGTAAGGTTATTTTGATTATTCTTTTAGTGGTTTACAAGCTCGTGGTTTTAGAAGCCCATGGTAATTGCCCATGGTATTTGCAAGGTAAAACAAGAACAAAGGAATAAAAAACCTCTATGTGAGTGGTAAGTTTACTTTTACGTGGAGAACATTAACCTAGTAAAATACACTTAAGTGGACATATATCTTACCGGTGAATATAGGTGCATAGCCACGTTTCAATAGGGTTGTAACTTTTCAAAACAAAAACAAAAAGAGTTAAAAAAAATAAAATTATAAATAAAAATAAATAAATAAAATTAGAATTTACTTAGTCAAAGAACTCATCACTTAAGGAAAAATATATTGAAGGTTATATAAAGATATTAATTTTCAAAAAAACGAAAGGAAAAATATTATTCAGAATTTTTTAAAATATTAAGGAATAATTATTAAAGTTAGGAAGGGTTACGTTAAAAACAAAAACCCTAAAAACTCAATTCAACAAACAAAATGGAATCAATCATTGATGAAAAGGAAATTGAATCTAATTAAGAAAGGAAAGAAGGAAGATTTCCTGAAAATTATAGTATGTTTGTCCGTACGCTAATTAGAATCAAAGGGTCACTTGCGGGAAAGAAAGTTCTCATATCTATCGATCTTAATCAAAAGGATAATTATGTTAGTACTGAATGTGCTAACCAATTAGTGATCCCTGAATCAAATATAATTGAAAAAAATTCAATTAGCGCAAATGAAAAACAATACGACATAAGGAATCTACACTTAAGTATTGGGGAGTATTCCTTGGTCTCACAATTTACCGTTAAAACCTTATTTTGTAACAATAGTGATATAATTATGGGTTACTTTGGATGGAATCACTAGGGTCGTTCATCCTTAATACAAAAAAGAAGTTTTTAACATTCTCCTACAAATGGAAGAAAATAACGCTATAGGACGTTGACTTAAAGGCAAATTCAGTGACACCTGAAGACATTCAAGAAATTTCAAAAGTAATTTCTCAAGAAGGAAAAAAGGTGATAAAAAATATGCAGAAGGAAATTGAAAAAATAACCACTAACAAGAATGACGAAGTTGCTCGCCTTAAGGACAACAATGAAAAATTGCTAATGCAAATTAAGAAACTGAAGAAGGATAAGAAGTTGTTAGAAAACAAGGTGCAACAACTTGTTGAAAAAACGAACATTGATCCAGTAAATGTCTCAACTAAAGAAGATGATAAGCAAGTTGCATAAGAAACAAACTTAGATGCCGGACGAACGAGGAAAATTCTACGTGAAGATTCTGTAACCATCTCCATAACATCCTCGCCAGGTGAAAATCAAAGAGGTTGAACCAAAACAGTTCCCTATCAACATCCAAATCATGGGAGCAGACAACTCAACCAATCTATGTATTCATAACCGAAACAGGATGATATTTCGAAGAATACTAACGAATCATCACAAGTTTCCATTCATCATAAGATTCCACAGAAGATTGATTTAGGATGGTCCGATCCATTCTCAGTGCAACAATTTTGTTTGTCACTTAGAGGATCATATCAACTTGTATCGACAAGGATGAATGCTCCGAGACGAGAAGATGTTCGTAGCAGGAAAAGAAATCGAGGCCTTTCATCGAAAAGCTTTGAGGACAAATATTTTTGAGGGGAAGATAATGTCATAAATAAAATAATGTAAATAATGATTAATTAGTTAATTAGTAATTAGGCTAAAAGGCCATGTCTAATAAGAAATGACCTTTCGTGAAGAGGCACCTGTGTAGGTATATAAGAAGGCCTCATTTGTAACATTCAATCATTATCTCATTCATTATACCTTTTATATAATAATATTTGTATCCTCATGGATATCTTTGTATTCCAAGTCTTCTGGAGTATTTATCTTGAGAAGGAACTTTGTTCACTTTAGAGGTTCACGATCAGGATCAAATAAAGGATTCCATCTTTTGAGTAGAACCAGAGCCATCTCAATGTGCCAGAACTGAGATTGAATAATATCAATGGGTTCTCTGGAGGAGAATCGAAGAGAAAACCAAAGCTTGGTCAATTTGTGAATGGTGGGCATCTCCTAGATGAGATCTCCCCAAATATCTTGTGCCCGGAGTTTCAAGCACTTAACCCCATAGTTCCGGTCGCGGACCCTTCCAACTATAACCTTGTCAACAATGCCCATTATTTTGGCCATCTGTACTCCAGCCCTGAGGGTGAGTAAATTGGCACAATGGTTAGCTTTGGCACATTTCGTGCGGCGAGGAGAACGAGGTGTGGTACCAGGAGGGAGGAGTGCAGCAGCCGAATGCGAGGCGGTGGTCGATACAGATGGGAGTGGAGCGGAGGCGGGTGAGGGGATAATGAAGAAACCGGAGGTCCGACGAGCTGCAGATGGGTTTTAAGCTGAAGGAGGAATGAGGGTCAAGGGGAGGGGGGTGGAGTGCGAGGGCAGAGTAGACCGCAGAGGCATGGAATGCCGAGGGAGATGGGGAGTCACAGGAAATAAGGGGGAAAGAGGTGGGTAGGTGAGGGTTTGTGATAGGAACGTGAGGGATGTGGGAGACAGAGGTCGGAGGTCCGGTGAACTAATGTCTAGATCAACAGCCAGGAAGAATTCCAGCGAGGATGTGGATATATCATGGACCATCAAGGAGTCCAGGTCAGGGAAAGGGATGGGGGAGGGCACCGAGGAATAAGAGACCACAGGAGAAATACCACAAGGAGATGAAGCTGGGAGAGAGACTTGCATACCCGAGGAGAATCGATTCGAGAGGGTCCAAATGTCGATGTCCTCATATGGGTCCTTCGAATAGTCCATGAGCTGCTCATCCCGGGCCCTGTCCATAACAAACTCCAAGACAAATACCGTTAAAAAACAATCGAATCCCAAAAGTCGCTAGAGGATGAGGACCCTATCAGTGCAGTGAAAGAACCCCAACAGTCGCCAAAAGATGTGGGCCTGGTCAAAATAGTGTCAGCTACAATAATTAGGATGGGATCAGAAATCCGAGCAACGTCAATGTATGTTCACCGTCGACGAAAGCAATGAGCGGGCGACGAGGCCAGTTATGAAGATAGTGAATGGATAGGTCGAGAGAAACCCATCGAGTATATGATAGCACAGACCTTCATGAGTGTGCAGCGTCGGCAGGTAAGGTGGATAATGGTCACGATGCACAAGACATAAGACGCAGATGCTTAGTAACTTCCATGGCTGCCCAGGGCGCAGGTTTGCTACATAAGGTTTCATAGCCATTGCAACCATCCTTTTCATCAGAATTAATTTTTCACAAAATCCTAATTAATCCTTCGAATTATTACAATCCTCACTAAATATCAATTATAATAACACAAGAGAAAGTTTTATTCAAAAATAAATAAGTAAAACTTCCAATATTTATATACTGTTTCAAATCTTGTTAACACCAACAATAAACACCAAAAAAATATTAAAATAATAATATAAAATAGTAAAAACATCTAAATTGAAAAAAAAAACTTAACACCAAAATAAATATGAATCATTACATCCTTAAAAATAGAAAATATTATCATTATATAAATATTTTAATATTATAATTATATACATATTAATATATATATTAAAGATTATTTATAAACATCTTAAACATTATTTTTCAAACAATATGTTAAATAATATGAAACACGAGTCATAAAAGTATTAAAAAATATGAAACATTATTTAGTGTAAACAAGGAAATCAAACACCATTATCATAAAGAGGTTAAAAAACATGAAACATTATTCATCATAAATATGCTTAACAATATGAAACATTATCGATAAAGACATTACTTAAAAAGTTTTAAGTAATACAAAATATTATTCATGGCTGGCTTCCATGGTACTAGGAATAATGACTTCCAAATATATGTACCTATTAATGTCTTTTAAGGCTAATGGTATCTCAAGTATGGTTTTATTTTATTTTTATTAATATTTTTTTAACAATAATTTAAGTTCTGGTTTTAGTTTATTATATTTAATTTAAAAAATAGGGTTTTAGTATATTAATAAACATATAAATGTCTATTAATTATTATTACACAAAAATATCACTTAGTCAAAATTATTAAGGTGATCTAAATGTGTTAGGATTTTTACACATCAAAATCAACTTTCATCATAATCAACTTTTATTTAAAGAAATAATTTAAGAAACTATTTTTGATAAGTCATTTTCATTAATTTACTATTTATATGTGAAATTGACTAAAATATTCACAATTATTATCTTATTATCATAATTTTATGGATTTATGTGAACATAATCTAATTATTATCATTCTTTTTCCTTTTATGTATTGATATAAAAATAATTTAATAAATAATTTATTTCTAAATTATTTATAACCATTTTATCTTTTTGTATAGAAATAACTTATTAAATCATTTATTTATAAACCATTTTCAAACATTTTACAGGGTCAAATAGACATAATCTATTTTATTATTTATTTATGATTTTTTTTATTTATTGATTAACTCAAATTATCATTATTAATAAATTAGTTACCTATAATAAAAGTCACTAATCTTTTTTTATTATCTTTTTCTTTCGCAAAATAATAAAATACCAAAAATAATTAAATCTTCATTAACCATTTTTTTATTATCTTTTACTTTCACAAAATGATAAAATACCAAAAATAATTAAATCTTCATTAATCATTTTTTTATTATCTTTTTCTTTCACAAAATGATAAAATACCGAAAATAGTTAAATCTTCATTAGGTTTAAATTTTTTATTTATTTATCTCAACTCATCAAATCAATCTAACTCTTTTTTATAAATAACACACGTTTTCTTTCTCATTTAACCATGCACATTTAATTGTCCCACTTTCACTCAACTTTCACTCTTGCATCACTTCATTTCTTCACATTAGTTGAACTCTCGCCCCTTTTATTATCTGTTAATGTTATTTTGCAGAGATAGTTTTTTACTTGTAATTACAAGATTATTAAAATTCTCTCTGAAAGAGAATATCCATAGAACCACACGAGGATATCTCCCCACATGTCATACTAATTAATAAAAAATATTTTTCAACGGTTTTATTTGGATTTCTTATATTTGTTGGTTCTTTAATATTAATTTTTATATTTATAAACATTACATATTAATATATAATCAATAGATTCTAGGGTTTAATACAAATCTTCATAATTTATTATTATTGGTGTTAGGGTTATCAGTTTTCATTGTTAAATATATATTTTTTATTTTTTTATGTCTTAATGTTTTTGAGCAGTTGAGCCTATGACTAAAAGTCATTATCCCATATCATTGTATTTATGCCATCAAGAGTTCATTGAAATTTGTAAAAAAGTCTCAATTTATAGAGCTCATCTTCATTGTGAAAATATGTTCCGCACAAGTGCTACCCAGACAGTTCATTGCACATTGTTGCACAACCGTTGTGCAGCGATCCTCCAACACCTGGCAAAACATTAATATGGGTTAGTATTTCGCCTTCACCTAAGTCTGACGATTTCTCCGTAAGATGGCTGGAGCACTAACACAATCTACGTTTCTTTCTGGTGGAACAATCAATACAAAGCATGGTTAAATTCAGAGCTCTAAAAGAGATAAAGGAGAAAAGTATGTGCGTATTTTGGAATTTTTCAATTTATAAGAAGCCCAAAGCTGAAAACGATGCCGATGTATTTGAAAAAAACCGTGAAAAAGATTTCGAGGAGAGGGCAATGTAGCTGTTTTGAGTATTCCAGTTGTGTAGCAGAGTATATTTTTGAATTTTTGAGAAGAATCATGGATAATTTTGTATTTTTTGGATGCTGCTGGAGTAACATAATACTCGGGTGATTAATCGTTGGTCCTAGTTTTGTTTTTGGGCTCGTTGTTTTTCCTTCTTAAAAGATTTTGTTGGGAAAGCAACTTGAGTGCATGGGAGATATACAATAGCTGTGAATATGCATAGTTTGAAGTAAGGATTGAAATTATTGATGTAGGGCAAGAGCACATGGAAGAAATAGTTGATCATAAATTTCAGTACCTTCATATTTTAAGGAAAATCAGTATTGCTGAATGGATCTTCGATGAGATACAAGGTACTTTCAATACAATGTTTCATTTTCGAGACTATATTCCACCAATCAACTATGTAACAAACATTGCTTCAAACATTCAGTTATATCCACCGCAAGACTGGCTTGTGGCTTCATCATTGCCTTCCAATTTTAATGCAATTACAATTCAAATGTTTTTTGAGCAGTTAGTTCCTAAAAAATCCAGAATATTTTGGGCCTCAAAACAGTTTGAAGGACATACAAATGAAATTGAACCATGGTATGGAGCTGTGTTCTCAATAGAGAAAATAAAGGATTACTTACTGAAGCAATGGGCAGTTTCACAACCAGATGCAAGAGTAGGATTACCATTACCAAATAGGTTTATACCTACAGACTTATTGCTCAAACAACTAGAGGAAAAGGCCGAACATCCTATGTTGCCATGGAAATATGAATTTTGAAGGTTATGATATAAGCCACATAAAATTTTCTTTACACCAAAGGCTTACATGAAAATGGATTTCAACTGTCCTGAAACAAACTGTTACCAGAAGCAGAAACAATGTTATTGATGGATTACTTAAATGAATATGCTTATTATGCCAAGGTTGTTGGACTAGCTACACAATTTTTCTACTTGTTGTCATACTTGTTTTTTCTATTTTGTATTCAGTCCAAAAAAGTGACATTATGATAATTTTGGATAGAAAATATAGGAATGGATGAACAGACAGTTCGAAGATAGAGAGAAATTTGTTGCTATAGGATAATTTTTCCAGCCTTATAAAGATTTTTCTTTTCGTTTTTATCGAAAAAGAAATAATGTTTCTGAGATAGGTAGATTCGATCCACTTGTTGGATAAAGATGGATTGTATCTGATCAGAGGGACATGATTTGTAAAACATGTATTGAAACTTAAAGAAGCGATGAAGAAAAGAGAGTTTGGAGAGTTGTAGAACAGAATCTCCGTGTGTAAATATTGTATTTGAATAAAAATCTCAGTGCAAGCTTGTGTCACTGGTTTAAGAGATTCCTGGGGCATGTGGTTTCAAGTCTGTTTTCCTTATGTTAATATAATATCCATTTCTAAAACTGTTATCTTGATTCCATATTTAGATGCTCACGGTAATTGTGGATGGATAACGTACATGGTGGAATTCGTTATTTCTCTGTCATGGATCTTCCCATATTTAGTCATATGTTTATGCAACATAATTCATAATCTTATGCTATGTTGTATCTGATTGAATATTTTAGTGTTCCCCTATTCCTCACTATACTACAATTTATATTGACTTGAAATATATGCCTACCTTGCCTCATGCATTCTCTATTGTTCTATGATCTCATATTTCCATTTCCTTTTCCCCGACACATTTCCTTAAATTTTATGTCATCCTTTCTGGTCTCTATGGGATTTATTGTTTTTATCATTATAGTTTTTAGTCAGGGAGCCCTCCTCGGCTAGAAACGACTAGTTTCTAGTCCAAAGCAGTCTTGTGGTTACCTCTGTGTCCCTTTTCACAGCCTAAAGGGATTCATAGAGGGCTAACATAGTGGTGTCATTGCTGGGGATGCGAACTGTTTCATATTCCCAGAGAAAGATCACTAGAGTTTATACTTGATTGCTGATGGTGGAAAACAATCAGACACATATGAAGGTTGAACCATTCACCTGGTAACTCCAATCAAGTTTCAACCTTATCTGAAGACTTCACTGGTAGCAGGATCTAGGAATCAAGATGAGTTATTAATCTAGAAGGTACGCTCCCATGAATCGAGATCACATTCCAGATTTTCTAGATCACATGCCTCATGTAGATTGGAAAACTTATTTTCCAAAATTCAGAGATGAGGAAGGAGATTATGTTGCTCTTCATTTGGTCAAATTTCACATGCATGCACATGGACTTAAGGTTCAATTTCATGAATATTGTTTGATGAAGATGTTGAGGGGTACTCTGGAAGGAAATGCACAATCATGGTATCAAATTTTTCCAAATGGTTGCTTTTATTTCTTAGAGATTTTCATGTTGTATTTTATGAGAGGTACAAAGAAGGTCATCCTTCCTTGTTGCCGGTCAAATATTGTTGTACACATTTTGAAAAGTTTATTGAGAATTTGAAAAGTTTTTATGAAGATGATAAGTTTATGGATGATGAGATTATAGAGGCCTTTCATGAGAACCATTTTAACCAGGAAAGAAATGTAGAAGCTAGCTTCCATAACACAATAAAATTCTCAGAATGTAGTTATTTCTCCCCTAGCTAAAAATGAAACAAATCTTCTTTTCAATGACGTGTTTTTTCCTAAATTTGATGATGGCATTTAGCAACCTTGAGACACTTTAGAAGAAGAAGAGAAAAATCAGCTCAGTTATAATGAAGAATCAATACTTACATATGACAGTGTTATTACATCCTCTGAATTTGATGAAAATTTGCAGCAGTCTTGTCAGTCTGAAAGGATTGCTAATGAAAATGAAGACTTTATTCAGAAAAATCTGCCTCTTGAAGTAGCAAAACATAAAATATTTTGAAGATCAAGATCATATTTTTACTGAAGCACATGAAAGGTTAACTCTTGACACTCCTGTTATATATGATGGAGTTGTTCCATTTGTGGTTCCTCAATAAAAGTAAAAGTTTTTTTATCGTGAATGAGAACACAAGAAAAGTCACTCAAGGTTCAGAAAGTGACGAGTCTAATGAAAAAGAAAAAGTAGCCATCATATTTGAAGGAAGTTGCCTTATTTTTTTTATCATGAAGAACATTTAACCTTTCATGATTTTCAAGATCCTCTTACCAATTTAGTACAGGCATCTTTGAAGGTATATTTTGTAGAATTTCTACACCAAAAATATCAGTCTCAGTTACAGTTTGAGTTTCCATTCTCTCATTTTTTCTGCATGTTGAAGGAAAGTGTGAGAAAAAATTCAGTGAATAACCATCTCCTTGCTTGGCTTCATTGGAAATTCTGTATCGCTAGAGTGAGCAAGTTATTCAACGGTTAGTGTAGATAGAAATATGAATAAGATCAATGAATTGAGCATTTTTTTCAACAGTGTGCAAGCTTCTAGCAGTTTCTTCCAGAAGTTTGGTATTATTGTTCATATTTGCAAGTGTTGGTAGTCATCATTGGGATTTGAAGACCAAAGTGAAAGCCCTAAGGTTTCAGTGATCTTCTTCCATAAGTAAGTTCAGTCAGTCAGTTAGTTAATTTTTAGCCTATCAGTTACATTTTCAATTTGATGCTGACTCCATCGCCCAATGGTTTAATTAGGCTACTAGTTTGTGGTTTTTGTTCCTGGTACCTCACTAGGAGTCTTCCATCCCCATTAGAGCCAATGTTAGGGTCATCAGTTTTCATTGTCAAATATATATTTCATATGTCCTTCAATTTTTGGTTTTTGAGTAGCTAAGCCTATGACTATTGCTATTGTCATAGCCTCAAAGTCATTGTCTGATATCATTGTATTTTTTCCATCAAGGGTTCATTGAAATTTGTAAAAAAATCTTAGTCAGTGTTAATGAGAAGTCTAGCAAGCACTAAAGGTAATCAATCAAATTGAGAGACACTACAAGGAAAAGACCCTCTAGTGGATGGTTTTGAGGAAGCCCTTATAAAAATATCCTAGATATCCATTTTTAATGGAGGTCACTAGAGAAGGTTGGTGGGTGAAGGTTTTTGTGGATGTTTTTTTTTAAAGTGTGTTTCTAATCATAAAATGCACTGATGCATTTTATGAAAAGCGCATCAGTGCGTATTATCAATTGGCACACTGAGACACCGTGCTCTCCGTACAAACTGGCCCAGTGCGTCTAAGTACTCCAGCACACCAGTGCTCTACATACAAACTGGCCCGGTGGATATTTGTAATCCAACGTACCGTAAAGATGTGCGGTACGCCATTGATAAAACCACCCGGCGCATCTCAAAATCGAGCACATCGAAAAAGGGTTAATTTAAAAAAGATTACTGACCGTAAAAACCTCAATTTTACTTGTCCAATGCTCTAGAGCTCTCAAGCACTGGTGTGAGTTTTTCTTCTCTGAGGCACCCTCCCATTGGTGCTCCCATTGCCCACATTTCTCTTGTCAATTTCTCTCTGTGTGGAGTTTGAATTTTAAAAAACAGTAGATTTTTTTTTTGTATTTCTTAAAAAATATGCCTCCTCGACTTGCAAATGTACATGTAATATACTTATTTCTCAATAACTAAACATTTTAGCAGATTAAATTTCAAATTAACTTAAAATTTACCATTAAAAAAAAAATCGCGGTGCATTCGAGTCATTCGGCTCGCACTGTTCCCAGTGCTGCCTATAAATTTATAGGCCGCACCACGAATGTTGTTAATGGAATCAACACTGGGTTCTGGTCTAGTACCGAGAAAACCCGCATTGATAAAATATTTAAAAATAACACGGCGGTGCAGTATCGAGAAAACATGCACTGAATTTTTTTTTATAAATAACACAGCGGTGCAGTCATTTACAGAACTGCACCGTTAATTATGTACTGTTGTTGGGCGGTGCATTGACCAAACTAACCACTCCGGGTGGATATTTTGGTTAATGCACCACCCGATAGCAATACATAATTAACGGTGAATTAATTTATAGGACCGCACTGTTTACTATGTACTGTTGTCGGGCGGTGCATTGAGAAAACTATCCACCCTAGGGTGGTTAGTTTGGTTGAGACCCCGCACAAAAAAAAATCCAGTTTGCACGGTGTGCAAAAATTTTTCATGCATAGTGGGCGCGGTGTGCATGAAAAAAGTTTGTGCACCGCGAAAAAAGTTTTTTTTTTTTTTGTGTGCAGTGCATTGACCAAACTATCTGCCCCTAGGCCATTAGTTCGGTCAATGCACCGCACATAAAAGTTTCCTATTTGCACGATGCACGATAAATAATTACACATCGGTAATAGTGCATTACTGTTCTTTTTGGCACACCGAGTTTTTTTTTCGTATTAAAATTATATATATATATATATGTGTGTGTGTGTGTGTGTGTGTGTGTGTGTGTGTGTGAATCATTCAACGACGTCAACAAAGAGAGAAAAGGGAACAAAAAGAGCATATGGAGGACCGTTATAACATGATTCAGTTGTGGGAGGCATGAGAGAGGGAGATACTTTTGTAGCCTCACCCTATTATGGCACCCAACGAGTTGCTCCTAAGGGAGGTAGGCCTCCTCAAGTTCTACGAGGAGGCTACATCCCTGAAGAGGCACAATGGATTATTGGGACAACTGATCTACAGGTTGGATGCCCACCGACAGGCTTTCCGAGTTGGTCCTTGCCAGTGGTATGAGCCCACTAAGGAGGAAATATATTTTATTATTGGCATATCTAGGAGAGGGTAGGATTTGCCCCAGTTCTCATATGTGCCTGTCATTTATGCAACAAGGAATCATTTTTCGTACTCCAAGAGATACATTAGGGACGATATACTTTCTCCTTCATATTTTCAGGTGTCCAGTGGTCAGTTACGCATTACTTCATTTGGTCCAGAGAAGGTGAGGTGCCTCTAACTACTACAAATGACCATTACACACTATACTAGTGACAGGCATCACATTATTTTCTCGTTTTTATTTTATGTTGATTCTTTACTCTAGATGCCATGACTTGTGAGATGGTCTGCGATTTTTTTGCAGCAATTTGTTAGGAAAAATGATGAGAGGGGGGAGGGGTGAATCAGTATTTTGAGCTGACTGAAAACCTTTTATCAAAGATCTTATTATGCATTTAATTCTTTACTTAGATTATTGCATCATTCATTCATCAAAAGTTTAGTAAGTAGTAAGCATGTGCAGTAATAACAGAATAAGCCATTACACATATGCAACACACATGAACACCAGTATTTAAGGTGGAAACCCAATTTGGGAGAAAACCACCGCTGCTGTCGTCTTTGTGTTCAATATTTATTATAAAATAAACTTCTTACAATATTTATTTATTTATTTATTTATTTTTTTGTGTGCTGGCGCAGACTTATACCAGCACGTAGGCACCCACCTGCAGAAGGATACAACCTTCTCTAGTTCTCCAGTCACTACTGGAAGGGAGCTCCAACCCCCTGATCTCGTTTACCAACCTCTCCTGGAAGGGAGCTTCGACCCCCTGATTTTAACACCATCTTGTACTGGCAGAAAGCTTCCACTTTCATGCTGAAGACTTCAATCCTCAGATCCACCAAATTTCTTCAATTTCTTCCTCAGACTTGCGTCGGGTCTTCATTATTACTTTGTAGATCTTCCTAGAGATTCATCATTTCTAGATCTATAGATCTTGAACCTTCATCAACTCCATAGGTGCATCATGGATTCAGATTTATCATAAACAGAGTTCAATCATGCAGATATCTCTTAAAGAGATTTTTTCATTAACAATCCCTTTCCATGCACACATTGTACTATAATCCTCTTCTCCTTATATATTTTTTTCCTTTATTAATACCATGAGTCAAAACCACTCAACAACTGATGGTATTCCTGGACGAGATCAAATAGATAATCCAGCGGGGTCTACCCAAGCCGCAAACAACCTCTCATTGTTCTATTTTCTTGGTCTGGCAGTTCATTAATCTAAGGCTTTTTAATATCTCAATCTGAGATTGAGATATTAATCCAATCCCTCCTTTAGTTATGAACTCCCTAAGGCATATATATATATATCGACCCTAGGTTTATGTGTTTGTCAGATCAACGCATATATTAACCCACGTTCATTACATCACATGTTTCATATTTTGCCAACTTCACATATTCAACATCCTTTATTAACCTCGCAAACATTAGTTTAAAAGGTCCCAATTAATATAATTTAGAACCAGGCCCACATATATAATCAATGATCCAATCACATACTCGCATCGTACCATGGTTATCCATCGTGCACCTTCCTTATACGGCCACCATCCGATGGCTCCCCTCCAGATCGACGGCGCACAACAATATCATATGGCTTCCTTGGTCGGACATTAACGCGCGATGGCGTGTAGTGATGGCGGTTTTGCAAATTCGTTCAGGGACGCGTGTCGCTCATTCTATGGAATCGCTCCCAACCTCTTGAATACCGCTTGCCCGTCGAAAGCAGTGCGATGAAAACCAGAAACCCCTTTCACTGTTAATTCCACTCGTGGTTCCTCTCCTTCGCTCAAGGTTCCGTCTGCCTTTATTCCGTCATTGCTACGTTTCTCCGTGAAGGCACAGGTCATATGTATTCCAGCAAACATGCTCTACGATCATGTGTCCATTCAAATGCATTCTTCAGCAAGCAGGTTAACCCTATCGAATCCACCATACAGAATTACATCCTTTTACCGATTGGCTAGCTCGTGCTTTTACAGAGATCGAATCCATCAGCCCTTTACTCAGATTCGCTCAGCCACATATTGCGAAGAGACCAAAACCCTCCAACTTTAGAGGTTTTTCGGAATGTATGAATACACCGAACTTATTCACACATGATTTAACACGTCCTTATTCACATCGATTCTCCCAAAGCTTCAATTAATGTACATTCAGTCTTATATTCTGCTTGTATAGAACTGCTGATGGTTTTTTGAGTTCTTCATATAGTCATTATCTACATCCTTTGTCAGAGAGTTGCCATCAAGGACAATCATATAATAGAATACAAGAAACATATTGCCAACAATCTCTCCCTTTGGACTTGATGGCAACCATGACCAAAAATACATTCAACAACATTCTCCCCCTTTGACATCAAGGGCAAAGGGTAGATCAAGATCCTTTGTACCGACAATACCATGCTCCCCCTAGGATCACGTTGCATTTCCAAGCATAATATTCAATGAAATAACAGAAAATGACTTATACAATTAAGATAAAAAATTCTCAAGCATGAGATCAGTCTTCAGCAAATAATTAGAGTGCCAAAAATGCATCCTTTCCACATGACCAATGCTCCCCTTTAACTTGTGCATCTAGAGATACTCATCAGCACCAGAGCTGTGTTGAAAAATGCTGACCCAGAAAAACTTTGTCAGCAAATACCCATACGTGGTTTTCTGTGCATAAACGTGCGTATATATGCGGCTGTCCTACAGGAAATCCGCATATCCAATTTAATCTTATGTGTTTAAGTAGATCTGATCCTTTTCATGGCAGAGACTACTCCCAGCTTTTGTCTGAGATATTCAAATGCTTCCCTGGGTAGAGGTTTGGTAAATATATCAACAACTTGTTCTTTGGAGGAAACATACTCCAACTTCACCTTTTGTTCAAGCACTTGTTCTCGTAAGAAGTGATACTTGATGGGAATGTGCTTGGTCTTGGAATGCATAACAGTATTCTTTGAGATACTGATGGCACTTTTATTATCACACATAATGGATATAGGAGGTGAACATTTGATTTGAATATCTTGTAAGGTTTGCATCATCCAAAGAAGTTGAGTGCAACATGATGCTGCAGCCACATATTCTGCTTCTGCTGTAGATAAGGCAATAGAGCTTTGCTTCTTGCTGAACCAAGATACTAACCGGGGCCCCATATAGAATGCACCACCACTAGTTCTTTTCCGATCATCAACGTTTCCAGCCCAATCTGCATCAGTGTAAGCATGAAGAGTGAGATCATCATTCTTTGGATAACATAGTTCAAAGTCTTAAGTTCCTTGCAGATATTTGAATATTCTTTTGACAACCTGAAGATGAGACTCTTTTGGATTATCTTGGAATCATCCCACAATCCCAACTGCATGCATAATGGTTGGTCTAGTCCCAGTGAGATAAAGTAGACTTCCTATCATAGATCTGTATTCTGGTTGATTCACCGTGGGAGAATCATCATGAGAACTGAGATTACATCCGGTTATCGTTGGTGTACTTACAGGTTTGCATTCTTCCATGCCATACTTCTTCAGAATTTGCTTAAGATATTTTTCTTGAGATAAGAATATGCCATCTGTTGCTTGTTGCACTTGCAAGCCAAGAAAGAATGTTAGTTCCCCAAGTAAAGACATTTCAAATTCTTGCTTCATATCAGAAGCAAATTTCTGACTCGTAGACTCTTCATTACTTCCAAAAATGATATCATCAACATATACAACCACAATCAATAGTTTATCATTTTTAGTTTTTGTGTATAAGTTGCTATCAGCAGACCCCTTTGAAAATCCTTGTTGATGAAGATATTTGTCAAGACGGTAGTACCATGCCCTTGGAGCTTGTTTGAGACCATATAGAGCCTTTTTAAGTCTACAAACAAGTTTTTCATCATTTCCCAAAATGAATCCTTCTGGTTGTTCTATATAAACTTCTTCTTCTAGATCACCATTGAGAAAAGCATATTTAACATCCATTTGATAAACTTTGATTTGTTGGAAGCTTTAAAAAGCAAGAAACATTCTTATGGCTTCAAGTATAGCTACAGGGGAAAAAGTTTCTTCAAATTCTATACCTTCTTGTTGAGCATACCCCTTGCAAACAAGTCTAGCTTTATTTCTTATAACATCCCCATTCTCATTTAACTTATTTTTGAATATCCATTTAGTTCCAATGACATTTTTGTCATGAGGTCTTGGTACTAATTCCCAAGTGTGATTTTTTTCAATTTGATCAAGCTCTTCATTCATAGCTTGAATCCAACATTCATCTTTGCTGGCTTGATTGACATTTTGTGGTTCAATAGTGGATAGAAATGCCAGATAGCTAGAAGATCCCACAAGAGTCCTTTTTTGTACACCTGACCCCTTTTCTCCCAAAATTTGAGATTCTGGATGATTCTTTTGAACATATATGGATGGAGCTTTTTCAGATAAATCATCTTCGGGTTCTTCATTGGGTTCACTGTCTATATCATTCCTATTTGATGTAGAGGATATATGTCATCATCGTCTTCATCTGTTGTTTGTTTTTCTTCTTTTGGAGCTGTAGGAGACTCATCAATAACAACATCAATACATTCAACAAACTTCCAAAGTCTTTTATTGTAACATTTATATGCCCTACTCCTAGAGGAGTAACCAAGAAATATTCCTTCATCTGCTCTGGGTTCAAACTTGCCAAGTTTTTCATCATTATTTTTGATAAAGCATTTGCTCCCAAAAATTCTAAAGTTCTTCACAGTGGGAGGATTACCATACCATAGTTCATATGGAGTTTTATCACTATTTACATGAACATGTGCCTTGTTAAGAATATTTACCACTGTATGTGCTGCTTCTCCTCAAAATCTGTCAGGTGTTCCGAAATCATCAAGCATAGCTCTAGCCATTTGTTGAACTATTCTATTCATTCTTTTTGCTACGCCATTTTGTTGTGGAGTGCCAACTACAGAAAACTATCTTTTTATGCCATGTTGTTCACAAAATTCAAGGAATTCATCTTATGTATATTATCCTCCTCGATCAGATCTAAGACACTTTATTTTTATATATAATTCATTTTCAACCAGTGCTTTGAAGATCTGAAATTTCTCAAATGCTTCATCTTTGTGTTTAATCAACCCAATCCAACACATTCTAGAGAAATCATCAATAAATAAGATATAGTATTGTTCACCACGTGGTGACTTTTTCTTCATAGGTCCACATATGTCAGTATGAATGAGTTCAAGAGGCTTACTTGATGAACCTTCCTTGGCATTAAATTGCACTCTGGTTTGCTTACCAAATTGGCAAGATTTGCATATGAAACTTTCAGGTGGTGTAATATTGGGAAGATCATGAAAAACTTTAAGTCTGCTTGATTTGTTGATTTGAGAGAAGCTCATATGCCCCAACCTTCTATGCCATAGCCAGTTTTCTGAAGATTTACTCATGTAACATTTTTCTTTGCAGTTCTTTAATACATACAGGTTGCTTGGAGTTCTGTTTCCTTTTATAATTTTTTTACCCATATCAAGATCACGTACCACACATTCTTTTGAACTAAAGACAACTTCAGTTCCTTGATCGCACATTTGACTTACACTTAACAGGTTATGCTTTAATCCATCCACATACATGACATTATTAGCTTTCACCTTTTCTTTTAGAAAAACAGATCCTTTTCCCTTAATGACAACATGAGTATCATTTCCAAATGTAACATTGTTTTCCTTTTCTAGAGCACTATATGCAAGAAGTTTGTTTTTGTCACCTGTCATGTGTTTTGAGCATCCACTATCAATGTACCATTGATTTTCTTCTCCTCCTGCAAATAAAGCTATGCCACAATTTTCAACCTGTAATTCCTTATTTTTCCATACTTTGGAGCTTGAAGGAAGATGCTCTTTTGGCTGGACTTTGCTCCTGCATTCAAATTCTTCATGGCCAAAGTTATTGCAATAAGCACATTCAACTTCATTTTGAAGAGGAGAAAAGTTGTTATATGTATTATTCTTTGTTCCAATATCAATCGTTTTCTTTCTTGCTTCTCTTGTCATGATGGTTTTATATGCAACACATTGAATAGCTTTATGACCAAAATTGTGACATGAGAAACATTCTCCATTGAAGAAGAAATTTCTGCGATCATGAAATCTTCTACTTGAATTTACCTGTTGATTGGTGTTTCTTTGAAAGGTACTCCTGTTAGTTTTCTTCGAATTGAGATGGTCATGCTTTATCTGTAAAGATTATTTATTCCCTTGCTGAGGGGCAGAATGTTGTGTACTGGCTGTAGCTGCTTTTAGATAATTTGGTGCTGAAGCTTGAGAAGATTCTCCGATATATCCAAGACCTGTCTTTAGAAGAGGAGAACATTGTACCTTGATAATCTCATCTAAGGTATCAGATCCTTTAGCAAATCTAAGATTCAAAATATTTACTTTCTCAATTTATTTTCTTAGACTTACTATTTCACATTCTAATTTCTCATTATGTGTCTCCTTTTCTTGAAGCAAGTTTTTCAGAGTTTCTATGGATATTTTACTTTCTTCTAAGCATATTTTGAGTTGATTGATTTAATCAAGAAAATCATTGTCCTCTAAAGCATCCATAAAAGTATCATTTTCTTCTCTAGACTCTTTTTCAAATGCCATGAGAAGTCTAAGATCTTGTTCACATTCTTCCTCACTGTCTGATAACCCATCACTGTCTTCATGAGTATAGTAACTTTTTATAGTGCTAAACCGATTCTTATTCATTCTTGCTACTTCCTTTCATTTTTCATGTGTTTCTTTGTGAGGACACTTAGTAGCATAATGACCAACTCTTCCACAAGAAAAACATTTGAAAGGAAGCTTACCTCTGAACCGTCCTGTACCAAGTTGGAGTTTCTTTACAAAATTTACCTCATCTTCTTCTGAGATATACCCTGATCCTTCTGTCTCTTGCACTTCTTTCCCTTTTGTAGAAGCTCTAAAGACGGCTTCTTTGACTTCAGATGGTCCTCCTCTTCTAATCTCATATGCAGTTAGTATGCCATGAAGTTGCACCACAGTAAGATTTTGAAGGTCGTGCTTTTCTTCAAGAGAAGAAACTTTTGACTCAAATTTTGTCGTTAGTGATCTTAAAAATTTCTCAACCAAATTAGATTCGGTTATTGTTTCTCTTAGATTTCTCATACGATTCACAATATCATCAAGAAGTAAAAAGAAATTGGAAATGCTCTCCTCATTATGCATTTTTAGGTTCTCATATTGAATTCTGAGAGTTTGGAGTTTAGCACTTTTTACCTTTGCATCACCTTCATAACTTAGAATGATTTTATCCCATATTTCCTTCGCTGTATTCAGCTACATGACTTTGGCAAATTCTGATTTAGTTAGACTTCCCAATAGAGCATTAATCGCCTTTGCATTTGTTTCATAATTCCTTCTTTCCGTTGGATCTGTTGGTACTACAGCTGGATATTGATATCTTGCTTCAATAATAGCCAATACATCTACTCCCAGAGACTGAATATAGGATCTCATCCTTGTTTTCCAGAAGATTAAATTGTTTCCTTTGAAGAGCGGAGGCCTGATAGATGTTATTCCATCTTGATTGCTCATCTTGATTGATCTTCCTTCTAGCGGCTAAGATTTTCAGAAGGACCTGCTCTGAAACCAATTGTTAGGAAAAATGTTGAGAGGGGGGGGGGGTGACTCAGTATTTCGAGCTGACTGAAAACCTTTTATCAAAGATCTTACTATGCATTTAATTCTTTACTTAGATTATTGCATCATTCATTCATCAGAAGTTTAGTAAGCAGTAAGCATGTGCAGTAATAACAGAATAAGCCATTACACATAAGAAACACATATGAACACCATTATTTAAGGTGGAAACCCAATTTTGGAGAAAACCATCGCTACTGTCGTCTTTATCTTCAATATTTATTATAAAGTAATCTTCTTACAATTTTTTTTTATTTTTTATTTTTTGGTGCTCGCGCAGACTTATACCAGCACGGAGGCACTCAACTACAGAAGGCTACAACCTTCTCTCGTTCTCTAGTCACTACTGGAAGGGAGCTCCAACCCCCTGCTCTCGTTTACCAACCTCTCCTGGAAGGGAGCTTCGACCCCCTAATTTTAACACCAGCTTGTACTAGCAGAAAGCTTCCACTTTCATGCTGAAGACTTCAATCCTCAGATCCACCCAATTTCTTCAATTTCTTCATCAGACTTGCGTCAGGTCTTCACTATTACTTTTTAGATCTTCCTAGAGATTCATCATTTCTAGATCTAGAGATCTTGAACCTTCATCAACTCCATAGGTGCATCATAGATTCAGATTTATCAGAAACAGAGTTCAATCATGCAGATATCTCTTAAAGAGATTTTTTCATTAACAATCCCTTGCCATGCACACATTGTACTATAATCCTCTTCTCCTTATATAGTTTTTTCCTTTATTAATACCATGAGTCAAAACCACTCAACAGCTGATGGTATTCCTGGATGAGATAAAATAGATAATCCAGCGGGGTCTACCCAAGCCCGAAACAACCTCTCATTGTTCTATTTTCTTGGTATAGTAGTTAATTAATCTAAGGCTTTTTAATATCTCAATCTGAGATTGAGATATTAATCCAATCCCTCCTTTAGTTATGAACTCCCTAAGGAATATGTATATCGACCCCAGGTTTATGTGTTTGTGAGATCAATGCATATATTAACCCACGTTCATTACATCACATGTTTCATATTTTTCCAACTTCACATATTCAACATCCTTTATTAACCCCACAAACATTAGTTTAAAAGGTCCCAATTAATATAATTTAGAACCGGGCCCACATATATAATCAATGATCCAATCACATACTCGCACCGTACCGTGGTTATCCATCGTGCACCTTCCTTATACGGCCACTGTTCGATGGCTCCCCTCTAGATCAACGGCACAAAACAATATCGCACGGCTTCCTTGGTCGGACGTTAACACGTGATGGCGCGCAGTGATGGCGGTTTTGCAAATTCATTCAGGGATGCGTGTCACTCGTTCTATGGAATCTCTCCCAACCTCTTGAATACCGCTTGCCCATCGAAAGCGGTGCGATGAAAACCGGAAACCCCCTTCACTGTTCATTCCGCTCATGGTTCCTCTCCTTCGCTCAAGGTTCCATCCGCCTTTATTCTGTCATTGCTACGTTTCTTCGTGAAGGCACATGTCATATGTATTCCAACAAACATGCTCTGCAATCATGTGTCCATTCAATTGCATTCTTCAGCAAGCAGGTTAACCCTATCGAATCCACCATACAGAATTACATCCTTTTACCGATTGGCTAGCTCGTGCTTTTACAGAAATCGAATCCATCAACCCTTTACTCAGATTTGCTCAGCCACATATTGCGAAGAGACCAGAACCCTCCAAATTTAGAGGTTTGTCAGGATGTATGAATACGCCGAACTTATTCACAGATGATTTAACACGTCCTTATTCACATCGATTCTCCCAAAGCTTCGATTAATGTACATTCAGTCTTATATTCTTCTTGTATAGAACTGTTGATGGTTTTCTGAGTTCTTCATACAGTCATTATCTGCATCCTTTGTCAGAGAGTTTCCATCAAGGACAATCATATAATACAATACAAGAAACATATTGGCAACACAATTTTGTGTAGCATTAGATATATTTCGTTCTCAAGTACATGGGAGGTTGACCTTACCTTTCGCTTCAGAGTTATTATGTTTTTTTTTATAGGTTTCTAGAGAGGAGGGCTACTTTTTTTCGGCAGCCTCGTAGGCCAATGTTGCATGTATAGATGCAGATGTGGGGCCAAATGATGCCCAAGAGGGGCTTGCCCGACTATCCTACCAGGATATCTATTGATGCATTGGAGCTTCTAGCTAGTGCCGACGAACACTCGTTCGTAATGGTGTCATGTTCGTATGCTGGTTTGGATTGGCGAGGGTGTACAAACATCCTCTTCACGTAGGATGAGCCATCGGATGCTAGAGGTAATATTAGTGTTTTCTTTAAATTAATTATATAGGTTCATTTTATTGTCTTAATTAATTAATTAGAATAAAATTTATTCTAACACGTTCTTTAACTTGTTTTATTAAATTGTTTAATGAAAATTTCTAATTATTGTTGTGTACTATATATTTTGTAGATATTGGCACATTCGTTCAGGACATGGTTCCACCCGCATCGGATGATCTAGGTGTATATCATGAGGAAGATATGGCGGAGTTGGTGGATCAGACCGATAGACCTTATCCTCGAGTGCAGATACCCGTGGGGATGTGGTGTAGGGAGGACACCAAATTCAGGATGGAGTTGGGTGACTGACTGTGTCGACTCCTAGTTGATGAGGGATTCTGCCCTGCTATGATTAGAGAGATCCAGGATGATTGTAGGCTCAAAGATATTTGGAGAGACATGCCCTGCGATATGATGAACCTTATGCGTCATATCGTTGGAGCTTCTAGAGTACTGATGGCTAGGAGGGATAGGCGTCGTGAAGATGCGCGACAGAGAAACTCATCTAATGATCATGATCACGAGGGGAGTGATCATCATTATAGTACTCCACCACTTCCTCCTTCACCTCGCGCCAAAGATGAACAACCAACATCGAGTCCTGATCAGCAGACATCTTCTGAGTAGTTTGCACCATCTAAACAGGCACCTAGTCCTGAGAAGACATGACCATCAAATGAGTAGGCACATAATCCTATGTAGGCAAAGCCATATGAGAATGCACCATCCACTGATCATGCTTCACCATTAATGACTCATAAGCAGGAACCATCCACTGATTAGGTTGCACCATTGACGACTCATCAGCAAGCACCTCATGAGCAGACTGCACCATCTGATCAGTAGGCACCTCATGAGCAGACTGCACCATCTGAACAGTAGGCACCTCCGTAGCAGGCACATCATCGATCTGAGCATGAGGTTGCACCATCGACTGAGTAGGCCTCGACTAGTACTATTTATAGTATTGATGTAGTACCACCAGATATTTGACATTTATATGCAGTTATATTATAGTTGTGTGTGTATATATATATATATATGGTGCATGTGCTTTATGTTCATGTTGATGTACTTGATTTACATGTTGGTGTTCATCATAATGTGTATATTATTAGGTCATGTCAGATATGTTCATTTAATGTGCTTGTAGATAGATGTGTATGTGATAGCAGTTATTTGATATGAGATGTATATTTGATGTTTGTGTTGCGATGATGTTATACAATGCTTGTGTCTTTTTAGATGATCACGATCACAATGATTAGACGATGTTAGCGAATTTGAATATGTATTTTAGAATATGATGTTTGTACGATGGTTACCATGATCGTGATCTTTATTTTTAATATTAAATCATGATAATTATTAAATATTATGTATTGGTAATTGTAAAATTGTGTAATTGTAATTGTAATTGTATGTAAAATTGTAAATTTGTAATTGTAATTGTAAAATTGTAAATGTAATTGTATCTAAAATATTTGTAAAATTGTAATTGTAATTGTAATTGTAATTGTAATTTTAATTTTAATTGTATGTAAACTAACAATTGCACCGAATGTTGCAAAGGAAACGCCATAAGGAAGTAGCGTAGAAAGAAATGAACTGTAAGTAATTTCGTGTGACCTTCTATTTATAGTTTAAAGTCATTGCATAAATAAATAGAATGTATAATGTTTGTAATAGATATTCATTTTCATATTTGAAAAGAAAATTACGCTATAATTTATTGAAGATATTGTGGACTTGTAAAACAATATTTTCTTCACAATATTATTATTTTATAAAATATGGAACTGAATAAATATTGAAAGGAATTATTGAAGTTGTCTGTATTGAGTACGTATTATAATACTATATTAATATGACATTGAAAAGAATACATAATTATATTTTTGAAATAGTTACAAGATGTAATGCAAAGGTAGAAGATGATGACAATAGTTTTATATTATGTGACATTTTAAGAATGTATAATGTTTGAAATTGACATTGCATTTTCATATTTGGCAATAAAAAATTGAAGTTTTTGTAAAATATTACAAGTAGATCATGATCCAAAATGATTGCTTCTGAGCTTTTCGAAGAGTTTGGAGATTTTCTGAAGTAATAAGCAACTTGCAAAGCAACATTTTGTTTAAAAAAATTAGAAGAAATATTATTTTTTGAAATATGTAAATTAAGTTGTTGAAATTGACTATAATGAGGTTGTATGTGAATGGTATTATAATGAATGTGTAGTGAATCAAATTGAAGTTACTTGTATTATGGGAAATTGAAAATTTTCAGTCGAAGATGCAGGTGGATCGACGGCAAACTGAACACCAATGGAGATTTATTCAAAATTGCAGATGCATATTTATCGATTGCCAGTCCACTCTTATTTTTCACATTTCCTCTCGTTCATGTATGTGGATCATACATTTTAGAGTAGATTTTATTTTTAGTAATAATTCTATAGTTTTCTGAAGACGGTAAAATGGTATGTTTGGATTTGGCACCGGCAAGAATGTTTTTTTTTTATTTCTTCCAATGTATTAATTGTTATATCTATTTCATTGCAGTAGTTGTATAGTTGTGATATCACCAAGTCCATGTGTTCTGTTTCAAAAGAAAGAAAATGTTAGGAGCAATTAGTTAATAATTATACCAGGAACGTAATATTTTCAACCATGTATTAATAATGAGTAAATTATATTATTGTTAATAGGTAGAAATGATATGCAATCAAAATAGTTTGGACTTAATAATATGTGATTTGTTTTTGGAGATGTTAAGATATGGAATGGAGTTGGTCGTCTGCAGGAGACATTGAACGAAGAAGTTATTTTGTGTTTTTCCTGCGAGCAATATTTTTTTTGTCTTTCATTTTCATGAAACGATCGAAAGTGAATACGGGGAAAATTCAGAGATTTTATAGTGAAGGGACTCTTGAAATTGTTGTGAATGTAAGACCTTCTTGTTCATTTTTTTTAATGTGTATTGTTGCTTTTGGCAATGTCATACCCTCATATTTATGTATAGTTAATGTCCAAGCCATTTTTAGTGGAATTTGCGTACGTCCGTTTCTTTTTATTGCTGGAATAGGCAAGTGAGTTTCGTTTGTTTCATCACAAGCATGCCTAATGTATTTGGGAAATTCAACGACGACAAATGTTTGAAGTTGTGGAGGTGTCGTTGATTCTTTGTAAAATATGGATATAATTTCCCCACGGGAACCATTAACAAGCCCTTCTGAAACCCAAAGGTTGGAAGTCAACATTAATTTTTTCCCTTTGCATAGGTAGAAAATTCGCTCGAGCTTCTCATCATCTCAAGAGAAGTTAGAATATGTGTTTTCGTCTTATGCGATGGATCTTGCGATAGGAGTGTCTAAAGATTTTATCATTTGCTTGTTATGAACCAATGTTTCAGCATTGGTTGGAAATAGATGCATATAATCATTGAAATAATGTATTTCATCTTCTAACAAGAAAGAGTCTATTCATGACGTAAGGATGTTATAGTCATCAATTGTTGGATTTGAAATTATAATGTTTTAGAGGATGTTTCTGAAAGTAAATTGAGCAATGTTGTCACATTGTTGACGAAATATTGTGTCTAATGTGATGAATGTGTTGAATATATTCCAAAATGCACTTTCGTGGCTTGTGATTTCATATAGTAGTATGTCTTTGATGAGCGGTAACTAGCTGAGATCACCAACTAATATAATGGAAAAACTACCAAATGGAGTGTTTCTCTTTAATGGAAATGCCTCTTGAAGATGTTTTTCAATCTGGCTAATAATCTTAAGCCCAATGAAGCTCATTTCATCGATTAGTATGTACATGATATACTTAAGTTCTTCTTGGAATTTTGTAAGAGCGTTTCCTTCTAAGGGTGTAAGATATTTTATTGAAAGGTGGAGGGTGACATAGATTGTCGATTCTTTTATGTTAAATGATGCAACACCTGTAGGGGCTAGGAGCATGATCGGTGAAGGTTTTGAACTGACAAGTGTTACGATAATTTCTCTGATGAAAATTATAAGAAGGGATTTACCTGTTCGAGTAGAGGCTTGTATTATCATTTGTAGAGCAAGTAATATATCCTTCTTAGTGAAATGAGTAGAAATAGTATTCAGATATTTTTTGCATTGGAGATAAGGAGTTAAGGTACGCCAAGATATCTTTATTTGTTTGAAGAACGTGATGGACAAAGCGATAATTCCCAATGAATTATGGGCCTATTTCTTGGAGATGTATTGGGATAGTGGTATGATTCCAGCTATGGTTGTCATCAAAACCACGAAGCCCAAGCATATCAAGATCATTTATGAGAACTCATTTGTAGGGTGCAACTGAGAGAGTAATTCACATTCATTTAGGTCCATGGTCTTTGGAGGATGGAATTAATGAATAGTTGAGTTATCATTTCCAGGAGGCTCGATATCAGATAGTGTGTGGATTTGATGCCAAGGTTCATAGAATGGACAAAATGTTTGCCAGTTTGTGATGAATTCTTCAGCAGAATTTCCTATATCTTGATCAATATGACGAAATGGTTTGTAAAGCATAATTTCAACTCTAAAGAATTCAGTGTAGCAAGAATATGTTGTGGATGGTATTGTGGAATAACATGGTATGATACGAGAAATTTCTTATTTGGGTCTTTGTTTCCTTTTGTTTTTCTGACGATGGGGATCATATGACCAATATCTTTCTATTTATATGAGTGATGTGGATTCTAAGGCAGATGGCATTGGATGTATGTATCTATGAAGTGTGGCGAGGGAGGAGTGGTGGTGTTATTTTGTGGAAGGCGAATATAAATTTGTTGGCTTACATTTAAAGGAAATAAGGAGAGACTACACAATGTTAATGGTAATTTTTTTATCATATAACAGGTTTCTTGTGCTCCTATGTCACGATAGATAAGAGTTTCTATAAGGAATTTTCGAAATGCAGATGTTGTTGGGTAACCATTAGGTGAAGGGAGTACAATTCTATGTAGCATGTCATGGAATGTTTCAGATTTATTTCCTACTTTGGATGCATATTTTGCAAAATATTTTTGAATGACACAGATTGAGAGAACTGGTTGGAAATCAACATTTTCACGACAAATAGATATGTTGTTAGGGTTATGGGTATTGAGTCGATCATCATTGCGAGCAGGGGTTTATGTCTTTTGGCCATTGGAGTCAATGAACAAGGAAGAATGTGGATGTAATTCCCAAGGTGCCTTATATCTACATTCAAATGAGGAGCCTTTTTTTCTAAGGAATGTGTTTTTAGTGCATTTTGTGTGTCTTTCAATGAAATTGATGAGTTGGAAATTGCTTCTGAAAACATCTGATGTGGACAATAAGCAAGGGTCTTCTAAATTTGTTTGAGAAATGGATTGGTTTGAAACTATAGAAAGCCGAGGGTTCCAAGCTTATATGTATTTGTCGAAGAATTTTTTAGTACTATCAACTACTTCTGTGTTATCCCAGTTAAGATTTTCCATATCAAGTGCATTTTGTGTCCAAAGGAAGCCATGGATGTGCGCGAATCCTCTATGTTTCCATTCATATCTGCAAAGGATGTATTTTTGTTAGGAAATCTTGAATTAGATGGATTTTGATGTTTAGAGAATTATGAAAGTGATGTGGTAGAGTGCATACATGTACTAGTAGTCTTTTTCCTGCAAGTGCTTTTCCAAGATAACTTCATGATAAATTGTGAATATGTGGTGCATAAATAGTGATGTTAAGTGGCGGTTAGAGATATTGTTATCATTTCTCCATTTTTTTTTGTTTTACAACATCACGAGGTGGACTTCTTGGCATGATTGCTTGAAGATTAAGCCATTTTGTATCAGTTGCACTTAATGTGAAGAATAATGTTGGGCAGCCAAGTTGAGATATCATGTCTGTCAGTTCATTTTTAGCTTTTTACCAAAAATATCTAGTGCCACATTGTGAGATACCGAACTGCATGACTTGTTATGCCAATTTTTCGTCTAGAAATTGTTCTAATTGGATGTTAAAATCATGGATTGATGTTGGAAAGTAATCTCCAATGTTTTTTTTTTTTAAACTGAGGATGTTTCTTGATTGAGATGGTGCATCATGAGATTGTATATGTAGTAGTGAAATCATGGGTGCTTGCCGAATCTGTTATCGTGGTAATGTAGGAGATGAAGTGCGTATTCATGTAACTGCATTGTGTTTATTCTTGGTTGATTTGGAAATGCAACTCTTGTGGGGAATGCGGTGGGGAAAGCCATAGAGAGGATACCTTATGTGTTATATTCATTTATTGGGGATAGGCCTATTGGTGGCCATTCAAGTGTATTATCAGAATGGTGGTTGTATGCATGTAAATATTGTCACATTTCTTGGATTTATGTATTTTTATTAGGAATAGTGGGAATGAATGATGATTTATGGTGTGGGTATTGGTTTACAGAATATTCAGTGGGGCCAAGTGGTGTTTCGAGTGATAGTTGGGTAGTTGGATCCGTGGTACTGGAATGGTGAAGGGAGGAGAAGATATTAGTGGGGAATGTTAGTAAGGATGCTAGTGATTTGTTATCAATCCGAGCATTCTTATAGTAAGGGTCATTTGCAAATTTTTATTCTAATGTGGAGAGAATATGATGTATACTTACAATTCAATCATAATCTTGATGGTCATTAATTTGATAGGTAACGATCAAAATGTCCAAGTCTTCAACATGTCGTGGCAACATGAATGTTCTTTTTATAATGTCTTGTGGAAATAAAATTGTGTGGCGAGTGTATTTATATTGGCCAACACGTGCAAGTGTTACTTTGAGGATAGGGTTAACCCTAGAAATACTAATTTCTTCTATTTGTGAAAGAGTAGTCAGGATGGGTGGTGGGGGACCAGGGTCCATGTTGTTTGATAATGAGAAATGATGACCTTTTCTTTCAGACATGCATCTGTAGAAAAAATACATTTGGTTCAACATGCGGATATGGATTTCGGGATATGATTCAAGAAATATGGTGCATGGTGATTTAGGTTCAGGTTTATCAAGTTTTGCATGTAATTCACGATGTGCATCATTAGTATGAACGTTGTTGAAAGCATGTGCAATGGAGGGGGGGGTTGAATGAGTTATGGATAAAAATTTTTGAGCATCATTATTGTGAAAGTTTTTGAAATCATGTGGAATAGAGGGTGGGAGTGGTTTTATGAAGAGATAGAGGGTTTGAAAATCAGAAAAGAGAGTTGTTTTTAGAGTGGGAAGTGTTTGATGGAAATTGTGAATTTCCATCATATGTTATGGATGATGAGTATTGTTTTTTTTTTCTTTTTATTTGTTTGGGAATATTTGAAGTATTTTTTAGCATGATAAACCTCACTTCAGCGTGAATTTATTCGTTCTTTATTTGCTACATAGTATCTTCGCGCATGTTCATCATTAGAAGCAGTAGACATTTCCACAAGTTAAGGAACATGCAAGAAAGAGAGGGGGAATGAAAATGTTATTTGGAGAGAAAACAACCATGTTATTGTATAAAAGGGGAAACAAAAAATGAAGTTTTCAATATATTTATGTTAATATATCATTAGAGAAAAGTGTTTGAAAGTATATTTTAGTAATTTGTAGGTATACGGGAAGATAATACGAGGTGTAACATGTCGATAACAATGTGTTTGAGAGAATAATTAAGTAATTTTCAGATTTACATGAAGATAACTGGATGTGTAATGCGTCAAGTTGCTTGAATTGTTAAAAGAATAAAAGTTAAAGCAATGTGAATTAGCGTAAATGAAATTACATGCAATAAGATGCTGTGTTGGAAAACATATCAGAATAAATAATAAGAGATACTTTTGAAAAGGAATACTAAAAAATATGGTCTATAAATGTATTTATAAATTAAAATAATAGAAATTAGCAATAAGGAAAAAGTACTTGTAACGATATTTATCTATGATATTGAGATTTTATTGATTTCTTGAAGGATATTGTTGCATTATGTTGAGAATTTAAAGCTCTCTTTGATGATAATGCATTTCAAGCGTGGTATGTCTCTAAATGTTTATGTCTTCACTGATAGTGTGAAGATGTGATCTCTCTAGACTGCGTTGGAGACAATTTCCTTTATTAGATCAGGGTTTGAGGATGAAAAATAGAAGTCCTTTGCATTAACTCCAAGAATTGTAGATGTTGCGTCTTCGAAAGCAACTGTTGAAACCAACTGACCAGTGTGATCTTGTAAATCGATATTTAGTAAGTATATATAATCACAATCCGTTACTTCAGTGTTGCATTTAGGGAAACACCATGTGCTTGTATTTTTTGGAATAAGTTTCTTCATGCATTTTTTTCTTATCAACAATAGACGTGCATGATAGGTAGTAAAACTTGTCCATCCATATTTTGTTATTGTTCACTTGACTTGGAAGAATGCAGGTATCTCCGAGGACTCGATATTGTAGATATCAGCAATCGTTATTTTTTTGGGTTGATGGCCAAAAGTAGGTGAATATGTTGGTGTAAGTGGCATAGAAGTTGTAGTGGAAACTTATTTTTTAAACCATGAATTTAGAATATGGGCCTCTTCGACATCAGGATCTATAATAATAATCGATCTTATTGTCGTGCTGACATTTTTTCCATTAACTTCACCAACACAAGTAGACTTGATTGCAATGATGGGATTATTTCCTGTAGCACATAAGCATGAAATTTATTTTGATGCTCCATCAAAATTTCCTTTCCAAAATATTGCATCCATGTTATATCTAGATATGTTTTGAATATTTAATATTTGTTTAGTAACTTCCGAGCCATCTTTTCTATGTATAGTGCATGGATTGGAAATGTTAATAACAATACCAAGAACATGTGACAATCGAGTTGACGTTTGCTGTTCTAATATCATTGATTGATTTTATATTGAAATGAACTATTGGGTTGGATGTTCTTTCATTGGAAACATGCTCTATGGTAGATGTGGCATTTAAAATAATTTCCCACTCATTGTTTAAGTGGTTGTATTGTTTATTAACCATTTTCACATTTCCTTTTGAGACAATGTAAACATTTTTAACTTGGATTTTATCAAAGAAATAATCGGCAACATTTTTGAAACATGTAATGTGTATTCCTCCACATTCTGTATCAAAGAGGTCAAAGCCAAACACTTTATCAGGTCTGTATTGATTTTTAAATTGTCGAAGAGGTGTCTTTCTTCGAACGTATCCTTTTATACACTAGTTTGAATGGTAAGGGTTTATTGTTTTGATAGGAATTTTGACTGGCATGATGGATGCAGTAGGAATAGTCGAAAGTGTGCAATGCCTTTTCAACGAAGGTTGTTTGTTCGATGAGGATGAAGTTTCTTCTTGACAAGTGATCGAGATAATGATATTTTTTGGAATACCAATTAAAGGTGTAGATGTAGCACACATTTCGAAGTCTAGTAGCAATATAGACCTACACGATAAATTATAGAAATAAGAGCAATTGTTAGACTTGCAAGTCGTATGAGGGAAATATGTAAATTTTAAATAATCATTTTGTAATAAACTTACATTGATGGACCAATAGTTGAATTAGTCCAACTTTTAACATGTATAATTGAACCTTTTTGAAGAAAGCTTTCTTCAATGAGGTCACTGAAAGTTATTGGAAGCATAAGGCGACTCATATGTGTGTCATCAGAGATGGCGGTGCGATATCATACTGTGGAACTTTGCATTGACGTAATAGGCTCAAGTTCAACGATTTGTAGCAATGGTTGAATATGAGTTTTCCCAGATAGCGTTGAGAAAATAACATTCTCAGCAAGTTTTGTTGTCATTTTCTGAAAACATAGATAAGAGAATAAGCAGTATAGAGAAGGAAATTCATAAATATGGTTATTGGTTTAAAATTGTTTATATGTGGTTTTGGTTATATTTATAGCATTAATATGATTCTTATAAAACTACATGAAAATTTAAAGGGAGCAAACACGTTCATAGTGTTTCAGATTTAATGAAAATGATAATATATAAAAATTATGTCTTCGCAATGCCTTTAAATAGGGTACATAACACTCAATGTACCGAAATGGATAATTCATAGGTAAATGTAAGTAAAAAATAATGGATGATTGTGTGGAGGAATAAAAAAATATGCCTATATGTATTCCTATAGAACTACATGAAAAGTTAAAGGGAGAAAACACGTTCATAGTGTTTCATATTTAATGAAAATGATAATCTATAAAAATTATTATTCATAATGCCTTTAAATAGGGTACATAATACTCACTGTACTGAAATGGATCATTCATAGGTAAATGTAAGTTAAAAATAATGATTGTGTGGAGGAATAAAACAAATGGCTATATGTATAACTAAATTTTTCTCAAAAATCATGAATGAAGCTATAGTTATTGTTTGAAAAGTTAGTTTTTCTAATTGAATGAAAATGATAATATATAAAAATTATGGATTCATATTGCCGAAATGGATCATTCATAGGTAAATCTAATTTAAAAAATTATTGGGTAAGTCTAAGTTAAAAATAATGATTGTGTTGAATAAAAAGGAAAATGGTATAAATGTTGATAGGATTTGAAATATACAAATTTATGAAAGTTAATATTTACCAAAATTTATATAATTTAATAAAAAGAAAATTGAATAGAAAAAATTAAACTACTATTCAATTTAAAATTTCACATTCAATTTCAATATATATATATATTAATCTACCTATATATTTTTTTTCAATTTCAATATACATACTTATCTACCTAAATAAAACAAAAAATTTACAATTATGAGATTCTTGATTTTTCTCTATAATGAAACTCATGAACATCTCAAATAAAAACTATTTCATTCATGCCATTGAATAGAGAACTAGCCTTGAATATAACTCATGAACATCTGAAATAAAAAATTTCTCATTCAATTTCAATATATAGTTATTAATCTACCTATTTCTTTTTTTTATGTATAATGCAACTCATGAACATCCTTTTATTAATTACATTAATTTGATCAGTTATTTTTTTTTGGCATCCTAAGAATAAGAAAAAAAATTTGATACCTGGGATCTTGTATGCCCCAATCATCCGATATGTCAATATATGCCAATTGGTTTATGGGAAATGTTAAAATATCCCAAAACAACCACTTTCTTTCCCAAATTACCACTATCATCATCTACAAAAATCACATCAATGTATTACAAAACAAAATACCCTAAAAATAAATTCATGGAGAAAAAAATGCAAACCATGATGTCTGCATCATACAATATACAATGTGAAATTATCTAAAAGGAGTTCAAGAAAAGCCACTACTTCCTAGCATGAATAATCCTCCTGTTGGAGAATCTTTTAGAGAGGGAAAGTGATCCTTCTAAGAGAGTTAAGTCTACTTCACCAAATGAGAGAACCAGAGTGGATAGGGGAAATGTCACTAACTCCTACCCCTAATCGCTGGAACCTAATTATGAAATACCCAGAGTCTAATATTACTTGTTAGGGCCAACTCCAAAAGACCATGATGATTCAGTACCCACCGTCATGCCTTTCCTTATAGTAGCCTGATAATTTCTATTGGGTTTATTCTTGGGTCTCTTTTTTGATAATTTATGGATTATATGCTACATTCATACCAAGGGGATCAACAAGGGTGTTTTCAATATGATATCCCATTCGGATTTTGAGCTTAGATACTGCTTATGGAGGTTGTATTTTTTTTTTTTCCTTCCCTATAAAATACCTATTTTATATTGGGTGATGGAATTTAGATATTTTGGGAATTCAAAACTTCACTCCCAATATGGAAATGGTTTTTGTTTTTCATTCTATTGTGAAACGTAAAAATGACGTTGGTTTAGTTTAGTTTAGTTTACTCTGCCGAACAAATTTTATTTTTATATGTACAGTGGACATGGCGGGAAGTTGTGATGGGAATATTTTTCTTAACATTGCTACTCACTACATGCTATATTGTAGGTGTATTTTTCTTCTAAAATTTGTTAATAACATTTTTAAAATCTGAACTTGAATCACACAACATGCAAGTGATGAAATGATCCATTTTTTCATTGATTTTTGTTCTATGGCAGAGCAAGAGGAAGCCCAAGCTATTTTGTATTTCTACTACTGCTCCCTTCACATCAGTGATTATAACTATTGTATTCATATTTTCCACTAAGGTTGATAAACATAGAATTAGCATTATAAGAATGAATTATTCTCCGATCTCCATGATGAAAAGTGGCTTTCTCACAGCCATTGCCCCACCCCACCCACATATTTCATCTTCTATGTACACATTTTATCTTTATGATCATTGGACAATGCAATTTGGTAACTCACACATACTATTTTTTTTCCGGTAGATTGGTCACTTAAAAAAAGGGCTAAATCCACCTTCCCTTAACATGCTACGATTTAATGGCATTTACTTAGGATTGGAGATAAAAACTGGGCTTGTCACCAGAATCATCTCACTAACGGTCCAAGGTTACTTTGAAAGGAGAGTATCTTATATATAGGAATTTGTTCAAAAGTGGGATAACTTCCCTACCCCCTACCTATTGAGCTTAATTTCCTTCATATGGATCTATAGTTTGGCTTCCATCATGTACACAAGTATTAAATTTCACCCCTCACTCCTCTGATGTGAACCAAGGTAGTCATGAAAGAAGCCCGGAAGCTATTCTCGATTTCTATTGCTACTCCATTCACTTCAGTGATTATAGCTATTGTATTCGTCTTCAACACTAAGGCTGATAAACATGGCATTAACTTTGTAACAATGAATTATTATCTAATCTCCATCATGACAAGTGGCTTTCTTCTTAGTCATTGCCCCGCCCCACCCACAAACTTCGCCAAAGGTTCTGGAGAAATTAATTCATCCATAGGGAAGTTCAATGATTTCTGCTAAAGTGCTGGCTGTAGAGAGAGAATAATTGGAAGTTATGAGGATTCCACATAAAAACAACTGATATTTCTGGGCCAAGGATGGGGAAATGAGATGATCTATGAAAGTGCTAAATGGGTTATTTTTATTATTCATAATGGGAATTTCAACATCTTTCAGGAACAATAATTCTTCGATGTAAATAGATAGGTCAGGGGATGAGGTCAAGTAGGCACACACCCACTGCTCCAAGGCCATTTCAGTAACTGATATCTACCCTTATATGCTTACTTATCGTAATAAAGGTGACAAGAATCCATATAAGTTAATTACTAGGGGTCATAGGTTTCATCATGCTTGTATCAATATGACTAATTCGTGTTACTTAGTGCAATACAACTTGTATTACTTATAGTTATATATGGCACCGAGATTAGTGTAAAGCAAGAGAACTCTACTTTACTAAATATGTAATCACTATGACTAATAAGCACTTGTATTATATATCAGTTAGGAGATAAGAGTTATAGTATAAAGAAGACAAAAAGAAATAGGGGTCTGAGTGAGCAAGGTATTTATTTCGTGTTTCCATAGTAAGCTTCTCATCACATAGTTTTTTATTTTTGAAAATAAAGCTGCCATGTAAAATAGTTTCGATAGGTTTGAAAGAGATTTGATGGGTTTCAAAATAAGGGTTCCCTTCAAGAAATGGTGTCTTAATTTTTTTTTTCTCTAAGTTAATTCCTATTAGAGGATCTTTATTATAGGTGTAGTTTTATTCTAACATTTTTTAATAACATTGTTAAACTATGAATTTGAATCATGCGACACGCAAGTGTTGAAATGATCCAGTTTTTCATTGATTTTTTTTGTATGGAAGAGCAAGAGGATGCCAAGCTATTCTGGATTAGCACTCATCTCACTGACAATATTTATGATTAACACTTTCTGTTTTGGTAATACAGAGATTCATCTCAATCAATTCCATCCTTATTGAATAATCCTAATGAGAATAGTTGTGATAATAATGTAACATGAAGGTATAGTAGTGGGGAGAAAATTTGCTTCAGTCAAATATCATCAAGTTGATGGAAATAAGGATACGATGGCCATTAGATTGATGAGACTAGGAATCCATATAATCTAATTAGTAGGGGTCATAGGTTTCATCATGCTTGTACCACTATGACTAATATGTGTTAGTGCGATACAGATTGTATTACTTATAGTTATATATGCCATTGAGCTTAGTGAAAAGAAAGAGTTCTATCACTATCTCTACTTTATTGAATATGTAATTGCTATGACTAATAAGCATCTATATTAGATATGAGTTGGGAGATTAGAGGTAGAGCATAAATAATACAAAAATAGATAGGGTTTTGGGTGAGAAAGGTATTGATCTGGTGTTTCTAGAGTGAGCTTCTCATCACCTAGTTATTTATTTTTTTAAATCAAACTTCCATGTAGAATAGTTTCGATAGATTTGAAAAAGAGTTGATGGGTTTTGAAATAAGGGTTCCCCTCAAGAAATGGTGTCTTAATTTTTTTTTGTCTCTTAAGTTAATTCCTATTAGAGGATCTATATTGTAGGCATATTTTTCTTCCAAATTTTTTTAATAACATTGTTAAACTTTGAATTTGAATCATTCGACATGAAAGTGTTGAAATGATCCAGTTTTTCATTGATTTTTGTTGCATGGCAGAGAAAAAGGAAGCCCAAGCTATTATGGATTAGCACTCATCTCACTGACGGTATTTATGATTAGAACTTTATGTTTTGGTAATACAGAGATTCACCTCAATCAATTCCAACCTTATTGAATAGTCTTAATGAGAATAGTTGTGATAATAATGTAATAGGAAGGTATAGAAGTGGAGAGAACATTTTATTCAATCAAAGATGATCAGGTTGATGGAAATAAAGAGATTATAGCCATTGGATTGATGAGACATGGAGGCTCTTAAGGCTTGAATTTCTCTTCATAATTCAAAATATGCTAATCATATGGATGAATCCTTGGAAAATATTCAGTTTTTTCCAGTAGAAATAGGGGTCCTGGGTCAGCAAGGTATTAAATGAGGTCATGTAAACACACACCCACCACTCCAAGGTAGTTTCAATAATTTATATCTACCCTCATATGCTTACTTATCCTAATAAGGGTAATAGGAATCCATATAAGCTAATTACTAGGGGTCATAGGTTTCATCATGCTTGTACCACTATGACTAATCTATGTTACTTAGTGCAATACAAATTGTATTACTTATAGTTATATATGGCACTGAGCTTAGTGTAAAGTAGGAGGTCTATCTCTATCTCTAATTTATTGAATATGTAATCACTATGACTAATAAGCACCTATATTAGATATGAGTTAGGAGATCATAGGTAGAGAATAAAGAAGAAAAAAAGAAATAGGGGTCTCAGTGATCAAGGTATTGATCTAGTGTATACAGGATTCCTATTAGAGGATCTATTAGAGGAAACACCTATTAGAGAGGAAACACCTTGATCACCCAGAACCTTATTTCTTTTTGTCTTATTTATTCTATATTTTTTATCTCCTAACTCATATATAATACATGTGATTATTATTCATAGTGATTACATATTCAGTAAAGTAGAGATAGTGATATAACTCTTGCTTTACACTAACCTCAGTGCCATATATAACTATAGGTAATACAATCTGTATTGCACTAAGTAACACAGATTAGTCATAGTGGTACAAGCATGATGAAACCTATAACCCCTAGTAATTAGCTTATATGGATTCCTATTACACTTATTATGAGAAGTAAGCATATGAGGGTAGATATCAATTATTGAAACTTTCTTGGAGCGGTGGGTGTGTGCCTACCTGACCTCATTCAATACCTTGCTAACCCAGGACCCCTATTTCTACCAGCAAAAACTAAATATTTTCCAAGGCTTCATCCATATGATTAGAATATTTTTAATGATGAAGATAAATTCAAGCCTTAAGAGCCTCAGAGTCGCATCAATCCAATGGTCATCATCTCCTTATTTCCATCAACTTGATAATATTTGATTGAAGCAAGTGTTCTCACCATTGCTATACCTTCCTGTTACATTATTATCACAACTATTCTCATTAGGATTATTCAATAAGGATGGAATTGATTGAGATGAATATTTGTATTACCAAAATAGAAAGTGCTAATCATAAATATCGTTAGTGAGATGAGTACTAATCCAGAATAGCTTGGCCTTCCTCTTTTTCTTCCATACAACAAAAATCAATGAAAAACTGGATCATTTCAGCACTTGCATGTCGTGTGATTCAAATTCAGAGTTTAACAATGTTATTAACAAATTTTAGAAGAAAAATACACCTACAATATAGAGCCTCTAATAGGAATTAATTAGATAAAAAAATTTAAGACACCATTTCTTAAGGGGAACCCTTTTTTGAGACCCATCAAGTCTCTTTCAAACCTATTCAAACTGTTCTACATAGAAGTTTTCTTTTCAAAAATAAATAACTATGTGATGAGAAGCTCACTTTGGAAACACCAGATCAATACTTTGCTCACCCAGACCCCTATTTCTTTTTGTCTCCTTTATGCTCTGCCTCTGATCTCCTAACTCATATCTAATACAGGTGCTTATTGTCATAGTGATTACATATCCAATAAAGTATAGATAGTGATATAACTCTTTCTTTACACTAAGCTCAGTGACGTATATAAATATAAGTAACACATCTTGTGTTTCACTAAGTAATACATATACACTAAGGGGATACACTAGTATTATATGGACCTAACAATCAAAATACCATGTAGAATAGTTTCGATAGGTTTGAAAGGGAGTTTATGGATTTCAAAATAAGGGTTCCCCACAAGGTTTCTGTTGGTGGTCCCTTCACATAAGTGATTATAGCTATTGTATTCGGCTGTGCCACTAAGGCTCATAAAAATAGCATTAACATTGTAAGAATGCATGATGACAAGTGGCTTTCTTCATAGACATTGCCCCACCCCACCCACAACCTGTTGTATGGAATATCAATAGGAAGCCCAAAATATTTTGGATTAGCACTCATCTCATTGATGGTATTTATGATTATCATTTTCTGTTTTGGAAATACGAAGATTCATCTCAATAAATTCATTTCCCCACCACACCCACATATTTTGTCACTATGACTAATAAGCACCTGTATTAGATATGAGTTAAATGTGGTGAAACTTGAATGACAATCTTGTATTACCCCAACCACACCGCTAACCCAGTTGTTGTAAATATCCCTAGTCTGATAAAGACAAATCACAAACACATATTCATGTGGATTTCACATTTGGAAGTAGAGGGAGAATAAGAAGCACTTACCGAACATAGACACAACCTTCAACCTTCCTCTTTGACTTCACTAGCACCCAACAAAAGAGACACATCCTTCAACCTTCATCTCTGACTTCTCTAACTTCACTGGCAGCCCTCAGATGTGTCATTTAGCCTCTCTACCTTCAGTGGAACAAAAAAACAACAAAAGATAGATATAATGAACAAATAACTATGCCTTCAGTGGAACACATAAATAAATAACAACAGAAGAGATAGATGAAACAAAGAAACAAATAGATTTAAAACAACATCTCAAAACTACCCAGACCTAAGTAATAACCACTAGAGCTTGCTACTGATTTATGATTTTTCCAGTTTCCCCTCCTCTTGCAGCAAAGGAAGCTATTAGCCCCGGGAGGATGACGACTCTTAGATTCATTTATGTTTTAATAATAATGTTTTATTTTTTTAACTATTTTTTTACCTATGACAAAGCATTCTTCAATCGTTTAACAATGCATCTAACAATCAACAACAGTACACAGTGGCAGGTAGGGGAGTTCTTTTCAAATAAGGACACCTTACGACGTAAATATTTGTAAAATTGTAATTTTAATTGTAATTGTATTGTCAAATGATTGTAATTGTATGTAAAATAGAAAAATTGTAATTGTAATATTTTTAATTGTAATTGTATGTAAAATATTTGTAAAATTGTAATCATAATTATAATTGTATTGTGAAATTGTAAAGTTGTAATTATAATTGTATGTATTGTCATGATTCAATTTTATTAAAATTGTAAAATTTGTAAATTTTAAAATCATAAATTAATTGCCAATTTTGAACAATAACTACCATAAGTAAAATGTATACCGTACATATTTTTAAATTAACATAATTATAAAACTATAAATTTGTAAATTTGTATGAATATAAATAATTGTAAAATAATAAATCTAGAATAATATAAATTTTTGTAAAATAATAAAGTTTAGAAAATAATGTAAATAAATTCATGTTCAGAATTATCATTATTTTACTATGATCTTACATACCAAAAATAATAGTGTACATTAGTACATTTTTTAAAATTTTGAAGATATCATTCACACACATTTAAATCAATCAAGTAGTTGTATTATTTTAGGAATTGACATAAAAAAAAAAAATAAAAAAAATAAATAAATAAATAAATAAATAAATAAATAAATAAACAAATAAATAAATAAAAATTAAATTAAATTAAATTAAAAAAAAAAAAAAAAAAAAATTGGTTCAGTGCATTCTTTTCGAGATCAACATAATTTCAAATTCTCAAGTGGAATGATTTTAAAATTAACACAATGCAAACCAATTAATTCAAAATACATATTATAATGTTTTGAAAAAAAGAGTCTTAGTTATAAGGTTAAGTCCTCTTTTTTATAAAAACCAGTTTTAAATAATATAAATGATGAAATACCACATGTACCATATCACTCTCTGTTCTCATGATCACCCTCATTATCTTCTAGCTCGCTTGGCATGATAACACTATTTTTCTCAAAAATATATTTTTATCTAGGGTCATGTATCAATACGAACCACCAATCCCTATCCAACAAATTTGGGTAAAAAAACACGTGGTTTCAGTGTTTGGGGAAAACATAAGGCTCCTTAGCTTCATCCCACATATTTCTAGAGTTGATACATATCAACCTACTATCGTGATCTTCCTTTACATTATTCCGATCAAAGGTGTCCCACCACTTGCATCTAAAAATAACACATTGGAAATAAGAGAAGTCCACTTCAATGATATATTGTATCTTTCCAACATAGCCTAACATCCCTTGTACTAGGTTTTGATCATGGTGACTAGCTCTAATAGAATGATTGAACTAAACTTCCACTCCACGGTATTGTGTCATGTGTCCATCATCAGCATTTTCTGTGCAAAAATGGTGTCCATATGCCCGCATAGATTGGAACAAATGCACCTATAAAAAATTTTAAAAAATCATAGTTTCATGTATCTTATAATAACCCAAATATTAAAATATGAAATGTACATACTACATTTCAAAGGTGCATTATTAAGTTTAAAATGTACATAAATAGATTATTACCGAGTTGCTGCACCCAATCCCTACGTTTAGCGCATCCTCTTTAGCCTGCGGGTAACGATCAGTTGCACCGTATTTCTCTCTGACTTGGTCAGAAAACCAAATTTTGGCGTAGATAATTGGCATATTTTCTTTTAAATGATCGGGATAAGGCACACTTATACCATTCAATCGTCTGGATTCTTTCTTGTCAGTATCCCATTTCATCCTCTCTTTTTTCGTACAAAGCGACCTGTTAGTGTTAGTTAGTTATGCCTATCACTAGTGGTCAAACAGTCTCTTTCAAAAAATTTATTAGGATGTCGAGTCAAATTTTCATGGTTTCAGTAGGTCTTCAAATAAAAATTGGTCACTGGCTAGTGGTATCTAGGACTATTTCAGCTCCTTCCAAAAATATCACTTGTTGGTAATTATCATATCTTAGTTGGATAAGTCATCATTTCAAGGTACCCATATTAATTTCTGTCATGCCATCATGGTCTTCATCCAGCTAATTGTATCCATTATGTCATTAGGGTTTTAGTCATCAAAATCAGTCATTTCATGCATAAATCCAGCAAATGAAGGAGTATAAGTAGGGATATTGCTTAATAAAGTTTGTCTCGAGTGTAATTTTTATTAAACATGATGAAATAAGCTCCTAATTTTCCTAAGATGCATAGAAAGTTCCTAAGCTACATAATTTTTCAAAGAAAAAAAAAAAAAAACCATGTGGTGGGCCATCCCACTACTATGAAGAAAATTGATTATTACAAGCTACAAAAGACCATTTCAAGCTCATTTTCTCATTCATCTCATTGAAAAAGAGATCTGAATTACCCTAAAGTGCTTCCTCAAAAATTTCAAAGTCAAAACATACTCCAAAATTGATGCCAAGAAACCCTACCCTGTTTTCTAGCCTGCACACTACGTTTTCTAGCCTGCACGCTACGTTTTCCTCTCAACGTTGTGTTTTGTCTCCAAGTGGAATAAAGCCAGTTTCTTAAGGTTTCTAAAGAATATCAAGGTGTCCAACACCATTTTACAAGTAATTTACTGTTGAAAATGCAGCAAGATGATGGAGCTTGGTGAAATGAAGTCGCCTTCACCAAGTGGGCCCGTAGGAAAATTCTGGTGCAAAATCTATTTTTAGACTATGTCTATTTTTAGACATATGGAGCATGGTCTGGGGATTGCAGTATGAGATTATTGGAGCATTGGTCATGTTGGTAAAAATAGATGGGACTCTATTTTTTTGGACCTATAGGTCGAAGTCTATTTTTAGACTGCCTCTCCTTAAAATAGGGAAGTCAAATATTATTTACCCTTAATAATATTTGGACTATAAACTTCAGTTTACTCTCTCGGAGCACTTCAGTTCGAGCCTTGGAAGTGGCTCATGCATCTGACAGAGGAATTACGCTATTCCTAAGGGTTTGGTGAGCTCATGCATGGTTGACTTCAGTTAGGACTTCAGTGGCAGAAGTTTGGTGGAGTTAATGAGACAAATGGTGGAGTTGTGTTCGGTTTAACTTAGTTGAACTAGTTGAGATTAGTTTAACTAGATAATCAACTAGTAATGAGTGGAGTGAATTAAATATTATTTAATTCATTAATTAGTAACTCATTATTCAACTCAAGAACACATCAATTCACTACAGTGCATGGACAGTTCAGTGGAGACCAGTGAAAGAGGTAGATGAAAGGGTGGAGTTAGCTATCAGTGGCGACATCAGTTGTGCATGAGATTTGCACCACAATTGGAGGAATTGCCCATGATGATTGCACTGTCAAGCCAAGGAGATTCGAACCTTGGATCTCTATTTAGACAGGCCATGATTGCGCAATAGAGGCAAGGCAATTAGTGGTGAGTTTTGAACCAGTAACCTGTTCAAAACCAAGCTAGTTTGTGTGTAACTTTATGAGAAAGTACTGAGTACTTGTGAGGAGTATTGTACCGAGTTTGTTACATGATTTCTCCATTATAATATACACAATAGCTGCGGGGTTTTCAGCTATAAGCTTTCCCCATACATACTGTGTTAATGTGTATGATGATTTGATGTGTTATCGCTTGATTTTATTTCCGTATGTTTGATGATCTGAGTGGAAGAGATTATGTGTTGCATATAAATTCGAATTGTATGTGATCAGGATAGTCTCGGTGGATAATTAATCATTATTCAGCAAATTTCTACATGGCATCGGAGCTATTGAAGCAGAGATTGATCATCACAGTGATTACAAACTTATTTCGGTAGACAGAGTCTGCATGCGGGCCAGGTAGCCTCCGGATTCATCTTTCTTCGGAAAGTGAAAGGTCTGGTAAATGCCCCTTGCAATCGATCTCTGTGCTAGAAATAATTTGTTCTCACAGGTCTAGAGCGGCTGAGCTTTGAGGTGGAATTCGAAATTTTGCAGCAGTTTTGTTTTCTTGGTGCCGGTGTTGAAAATGTCTTTCAATGGTTTGCGACTCGAATATGCTCTTGAAGGCAGTTCGAATTATGTTGCATGGAAGGATCGCATGGAGGCAGTATTAGAAGATAATGGTCCGAAGGAGTTCGTGGATGCGTATTTCCAAAGGCCCATTGATCCTGCTGAAGTCGAAGCATGGCAAAAGAAGATGGCGAAATGTCGAAGGATCCTGTTGGAGGGCGTCAAGGATCATATTGTATCCAGCCTGCATGGAAAGGCTTCTCCATATTTAATGTGGAAAGCTTTGACGGATCTATTCCAGAGTAAGAGCGACCAAAGGAAGCTGGAGCTCAAAGATAAGCTCAGGAACATCAAGATGGAGAAAGGCGACAGTATCGCCAAATACCTCACGAAGTTCACTCAATGCAGAGATGAGCTGGGAAGTGTGGGGGTGACTGTCGAAGACGAGGACATGGTCGACCTGGCTCTCCTTGGTCTTCCGAAGGCTCGGCACTCATATCAAGATAGTGTCAATGGTCGGGAGAAGCTGCCGGGATGGGAGCGCCTTTGGGCGGATCTCATGCAGGAGGAGATAAGGAGGACTACTCGAGATGGATCTTCATCAAAGGGAGCTGATGAAGAAAACTGCGCTTTGGTTGCCAAAGCAAAGAAGGGGAAGGGTAAGAAAACCTCTCATTCTTGTGCAAAGGGAAAGAAGCAGGATATGGCGAAAGTGAAGTGTTTTCACTGCCATGATCACGGACATTATGCTACCAATTGTCCAAAGAAGAAGAAGAACAAGCAAGCGGAAAGATCTGCAGATGGAGAAGCTTTGGCTTCACAGTTCGAGCTTGACTTTTCACTGATCGCATGCTTGGTTTCAAGTGTGATGGGATCGGTGTGGTTCTTGGACAGCGGTGCGTCATTTCATATGACGGGAGATCGGAAGTTGTTCTCAGATCTGGAGGACAAAGATTTGGGTGTGCACATCGAGATGGGCGATGATGGTAGATACAGTGCGACTGGTATCGGTACCATATCCTTTCAGAGGGAGTCTGGTAAACCCTTTGTATTGAGGGATGTCATGCATGTACCTGGATTGAAGAAGAACTTGATCTCTGTGGCGATGTTGGAGGACAAGGGGTATGATGTGGTCTTTAGCGAAGGAAAAGCCTTCCTGCGCAGTAAGACTACTGGAGAGACCCGGAAGATAGGGGTTCGAACCAAGAACCTTTATCAGTTGCAGGTAGATGGCTGCGCAGCTATGGCATGCAAGGCGGGAGAAGTGGTGAGCCGGGATGATGAGGGCGAACTGTGGCACAGGAGATTGGGCCACCTTTACCATAGAGCTTTGAAGATCCTGCAGAATATTTCTACTGGGCTTCCTAAGGGCACTCTTGCGCAGTCAGATCAGTGCAAGGGGTGTACTTTAGGAAAGTATGTGAAAGCCACCTTTCACGAGAAGGATAGTCGCGCCACGACGATCCTTGAGAGAGTTCACACAGACGTGTGTGGTCCTTTCTCAGTTGCTTCGACAGCAAAGCACAGGTATTATGGGATCTTTGTTGATGATTTCTCTCGAAAGTGCTGGATCTTCTTCATGCAGAAGAAGAGCGATACATTCGCGAAGTTCTGTGAGTTTAAAGCATTGGTCGAGAAGGAGTCGGGGAAGAAGGTGATTGCTCTAAGGAGTGATAACGGTGGTGAATTCATCTCGGCTGAATTCAAGGAGTTCTTCAGCGCAGAAGGGATTCGGAGAGAGCTCATCGCACCCCATAACCCACAGCAGAACGGGGTGGCTGAGCGGAAGAACAGAACGATCGTGGGTGCTGCACGGGCGATGTTGCATGATCAGGGCCTACCCCTTCACTTGTGGTCTGAGGCATGCAATACAACAGTGTATGTGCAGAACCATTGTCCTCACAAGGTTCTTGGCATGAGTACACCGGAGGAGGCTTATTCTGGCAAGAGGCCTGATATTTCCCATTTGTGGATTTTTGGTTCTCCTGTCTACATGCATGTGACGAAGGATGCGAGAAGGAAGCTGGATCCAACCGCCGAGGTTGGAATATTTTTTGGGTACACTGATACACCTCACAACTATCGGGTGTATTTGTCAGACAGTCGAAAGATTGTTGTGCGACGGGATATAAAATTTCAGGAGGAGAAAGCCATGCAGTGTTCGCTTGAGAGGGAGCTACACTTGCATGCAGATGAGGAGCTGTTAGTTCCTAAGGAGGAGCTTCCGGACGTGGATCAGCCACAAGAGGAGGTTCAGGAGGTGGAAGAAACCACCCAGGCAGCGCCAACCATCAGAGGGCGCATGCGCACTACAGAAGCTGAGCGACTGGCTCGGGATGCAGAGAAGGTTGTAGGACCACCTACAGCACAGCGCAGACAGAGACAGTCACCGGATCGGTACACTGGATACATGGCTCTTATGAGTCAATGTGTTGTGACGAAGCCATCCTCTTTTGAGGAAGCTGTGGAGGAACCCGCATGGGTAGATGCCATGATCGAAGAATATGATTCGATCGTCAGAAACAGTGCATGGGAGATTGTCCCAAGACCAAAGGGGAAATCAGTGGTGGGTTCGGCGGATTCACAAAGTAGTTAAAACATCGATTTTATGGAGAAGACAAGGCGAGACGACGTCCGTGGCCACAAATCGAGGATTATCATGAGATATCTGCACCGTCGCCGCAAGGTACTATTCCATACGGACGATCCTTGCTCTCTCAGCGCAGATGGGGTGGCACATTCATCAGATGGATGTGAAGACCGCGTTCCTCAATGGAGTTATTGAGGAAGAGGTGTACATAGAGCAGCCTGAAGGTTTTGAGATCTTCAGCAGTGAGTCGCATGTGTGCCGACTCAAGAGAGCACTGTATGGGCTGAAGCAAGCACCTCGTGATTGGTACACTCGGATAGACAGCTACTTCACCGGGCTTGGATTCTCCAAGAGTGAGGCGGATCCAAACCTGTACCAGATTGTGGTGGAGGGGAAGCTGTTGATCATCGTACTGTATGTAGATGATCCGATTTTGACTGGCGACGAGCAGTTGATACTTTCATGCAAGGATGATCTTGCACGAGAGTTTGAGATGAAGGACCTGGGCATCCTTCATTATTTCCTGGGATTGGAGATTTGGCAGCGCAGCGGAGGACTGTTTGTTTCTCAGGGCAAGTATGCCCGGGAGATTCTGGAGAGGTTCAACATGCAAGGCTGCAAGCTTGTTGACACTCCTCTTCCTGGTGGTTGGAGGAAGGAGGATGCTACTTCAGTGGAGGTAGTGGATGCCACTGTCTATCGACAGTTGGTGGGGTCGCTTATGTATCTGGTCAACACACGACCCGATATATGCTATGCAGTTAACCAGCTTTCGCAAGCTATGGTTAAGCCTACCAAGCTCTTTTGGAAGGCAGGCAAGCATGTATTGCGCTATATCAGAGGCACATCGGGATATGGATCATGGTACAGACAAGAGGATCAGTTGAGGCGGCATGGCTTCACAGATTGGTATCATCATATCAGAGATTGTGTTCAGCGGAGAATCATGATGCTTTCATATGTTCCCATGGAGGATCAGGATGCCGACATCCTGACGAAGGCGCTCACCAGGAGCAAGTTCGAATTCCACAGAGGCGGGATAGGGGTTGCAGATAATCCATATCTTGCTGAGAGGGAGTGTTGAGAATGCAGCAAGATGATGGAGCTTAGTGAAATGAAGTCGCCTTCACTAAGTGGGCCCGCAGGCAAATTCTGGTGCAAAATCTATTTTTAGACTATGTCTATTTTTAGACATGGAGCATGGTCCGGGGATTCCAGTATGAGATTCTTGGAGCATTGTTCATGTTGGTAAAAATAGATGGGACTCTATTTTTGTGACCTATAGGTCGAAGAGGTCGAAGTCTATTTTTAGACTGCCTCTCCTAAAAATAGGGAAGTCAAATATTATTTACCCTTAATAATATTTGGACTCTAAACTTCAGTTTACTCTCTTGGAGCACTTCAGTTCGAGCCTTTGAAGTGGCTCATGCATCTGACAGAGGAATTACGCTATTCCCAAGGGTTTGATGGCATCATGCATGGTTGACTTCAGTTAGGACTTCAGTGGCAGAAGTTTGGTGGAGTTAATGAGACAGCTAGTGGAGTTGTGTTCTGTTTATTTTAGTTGAACTAGTTGAGATTCGTTTAACTAGCTAATCAATTAGTTATGAGTGGAGTGAATTAAATATTATTTAATTCATTAATTAGTAACTCATTATTCAACTCAAGAACACATCAGGTCACTACAGTGCATGATCAGTTCAGTGGAGACCAGTGAAAGAGGTAGATGAAAGGGTGGAGTTAGCTATCAGTGGCGACATCAGTTGTGCATGAGATTTGCACCACACTTGGAGGAATTGCCCATGATGATTGCATTGTCAAGCCAAGGAGATTCGAACCTTGGATCTCTATATAGATAGGCCTGGATTGCGCAATAGAGGCAAGGCAATTGGCAGTGAGTTTTGAACCAGTAACCTGTTCAAAACTGAGCTAGTTTGTGTGTAACTTTATGAGAAAGTACCGAGTACTTGTGAGGAGTATTGTACTAAGTTTGTTACATTATTTCTCCATTATAATATACACAATAGCTGTGGGGTTTTCAGCTATAAGCTTTCCCCATACATACTGTGTTAATGTGTATGATGATTTGATGTGTTATCGCTTGTTTTATTTTCCGCATGTGTGATGATCTGAGTGGAAGAGATTATGTGTTGCATATAAATTCGAATTGTATGTGATCAGGATAGTCTCGGTGGATAATTAATCATTATTCAGAAAATTTCTACATTTACAACTTATTAACCCCTCCTTGCAGCTATGTTTTCTTGTTTTAGAGTGTAAAGCCTCTGTTGGTCCCTACACTACATTTTGGTGGCTAACCCATCTTTTCAAAGTTTGAAAGATAAAAACACCTCCCCATAGAATTTTTAACTTCCCTTACACTCAAAACCATCTACCATATCCTTCACACCCCCCCATTCCCATTTCCTAAGCTCTAAACCCTAAAACCTAGCCTAATGCTGCATTTTTTGGCACTTTTCCTAGCTAAGACCGTGTAAAAATTCCCTAGCCTAATTCCCATACCCAGTTCACCAAATTCCACTTCCTATAGTTCCCTAAGACTCATGTACACCTCCCTAAATTTTCCTACTCCCATTCCCCTTCCCTAACCCCTTCATCCTATCCCTTACTCCCTTCCCCTATTTTGTCCCACTAGGATTTTCCCCTTGCAAACTATCAAATGGAGGAGAATAAGCCCTATAACAAAGGAGACCATGTGTCTATGTATGAACCACTCAACATATATGAATTAATTTCTTTCCCATTTTCCACACAATGCTTTCAAAATTTTGGGTGCATGAAGTTTTGTAAGAAAATTTAAAGAGTCCAATACCATGCCAAGCTTACTAGTTTGTTTTTGACTCACTTAAATGGAGACAAAGTCACAATTGTAGGGGCCACCTTCACAATCACAGCCTAAACCATAGTTAGATAAATAGGGATACCGATCAGTGGTGATAGGTGGTGTTGTTCAATCCTTAGCACTAGCCACGGGAGTACCAAAAGGAGGAACAGGCCTTATATCAAAGTTTTATATCAAGTGGCAAGTGTTAAATTAAATAAGGCCGAAAAGAGAAAAGGTGGTGAAGCGCACATATATTAAAAACTAAGGAAGAAACAACACTAAGCGGTTATAGTCGGATTAATAAATGAACTCAAATGCAAATGTAAAGGGGACGCGGCATGGTATGTCAACCCGTATTATTGAAAAGGGCTTCGGGTTATGTACGACAGTGTACGGAGTAAGTCCGAGGGGGTCGAGCTGTGGGGAAGGGACGAGGCCCTTACCCCCGCGGATCTGCGACACGTGGCATGGTAAGACCTTACGGTAGGAAAGGAATAGTAAGGTTAGGCCGCGGGACGCTGTCTCGTGGCGGAGTTAAGGTGGGCCTACGCAGCGGGGAAAGATAAGTGTTAGTCCGGCAAGGGGAAGTCCTACATGTTAAAGATTGAACAGCGTATATGGAATAACGGTAAGGTAAGTCTATTAGGACAGCTGGTACTAAGGCCCATACCAACTTTTAACCCGACACGAGGCGCTCACCTACATCCTGATTTACCCAATCCCCACGCGCCACGTGTCTCAGTGTCAGTGTCCTTACGACACTTGCCCTCTGTTCTCTTACATTTTCACCTTTTAACCTAAACAGTCCTCCCGAATGGTAAAAAACTCCCGTATTTCTCTCTGGTAAATCATTTCAGGTAGTTTTCCACGACGAATACCGAGTAGGGAAGAACGCCGGGTTTGTCCAAGTCACTGTCACGGTTCCCCTCGTCGCTTTCCCAAGCATTGTCACCCTCTGTTCAGGGAATCCATTTTCCGTTTTTCCATCTTTTTCCTTTCTCTCTTTTCCAAATTGTTGAATAACTGCCATGGGGAGAGGAACGCCCAAGAAGAACGAACCTGAAACTCCCCAACTCCATGAGTCTAGAAACCCCCCTGGTTTTGAACCCCTTCGTGACTTGCAGGCGGGTATCTGTGACCCAAAATACCCTTTCGACATACGGAGCATCAAGCCCCTACTGTTTGGCCGCCACTGTAAAAGTGTTGATCGTTTCCGAGTGGTCGCGTCCGGCTTCTATCACCACATTACCCCCCAAGTCCATTCCTGTGTCGATTTTATTGTCTGGCTTAGGGACTCCTACGATACACATCGGGATGCTTTCATTTCTCCTCAGGGTAACGTAATTTTTTCCCTTTCTCCCGATGTTATTAGGCAGGCCCTCCGTTTCCCTTCCAGCGATGCCTACTTCAGTTTCAAAGATGAAACCTTGCTCGCACAGTTTAATAAGCTGTCGAGGGAAGCCCGCCGTGCCTTCATAGCCGCCATAACCATTGATCAAGCAACGGCCCTACCCCCATTGGAGTCGTTCCCATTAAGTCTGTTTGCCGAGGAAGTGCGTCCTGTTCTGTCCCTCATCGCCGGCCTCCTGGGGGTAGGGAGTCCTGAAGACATCTCTTCAGTATGCATTCGATTTTTGTGGCTTATGACACAGAATGGAGTTACACTGGATATTCCAGGTTTCCTTTCCTTTACCATCCGGACCCAATTTCGAGAGCTCGCTCAAGCCCGAAAATTCCGTTTTTGCTCATTGGTGTTTTACCTCTTCTTGTTCTAGCACGCTGATAAGTTCAACCATTTGGGGCTGGACAGGATGTACTCTGAGAATTCCCAGCCCAGGCCAGTCTTCGACTGGAATTGCTCTGTTCGTCAGTTGCCTAGGGGAGAAGGTTATGTCAATTTCATGAATACCTTCATGTCCATTGCTTATACCATCATTCACGACGCTCCTTCCCCTAGGGTTTTCCCAGAGATGAAACGCTGGTTACAGGCTGGGAAGTACCAGTGTACCGGCGATTGGTTCCTATCAGAAGAGTATACTGAAATCCGTGTCTATGGAGCCGAAGTAGCCCCCTACCGGCTGCCAGCTTTTCCTGTCCGACGAGTCTACGCCCTTGAGTACATCCGGCAAGCCCTCAAGGCTGACCAGCTCCATTTCGTCCCCACTAAGAAAGGCTACATCTTGAAGCTCCCTGACAATATTGGCCCCTTTGTGGTAAACTCTAGATATGCCCTCCCAATTGTCGAGAAAATGTTGCAGAACATGGACCTGAAATTAGGGGAGAGTTGGGCTTATGACCCACGAGAAATTATCTCAAATAAAAGAAAGAGAAATAGGTCTGCGCCCTACATTCATGAGTCCAGGCCATTTCTGGAGTGGAGGGCTAATCTTGAAGTCTGGCCTATGTTTTCGCAGATGGAGACGGACTCGTCTGCTACAGGAGGAGAAGAAGAAGTGAATAAAGGGGGCAATGAGCAAGAAGCTGGTACTTCCGGAGCACCACCACCCAAGAGGCAGAAGGTGGCCACTAGTGAAGCTGAGGTCATCGGGGAAGGGATAATTTTGGAGCCCTTTACGAAATTTGGTCAATTCGATAAAGGCAAGGCAGGAATAGTGGTTCTAAGGGACAGCGTTGCTTCCTCTGACTACACTGAAGTCACTCAGGCCATCGTCGAGCCTCCTCCTTCCAAAACAAAAGAAAGGGAGCTGACAAATAAAACTGTCCGAGACAAATACAGGGCCGAATTAGGAGGTTTCGTTGAGAAATATCACACCAGACTCTCCGCTTCTGTTAATGCAGACACCGAAGACCTGGTACTGTCTATGACCGAGGCTATCCTGGACCCGAATTCAGATGTTCCAAGTTATAAGGTGCTCGAATTGGCTGTCGATATGAAGAAGGTTCCGGTACAGGACCTGACTGACCTGTTCCAAACAATCTGCGACATGATGAAAGATAAGCTTTCACAGATCACCCTTGCCCTAAGGAAGACAGAGCAGAAATACGAAAACCTGAGGGACTCTTTTGCAGCAGAACAGAGTGCTTGTCATGCCAACGCACATCAGGTGCGCGTTCTTAAAGAGCAGATTAAAAATTCAGACGAAGGAGGGAAGGGAATGCAAGCTGCAGTAATAGCCAAGTTGCAGAAGGACATTACAGCGGCTAAGAAATGGGCTGTCATACCAGCTTCACATCCGGTACAGACCGATGAACTGGTGCATGTGGAGGAGGAGAAAAACGAGCTATCTGCTAGACTTTCCAGAGAAAGAGAGGAGAAGGAAAAACTGGCTAAAAGGATTGAAGAGCTTGAGAGCAGAGCTACTGAGCTGCAGACCCGGTGGGATACGCACAGTTGCCATGCAGCCGAAACATCAAGTGGGACTGGTTCAGCAATAGCACAACTATCCACAGCTATGGCTGAGATAGAAGTGTTGGAGAAGCAAACAACGACAGCCAAGCAAAAGGTGGTAGAGTTGGAGGGCGCCCTGGCTGAAAAGGTCAGAACAATTGAAGGGCTGCAAAGAGAAGTTGAGGAAGGAAAAAAGACCATGACTAAGCAACATCAGACCATTGCCGAGTTGAAGAGTAGAGCGAAGGGAAATCTCACCCTGGTCGAGGCCAGAAGCCTGATCTGGTCGGATATAATCATGGCTGTGACTGAGCAGTGGGAGTTCCTGACGATGATAGGAGAACTCAAGTCTACTCTTCCCTATCTAAATAGAAGGTTGCAGGAGGCGAGGGATAATCTGCCTAATAGAGCTCGACATGCCGGCAATTACATATATTTTCTCTATACACTGAGGGCAAATGACGTGGGAAAACATGGCATTCCTAGTCGGTTTATGGAAATCAACGAATGTCAGAAAATTATAGAGAAAGAGGAGGCTCGATTGGCAGCTTCGAAGGTTCTCCAACAGGTAGCAGACATTGTGGAGCAGTTCGACAAGGTGTGGGATGAAATCATCACAGCCGGCCTCCCTTCATGTTGGGAACCAAACGCCCCTGCTGTACTCATGCACCCCGATCAATACACACCACTCCTAGAAACAGAAAGGAATCGGTCAGATCTTCAAATGGGCAAAGCAACTCAGCTCAAGGCCACTACCATCGTCACAATCCTCAAGAAGGAGTTTAGTCTCCTCCATATGATCAAGTATCGGCTCCCAACTAATGCAGACATTCACACCCTTGGCGAAGCATTTACTAGGGTGGAGAGACTCTCAGAGATGCCAGAACCAAATCCAGATAGCCAGCAGAGGTTGACACAGTTCCTGACTCAGCATGCTAGTCCCTCCACCGACGTGCCTCCTCCAGCGTCTACTACAGCCTCGACCCAGCAGCACTCATGACACCTCATGTTTACTCAAGACATGGCCTAAACGGCCTTTTACTTTTATTCAGTTATGTTTTGTTTAAATTTCCGAGTGGGTGGTTTTTCCCCCCACTCTTGCATTTTTACTTTTACATCAGACATTGGCCTACGTTCTTGTTTTAAGTTTGGCCCGGGGCCTGTTACGCATGATGGAAGGGTTGTTTTCCCCATCATGTAATTTTGTGGTTTTGACAATGACTGTTAACAATTTTTGTTCACGCGAGAGAGATATTTTCAGAAAATATCTTCTCGCTGAAAGGCAGAAGGAATCCTATATAATACAGGAAAAAGAAGAAAACAAGGTTCCACTTCTTCAGAAAAATTGATTGTGTAAGAATTTCCTGTTTGTATGTTTTGTGAAAGTTCAGATACTGCCCGGAAGAGCCCGTTGGGTCTCAATAATAAGAAGCTTCACCTTAGTAAGGATTCTGGACATGGTTGTATGGTAGTGTGTGTTTCTCTATGGTTCAATTCATTTACGTTCATGTCTCTAGTATTACATCCTGGAATGCGAGTGTCCCTCGTCTTTTGATATGAATTTATCGTGTTGATACTTATATCAGTAGCGGCTTGATACTTTAAATGGCTCAGGAGTAATATATTGTTCCACCTGTATTTCACGCGTATTTCAACTATATTGGCTGTATTGAAATGTTATTGACGGGAGTTCTTGGTATGTATGGATTCTTAGCTATTTAAGCCCATCCTATATCATGAAGTTCTTCTTAGTATCGTCTATTTGACAGCCGATATCTCCTTCTTGCTATACATCTCTGTAATCGTTTTTATATATACCTTCTCTACCATATATCATGAATCTGGCCCTGATTATGGTGACCTGTCTTAAAATTGTCTGATGCAGTAGTATCTGAATATAGCATTGCATTTGTTCAGTGTTATTCCTAATACTTCAAACTGTCCGAAGTTCTGGTTCCATTCTAGTTTATTCTCTGTTTCAAAGGAAGTAGTGTAAGAGCTCTGTCATGTTAAAGGATTAAACGCTGTTTCAAATACCCCACTCTTTACACCTCATAAGATGTCCTAGGCACTGGTCTATAACAACTCTAGACTGTCTCTAGGAGTTACAACAGGTGGTTCAAAAACCTAGATTTGGATATGCAAAATTACAGACCTTATATCAAAGCTCATTACAAAGATAACATCAATAAATTTTTTCGTATTGATCAACTTCTTGACAGGTTTTCTCCATTGATGAGGGTGATCATGAGGTACTTTACATGAGAGGGTAGATACACTATGTTGTAAGAGTATCATATCATATTTTTGATGCACTTCACAGGGATATATCCTCTTAACCTATCTTATTGTCTCCACAAGAGCTTCATCAAGATGGTAGAGAAGGTGCAGCATAGAAAAAGTAATCATGAAGCCAGTATCTTTCACCATGCACTCATCAAGATCATTTAATTGCACCATATTGAGGATAATAACATCACTTGGGAGACATTCATTCAGTCTCATGGATTTTTGCCTTCTGATAGTCAAACAACTAGCCAAGACATATCATCTGCTATGCCATCAACACCATCCATACATATGGAGATTGGTTCATCCAATAGAGTTTCAGTAAAAAATTCCTTGAGGGCTAAGGTGACCAAAACCTATCAGAGAGGTAGAAGGCTTGTGTTTTCTCCACAAATTGTGTAAGGGGCCAAGCCTACATTAGCAACACAGAGATCACCAACACAACAAGATGAAGGACCATCCCATCTTGACATTGAGAGGGAAGAAGATAAAAAATCCACAGAGGAGGAAATCATGGAAAAAGGAAATGCGATTAGAGGGCTCAAGGAAAACTTGTCCAAGGCCCACTTCATGATTTCATTCCTTGAGCAGGAAAAAATGTAGTTGAAGGTAAACCAATTGATTTTAAATAGACATAAAGTTGATGATAGTAAAGGGGCAATAAAAGGAAAAGAAATAGTTTAGGTTAATGATTCAGATAAACATGAAGAAAAGGTCAGAAGGAAGAGGACAAGAACTAGAGGCCTAAAGATATGACTTCAGTAGCAAAGAGAGACATTTTCACCTAAGGCACATATGACAATGTATGAGATCATATTAGAAAATATAACAAGACAAAGAATATTGGATAGACAGAGTCAATGGACACTTGGAAAATCTCCTGAAGAGGGCTAAAAGAGACAACAAATTGCAGAAACACATTTCTTCTCATTTCTATACCAGGAATCAAGTCGACCAGGTCAAGGTCAAACAGTTGAAAGAAAAACTAAAGGAAACCCTAATCAAGCAAAAGGAGAAGAGAAAGTTGAATCTTCTTGATGATGCTTCCCTCATTGCTTGAAATAACATATCAGGTATTCATGGAGCATGCCTATACCAATTTTAAGAAAATTTCAAGAAAAATTGGTGAAAAGTCAATTTTTGTGCATTTTGGAAATTTTGAAAAACAGTCATGCAGTAACAAAGGTAGCATGGCCTATAATACATTTTTGTTGGAGAGATACAAATGGCATAAGGTCTGCACCATTGGATTCCTTTTGATCTCTACATCAATCTTAGTTATCCTAAGCTCCACTTCAGCCTCTTCTGGCAGGTTAAAAATTCAGAAAGCCACTCAAAAATGACCTTTCTGCCTCCTTTTCAAGAGCACACTACCTTTTCAGAGTGACTGTGGGAGGATGAAATTTTGAGGGGCTAAAATTAGTCAATTTTAGTCTTTGAAGAATCCATTTTCTAGCCTACTAGAAGATCTATCTCCAACATTTTTCAGATCCTAATTTGGACTCTAGTTAGGCCTCCAAAACTCAGTTTTCCCTCAGACACTACATTTTCTCCTGGCATGCTATGTTTTCAACAGAATTCACTAATTTTTTGCCCGAATGTCATTTTATGCGGTTGAATTTGTCTAGTTCCACCTTTTCTCTTGTAATTTGTCAATTTTTATGATGTAATGATGTTTTGAGATATAATTGAGCTAGTTAAAGGTAAATATGAGGTAGGTACATGCTTTTACAAGTCATAAATGGTCAAAAAAGTCAAATTTTCTAACTTAGGGAGAGTCTTGTTCACCTCCTTAGTCTTTAGGGTTAAGGTGAGAAGATCATGTGATTAGTTTCTTGACTTTTGGATTTGACACCTAAGAGTGGGGAATTGACATTTTTTCTATTTGTATGATTTCTTTGGTTATTTGACTAGTTGGACATCAGAGGTTTGAGACTATTGTAGCTTGTGTTTAAACTTTAATTCATAAATTCAGAGGAACAGTTGCAGCTATTATGTAGGAATTCATGTGTGGTGAATTTTTGATGTTTTTTCTTCTACGCTATAGTCTTTTATGAATGATATATATAACCTTTCCATGCCTTGCTTTCCTCAACGATATTCCTAAAAGTTTGATAAGAAGAATTATTTTGTGGCTCTGTTTTGTTTAGGAAAATAATTTCATGTTTATTTCCTTCAGTTTTAATGAATTCATGTTGCATGCTCATTAAGATCCTCTCCAATCTTTCAAACCCTACACTACACCGACAAAACCCTAATCCATCACTAAAGCATTGATACCTTGTTGCTTTATATATTTGCAGTTGTAACCCTTTGATACATTTGACCTAGTTACTTGGTTTTCTTCCTTGATCCAACATCAAAACTATCAAACTTTAAAAACCCTAGAGATGACCTAACTAGCCTAAAATATACTCCTCATCTAGTTAAATCCTTTGGTTGGGATCTCATAGAGAGAGTCCTCTCTAGTTTGGTAGGGCTAGCTACCAAACTGAAATCTTGGTTTGAGGTTACCTCTTTCGGCATCCATTCATCAACCTTGGGATACTTTGGAGGCTAAAATTTATGGCACTGTTGGTGTGGAACGAAGTGATAGATATCCCTGGGTGTATCATACTTATTCATCGAATTCTAGGCCTATGGGTGATAGGCTCTAGATTTCATGAAGGTTGATTCAAGTTGCAAAGAGCCAAATTTTAGAAGAAAGAATACGCTGGCTCTGAAAATATACACACGATTGAATCTCGAACCACATCCAACGTATCCCATTTAAGATCCAGAGAAACTCGTCATAAAACAAGGACCTCAGCATTCCAATATTCAATCAATTTCATCAAATTTGGCAAGGTCTACATCTTTTCCCACTGATTTCTTTTCCCTAGAAGATATTCCTTTCGATCGGAAATCTGAATTATCTATGTTTAGATCAAAATTAGAAACATCCTTGTATGAAATTGTGTTTAAACCCTTGATTTTGTGTGAAGTCACATCAGTATCTGAAGTAGTACTTGATTCTCTAAAGCTTGAAGATAGTATATTGTCTTTAGAATGGAAATTAGAGTCAGATTTTGATAGGAACATCTGGAGTCAGTTCGATAAACTTCAACAATCAGAAAACCATCTCCAATATACTTCTAAGAAGGCCTTCATTCAGTATCAATAGGAGCTCTTGTCTGCTGATCCTCTTTCAACTTCATTTAGCCATACCACTGCTTCTACACCATATGTTGCCCTTCCTACACAAACACCTGCGGTACCAACTCTTCCCATTGTACCTACTAGTTTACCTCCTAGAAAAACCATGGCTATATTTTCTCCATTGGTTCTGTCGGGCCAACTTACTAACTTACCATGGAATTATGGACAATGACTTCCTCTTTTTGATGGAACCATTGATATTATAGCAAGAAAACACATTGATAAGATTATTGATTTCATTTATTTAGAATAAGTAGACAACGATGATGCCAAGATGAGAATCCTCTCTCATATTTTCTCAGGGAAGTAAAGAAATAGTTTAGAGCTTTAGCAGCTGGTTCAATGTAGAATTCATAGTAGTTGAAAAATCTTTTCCTTTCCAAGTGGGGGGAAAATAAAAATCCACTCCAGATTTTGGTCGAGTATAATTCAATGCAAAGACAGCCTAATGATTCGATCCAAGATTACACCACTCACTTCAACAAGGTATACAACTCCATTCCCATTAACATCAAACCTCCACCAGATTTGACCTTGTTGCAATATCTAGATGCCTTTGGCATATCACCTTAGAGAAAGGAACCCTAATTCACTAGAGGAAATGCTGAAGAATAGAGTCAATGTCGAAGCTAATATTTTGATTAAGAAGTCAAAGAGTAAGGTGGATAAGAGAGTCACAATAAAAGAAGAACCATCAAGTTCACTCAAAGAAAAGATGGACAATTTGATAAGAACCATAGAGAAGATGGTAGATATAAATCCAATTTCAGAAAGGCAACAAGATAATAAACCCCAGAATCATAAATTTCGAGGAAAAAAGAAGCATCCATAGTTTCAGATAAAGAAGAGATAACAAAGAGCTCCAGATCAGCAAGCTCAACAACAAATCCGGACCCTGTTATAGCATAATTATGCTCAAGCACCAGATGAAGATGATGATATTTTTGAAGAGAATCTTCTCTTTTCAAAATATCAGGGACCTATTTATATTATAGAGGATGATGAGTATTTTGAATAAACTCATGTGCGAGATGATCATGAGCTTGTCCTTGCAAATGATGATGGGTTAGCAGTCCAATCTGATGACTATCAAAGGGGGTATATAAATGCTCTCAACACATAACAGAGACAATACACATTTATAAACATAGATGTTCCTGTCACTCCAACTAAAATAGGACATCTCAACAAAAAGAAACTAAGCCCAAACCAACTCCTAAAGATAGTAAAAACAAAGAGGAGGAGCCTGCCGCAATAAGTCATAGCAAGAACAATGAAGCATATACAAGTACATCGAGAAAGGATAAATAAGCACAAAGGAAGGAAAGTCCACTAAAATAAAAACTTGAAAAGTGGGATAACATCATAAAAGAGGTAGAAAAGAAATCAAGTTTGTTTAGCTTAGAGAGTGAAATTTTCAAGTTAAAGGTGTCCATTCCTCTTACTGAAATTGTCAAAAATGATAGATATAAATCTTAGATTTCTAAGATGTTGAAAGTATACCACATGTCTAACATGGTCAATGTCAGTGATTATCATCTTGAAATCATTTTTGGTCCAGTCGTAGATGGGAACCTTGAAGATAGTGAAGTCCCTTCCTTTTATCTTATTTTGAGAGTCCATGATTACTTCTCCATAATGCCATGTTGGATTCCATGGCCTCACATAATTTAATTTCAAAAGCTATCATGGATAATTTAGGGCTGGACATAACTCGACCATATCATGACCTTTATTCCTTTGATTCCAGTACATTCCATTGCCTTGGTCTTATCAAAGACTTAGTTGTTTCCTTGGATCAAATCCCTGCTAAAAATGTGTTGATGGATGTTGTAGTTGCTGAAATACCTCCGAGGTATGGAATGCTACTTTCACGGTCTTGGGTAGCCAAATTGAGAGGTACTTTACAACTTGAATTTTCATATGCAAGAATTCTGATATTTGGCCAGCTAAGGAAGCTGTACCAAGAGGTGAAAACGAAGTACATGATCACAAGGAAGGATAAGGCTAAGAATCACCTGATTCACTCTGTACATACTGATTTATAATCATTTCTATTGTATAATGATAGTGGTATAGATGATTTAGATATTCAGCTTGTAGAAGGTGAAGAAATTTTATATTTAAAAAATAGTGTACAATCAATCTTGAAAGAAGAAAATGGAAATCAGAATTCACAAAAATTGCATCAAAACACTTTAGAGAAAAATACAGAAGAGTCACAACAGTTTTCAGTTGAATCAAAGAAAGGTAAGTATTATATTGAGACAACCGATCAAAGAGAAGGAGAAGTTCAGCCTGCAGAATTTCAATTTCCCGATGATGAGGAAGGTCTTTGGACCATGGATTTTGATGGTGCTTTGGGGAAATATGGAACTGGAATCAAAATCTAGATCCACATCCCTATACATCACTCAAAAAAAGTCCTATGGAATGTAATATTATGTTCCTAAAATCTAGCCTTTGATTTTTCTAACAATGAAGCTGAGTATGAGGCCTTGATCATCGGTCTCCAAATTTTGAAAAGGCTAGGCACAAAAAGAATCATAGTATATGGAAACTCTGAGTTGGTAATAAAACAGGTAAAAGGGGAGTATCGGGCCAAAATCATAGGATGAGAGCTTATCGAAATGTTTTTCTTGATGTTTTGAAAAATTTTCTATAATATAATTTGTCTTTGATTCTTGGAAGCCAAAATTTCATGGCTGAATCACTTGCCACAACGGCTAGTAATTTTAAGATTCCAATTCATTCCACTAAGAAATTTTAAATTCATGTGCTGCATCACTCGACTGTCCCTGACAATTCCCGATATTGGCAAGTATTTTGGGATGACAAACAAATAAATAATTTCCTGTAGAATGAAGAGGAGTTTGGTAACTTCCGCATGGATGAAGTGTACAGCGAATATGATAAAGTAATTTAGGATGTTGAAGTTGAAGTGTTGTGATTGAAGGAAAAAAACATTCCATGAGGTTTAGTGCCTTTGGAGGAGTTTTTTGATCATGATGATCTAACCAATAAGCCCATGATGGTCCCCACAGAAATAGGTCTCGAATATGTGAACATTGGTACAAAAAAGAAACCCAAGATGGTCAAGCTATCAAGATCCTTGTCCCCTGAGTTGAAAGGTAAATACACAACTCTCTTGAAAGAAATTTCTGATGTGTTTTCTTAGGAATATTCATATCTTAATGTGTACAACAAAGATATCATTTAACACACCATCCCAATCAAGCCAGATCAAAAGCCTTTTCGCCAAAAGTTGAGTAGAATCAATCCCAAGTTGTTGCCATCGATTGAAAAAGAGGTAAATAGAATTTACAAGGCTGGTATCATAGTTCTTATTTGATTTTTAGATTGGATGTCTAATCTTGTGCCAGTTAGAAAGAAGATAGGAGAGATTTTTCTCTGCATTCATTTCATAAATCTCAACAAGGTTTCATTGAAGGAAAATTATCCTTTGCCAAAGATGGATCACATCTTGGACAAGGTTGTTGGAGCTTCAAGGATGTCACTTCTCAAAGGATATTCGAGATACAATAAGATCTTGGTACATGAAGATGAACAAGAGAAGACAACATTCACCACACCATGGGGTACCTTCATGTACACCAATATGCCATTTGGGCTCATAAATGCAGGGGCTACATTTTAGAGGGCTATGGACATCGCTTTCTCAAACTAGAAATATGTGTTTCTTGTAGTTTATCTTGATGATGTCACCATCTTTTCACAATCAAATAATGAGCACTTGCACCATTTGAGGATAGTATTTTAGAAATGTAGAAGATTTGAAATTTCGTTGAATCTGAAGAAAATTTTATTTTCCATGGAGGAAGGTAAATTACTGAGCATATTATTTCAAAGGATGATATTTGCATTTGTCCCTCGAGGATCAAAGAAATTAAGCAATTATATTTCCCACAGAACAAGAAGGAGATCCAATATTTCAATGGAAAGATAAACATTTTGAGGAGATTCATTCCCAATCTCATTGAGCACCTAAGAGATATGACGGATATGCTAAAGAAGGACAGTGAGGTAATATGGTTAGAACATGCTAAGAAGTCATTTAATATAGTGATTTTTCTTAACATGTGATCTCACACTGATCAACCCTTATTATAATTTATATTTCATAATCTTTTCATTCGCTTTCGAGCACTCATTGGCTGTCATACTAATGCAGAATAAATATTCCAAGATGAAGTAGCCGATTGCATTTTTCAGCTAGACCATAAGAGATGCAACACTAAGATATAACATAATTGAGAAGCAAGCCTTAACCTTGGTGAAAGCGTTGAAGGACTTCTGAGTATATATTTTACATTCTCATATCCTAGCCTATCTTCCAAATGTAGCAGTAAAGGATCTGATGATGCAAATAGATCCAGAAGGTAGGTGAGGAAAGTGGATTTCATCCATGCTTGAGTATGATTTGGAGAATAAGCCAACGAAGCTGATCAAGGGGTATGGTTTGGAAAAACTGATGGCAGAATCAAGTCTACATGCGCTCAAAATAAATATGATTTATGAAATTTCTAATGAATAAGTTGGTGAACCGATGACACAGGTATCTCAAATTATTCTCACATCACCTTGGTATGCTGATATAGTTTATGTTCTGAAATATTTAAATCCTCTCATGAGTGTGTCTAAAAGCATGGGTAGAACATTGAAATTAAAAGCTTCGAAGTATTTTATTTTAGACAATATGTTATATTGGAAAGACCCGAGAGGTGTCTTGCTGAATTGTCTCATCGAAAGTGAAGTGAAGGAAGTGATGAGTGATTTCCACAAGGGTGATTTTGGTGGCCATTTATATTAGAAGACCACATCAAACAAAATCTTAAGGGCTCATTTCTATTGGCCCACTCTTTTTTATGATGTGTACAAGAAAGTGATGAGCTGTGAAAAATGTCAAGTTTTCCAAGGAAAGAGGAAGCTCCTTCCGCTACCTTTGCAGCCCATATTAGTCTAGGCATGATTTCGACAATGGGGTATTGATTTCATCAGTGAGACCAATCCTTCATCATCCACCCAGCACAAGTGGATTCTAATGGCTAGAAATTGTTTCACGAAGAGGATTGAAGCAATCCTAACCAGGGAAACAACTAATTTAGTTATTATTCAGTTTTAGGAATCTAATATCTTGTCTAGATTTGGTTGTCCATAAAAAATCATCATGGACAACGCAGCTGCATTAAAATTCAAAAATAAGGTAGAGTTTTGTGAGAAGTACAATATTATTTTGGGACATGCAACAACATACTACCCACAAGGTAATGGTTTGGCTGAGTCTTCAAATAAATCTTTGGTCAACATTATAAAGAAGACGTTGGAAGTAAACAAGAAAAGTTGGCATAGGAAGCTTATCAATGCATTATGGGAAGAAAGAGTAAGAAACAAGAAGTCTATAGGCATGTCACCTTTTGTGTTAGTCTATGGGATTGAGACAATATTTCCTACCTCTCTCATTGTCCCAGTCATGAATATTTTGCAGGAAATTGGCAGCGAGCCAAATGATGTCCAACGGGGGATAAATCAAATGATCCATTTACAACAAACTAGGGAGGACGTGTTTCCAAACACTTCCAAGCTTGAGGAAAGAATCAAGAAAGTGTATGATCACAAGACAAAGGAATATGACTTCATAATTGGTGATGTAGTCCTCCATTGGGATGGAATAAAGGAATATAAAGGGAAGCATGGTGAGTTCGAGAATTTATGGAAAGGGCCTTAAAATATTTCAGCTTCAAGAGGAAAACATGTTTACCTGTTAGAAGAAATGAATGGACAAGATTGCGGAGGAGGACCAGCTAATGGTAGGCTTCTCAAGCACTACCTATTTTAATCAGAATTTTGAAATTTTTCACTATCATTGTACATATCAGTTTACTTTTTCTGTCAAAGTGTGAAGGAGATGATCATCGAAGTTTGGAGCCCGAAGTGAAGGCCATAAAATTTATATGATTGGATGTTGATTTATAAGCACGGTAAGTTTTATTTTCAATATGAGTCAGTTCAGTTTGTCAGTCTATTTTTTGTTTCAAGCTTAGTTTTTTATTTTTATTTTGACTCCATTCCCAATGGGTAGACTACTTGGTCTATGGTGTTCTTGACACCTCCAAGGAGCCCCCATCCCAAGTTGGAGCCAATGTTAGTGTTAGTCAGATCTATCTGTCACTAGTGATCAAATGGGCTCTTTCAAAATGTTTATTAGGGTGTAGATTCAAGTTTTCATGGTTTCAGTAAGTCTTCAAATAAAAATTTGGTCACTGGCTAGTGGTGTCTAGGACTATTTCTGCTCCTTCCAAAAACCTCATTTGTTGGTCATTATCATATATTAGTTGGATGAGTCATAATTTTAATTTAACCATATTCATTTCAATCATACCATCATGGTATTCATCCAGCTCAGTGCCTCCATTAGGTCATTAGGGTTTAAGTCATTTCATGCATATATCCGACAAATGAAGGAGTCGAAGTAGGGATATTTCTCAATAAATTTTGTTTCAAGTGTAATTTTTATTAAAAATGATGCAATAAGTTCCTAAAGTTCCTAATATGCATAGCAAGTTCCTAAGCTATATAATTTTTCAAAGAAAAATAAAATAAAAAAACATATGGTGGGCCATCCCACTATAATGAAGAAAATTGATTATTACAAGCTACATAAGACAATTTCCAACTTATTTTCTCATTCATCTCATTGAAAAAGAGCTCTCACTTACCATGAAGTGCTTCCTCATCAATTTCAAAGTCAAACCATCCTCAAAAATTGATGCCAAGTAGCTTCGCTTTGTTTTCTAGCCTGCACGCTACGTTTTCTAGCTTGCACGCTACGTTTTCCTCTCAACACTGCATTTTCTCTCTAGGTGGCATCAAATCAGTTTCTTAAGGTTTATGAAGGCTATCAAGGCATCCAATATAATTTTATAAGTAAGTTACAACTCATTAACCCCTCCTTGTAGCTCATTTTTCTTCTTTTAGAGTTTAAACCCTCCATTGGTCCCTACACTACGTTTTGGTGGATGGCCCATATTTTCAAAATTTTCAAGATAAACACACCTTCCCATAGACTTTTTTCCCTCCCTTAAACTTAGAACCTTCTCCCATAGCCTTAACATGCCCTCATTAACATTTTCCAAGCTCCAAACCTTGAACCCTAGCCTAATGTTGCACTTTTTGGCAATTTTCCTAGCTAGGATTGTGTAAAAATTACCTAGCCTAATTCTCATACCCATTCCAATTCCTATAGTTACCTCAGACTCATGTCCACCTCCATAAATTTTCATACTCCCATTTTCCTTCCCTAAACCCTTCATCCTATCCCTTACTCCCTTCCCTTGTTTTGTCCCACTAGGGTTTTCCCCTTGCAAACAATCAAATGGAGGAGAAGAAGCCTTATAAAAAAGGAGGCCATGTGTCTAGGTATGAACCACTTGACATATATGAAGTAATTTCTTGATCGCTTGCCACACAATGATATCAAAATTTTGGGTGCATGAAGTTTTGTGAGCAAATTTAAAGAGTCCAATACCATGCCAAGCTTACTAGTTTGTTTGCCACTCACTTCAAAGGAGACAAAGTCACAATTGTAGGGGCCACCTTCACAATCAAAACTGAAACCATATCTATAGAAACAAGGATACCAAACAGTGGTGAGAGGTGGTTCAAAATCCTATATTTGGATATGCAAAATTACAAACCTTACATCAAATTTCATTACAAAGCTAGCATCAAGAAATTTTTTCCTATTGATAAACTTCTTGACAGGTTTACTCCATTGATGAGGGTCATCATGAGGTACTTTACATATGAGGGTAGATACACTATGTTGTACAAGTATCATATCAAATTTCTCATGCACTTCATGGGTATAAAGCCTCTTAACCTATCCTATTATCTCCACAAGAGCTTGATCAAGATGGAAGGGAAGGTGCAACATAGACAAAGTAATAATGAAGCCAATATCTTTCACCATGCACTCATCAAGATAATTTTATTGCACCACCTTGAGGAGAAGAACATCACTTGGGATACATTCATTCAGTCTAATGAATTTTTTTCCTTTTTCTAGTCAAAACAACTAGCCAAGACATATCATAAACTACACCATCAGCACCATCCAGACATATGGAGATTGGTTCATCCAAAAAAATTTCAGTGAAAAAGTTTTTGAGGGTTGAGGTGACCAAAAACTGTTAGAGAGGCAGGAGACTTGTGTTTTCTCCACAAATTGTGGAAGGGGCCAAGCCTACATCAGGAGTGCAGAGATCAGTAGGACAACAAGATGAAGGACCATCCCATCTTGACATTGACAGGGAATATTTGGAGACGGAAGAAGATAAAAAATCCACAGAGTAGGAAATCATGGAAAAATACAATGATATTAGAGATCTCAAGGACAGTTTGTCCAAGGCCCACTTCATGATTTCATTCCTTGAGTAGGAAAACATGCAGTTGAAGGTAAACTAACTTATTTTGAATAGACATAAGGTTGATTCTAGTAAAGGGGTCATAAAAAGAAAACATATAGTTTAGGTTGATGATTCAGATTAGCATGAAGAACGGGTCAAAAGGAAGAGGCCAAGAACTAGAGGCCTAAAGAGAGCACTTTGGCAACAAAGAGAGACATTTCCAGCTAAGGCACAAATGACAGTGGATGAGCTTATATTAGTAGATATTGAGCAAGATAGAGAATATTGGCTAGACAAAGTCAATGGACACTTGGAAAATCCCCTAAAGAGGGCTAAAAGAGACAAAAAATTGTAGAGACACGTGACTTCTCATTACTATACCAGGAATCAAGTCAACCAAGTCAAGGTCAAACAGTTGAAAGAAAAACTAAAGGAAACCCTAATCAAGAAAAAGGAGAAGGGAAAGTTGGATCTTATTGCTGATGCCTCCCTCATTTCTTGACATACCATATCAGTTCTTCATGGAGATTTCCGAGACCAATTTTGAGCAAATTTCAAGAAATTTTGGTGAAAAGTCAATTTTTGTGCAGTTTGGAAATTTTGAAAAATAATCATAGAATAAAAAAGGTAGTGTGGTCCACACTACGTTTTTGTTGGAGAGCTCCAAATGGCATAAGGTCTGCACCATTGGATTCCTTTCAACCTATACATCAATCCTAATCAGCCTGACCTCCACTTTAGCCTCTTATGTTAGGTCAAAAAGTCAGAAACCCACTCAAAAATGCCCTTTTTGCATCCTTTTTAAAGAGCATGCTACCTTTTCACAGTGACTATGGGAGAATGAACTTTTGAGTGGCTAAAATTAGTCAATTTAAGTGCTTGAAGACTCAATTTTGTGTCCAACTGGAAGATTTATCTCAAAAATTTTTTAGATAAGTACTTGGACTCCAGGAAGGCCTCCAAAACTCGGTATTCCCTCACACGCTACGTTTTCAACAGAATTCGCTACATTTTCTCCTAAATGTCATTTTTTGCAGTTGTCTTGGACAATTTTCACCTTTTCTCTTGTAATTTGTCAATTTTGATGATTTAATGATGATTTGAAATGTAATTGAGCTAGTTAAAGGTAAATATAAGGTAGATACATGATTGTACAAGTCATAAATGGTCAAAAGAATCATTATTTATAACTTAGGGTGGGTCTTGTTCACCTTCATAGTCTTTAGGGTTTAGGTGAGAGGATAATGTGATTAGTTCCTTGACTCTTGGATTCAACCCCTGAGAGTGGGGAATTGATATTTTGTCTATATGTATGCTTTTCTTGGTCATTTGATTGGTTGGACATCAGAGGTTTGAGACCATTGTAGCTTTTGCTTCAGCTTTAATTCAGAAATTCAGAGGAATATTTGTAGCTATTATCTAGGAATTCATGTGCAGTGAGTTTTTGATGTTAATTCTTCTCTGTTATATTATTTTAGGAATGATATATATTCTATTTCCATGCCTTTATTTCCTCAGTTATCTTCCTAAAATTTTGATAAGCAGAAGTCTTTTGTGGCTCTGTTCTTTTTGGGAAAATCATTTCATGTTTATTTCCTTTAGTTTTAATGAATTCATGATGCATGCTCATTAAGATCCTCTCCACTCTTTCAAAACCTACACTACACTGAAAAAACCCTAATAAATCACTAAAGAATTGGTACCTTTCTCCTTTATATATTTGCAACTGTAACCCTTTGATACATTTGATCTAGTTACCTGGTTTTCTTCCTTGATCCAACATCAAAACTATCAAACTTTTAAAACCCTAGATTTGACCTAACTAGCCTAAAATCTACTCCTCATCTAGCCAAATCCTTTGGCTGTGATCTCATAGATAGAGCCCTCTCTCGTTTGGTAGGGATAGCTACCAAACCTAAATATTGGTTTGAGGTTACCTCTGTTGGCATCCATTCATCAACCTTGGGACATTTTGGAGGATAACATGACCCACGGTTCTGTCAATTTGGAGTTGTAAAGAACAAATTTATTGATTGCTTCAATTTCTGCATTCGTTGATGAAATCAAACCAACATATATTACATATGAGATCAAGATATACATTATATCAAAGTTCAACGTGAATATTTACTTTCTGTAAATATGAAAAATTATAATTCCCTGACTCTTTATCAAGCATATTTTTCCATTCATTTAGAGAAGCTCCGCTTCTCTTTTGTCTTCATCCCTTTCATCATCCCAAATCACTGCACCTAGTCTTTTTTTGATATGCTTGATGTACTCACTGTCATAATATAAATACTCATATGATATGTACCCCTCTACCATCGACCCCTTGAGTTTTTCCCTTTTTCAAACAAAACCTTTCAATTTATTCATGTACTTGTATAAGAAGAACATCCAACGACAAGAAACCACCACAAATAATTCAACCTCATGTAATAGGTGGATTAGAAGATGAAACTACAAGTCCATGAAACTCGACGGTAGTTCCTTCTCAAACATACAAACAATCTCAACTATCTCTTGATTCCATCATGGAATGCTAGCCACATGAATCTCCTTTGACGTGATCCAACGTACAAATGAAGATAACTTAGATATGGCACATCCTAGGTCTTGGGGGAAGCCATGTTTCACACACCCACACATGGAAAAAGAATAATGAAATTGCAAAATTATAAACACATGAAATAATATACAAAATTAGTTATTTTTATGATCCCTGCATGGGGTAAAATTTATTAATATAAAAAATCATAAAATCATGCTTTTGACATTATACATACTCTTAGAAGATTCAAATGGTCATGTGATTTCAACCCCAACAAATGGTCCTCTAGGGTGAAGCAGCGCTGTAGTGAAGACCCATATGAAGATGGCACCCTCACACCCATCAAAAATTCCTTTGTAAAAGCAAAATCATAGTTTTTTAAAATCCATGGGACATCACCTTCTTTGAAATACCAATTAGAGGGACTAGATACCTCTGATCCTGTACTTTCTAATCATCTTGACCAATGTTTCTTTTTTGTTTTTGAAGTAATAAGACCTTTCCTAACAACAAATGTGTCACTTTTTTTCGATGATATGTGCCTCCATAAAGAATATGAAACATTTTTAAATATATGCATGGGATCTAATAAGTGGGTAATCTTAAGATGCTCCTAATATGGGAGGTTATAAAAGATAGATTTCCTTTTCATCCCAATGGGAAATTTCTTAACATAGGTGTCAGAGAATTCTGGATAATCGAAAATAGGCTCCCCATTTGAATAGACAATTTCTATGAACTCCTTCTCCTTCTCTCTCTCATATGCTCTAATCCATTCAGCTGGTGTCGTTATTGCAGGCCTTTGGGTTCTCTCTTGTTTACCATTGAAAGCGGGTGTTGCTCTTATGTAAGGGTGTTCTTTTGGGAGTAATATCCTAGAGTGGTCATACACTGGCTTTTGTAGGTCGTTGGACCATCTAGCTTTCAGAGAAGGTCCACAACATCTACATCCATAATACCATTTCGTTACAATACCTGCTGTTGAGCCTCAAAATTGTGCTTTCTTTCATTCCACTTTACCTCATTTCATCATTCTTTTATCACTTCATAAGCCTAAAATCAATGAGGAATGATTAGGATTGATTAAAGGTTACATGCAATTGATTAACATATTGTATTTTCATGATTTTTGCTATTTTAACAATTTTCTGCAAAATAGCTACAGAATGCAGACATTCCGTAGCTGACCGGCGATTCTGCAGCTGTTTTACAGTTTGAGTGGGTTCTGGTGTGTCGTCCGAAGGAAAACCGCATATGGGCATATTCCGCGTCAAGTGTCTACATGGTTTGTTGCTCACCATCATGAAGGAAGAAACGCACCCCAGGTGGTTACACGGGAAAACCAAAATCAAGAGGTAGACTTCTGCGCAGGGACCGGGTTTCGGCCCGTACCGTTTCACAAAGAAAAGTACGTGTACCCTTCAATAAGAGTTTTAATTTGAATAGGAGTGGGAAAGACAGTAATCCCTATGTTATCTCAAGTTCTGTTATGTAATTTCATTATAAATATGACTTGGGAGACCAAGCAACGCTGGTTAGATCTTAGTTAGATTTTGGCTTTTGCTGCCAACCGTGAATACTCTGTTTTAAAGTATTTTTCTCCTTTAATGAAAAATCATCATTCTGCTGCATGAGCTGAGTCGATTTTGAGTTAGATTACGTGCTACCAGGTGGTGGAGGGCCCCTGCCTCCTGTGCAGCTCTGTTTTTTTTAATTTAGATAAGTAACTCTCGTTTCATTCTTAGCTTAGTTAATTTTCTGAATTCTGCGTTTTTATGTTCATTTGTATTGAATTCTACAATTTAATCTCATTCTAATGAATTCTTCCAAAATATCTGTAATGATGAATGGGAATTAACTGTGGTACTTTAGGATTTTAATTGTGTTTTCATTTCAAACTGTGTAATTTCATAGATTAATGGCATGTCAATTTCAATAGAATACTCCGGAGGTAGAATGCATGTGGTTCAGCTTTGTCCTTTCTTTTCAAGTATGATAATGGCTCTTTAGTTTAATATTGTTCATTGTAGATTAATAGCATCTTAGTTTAGTTTTAACTCATTGCTTTAACACTTCAAGTTTAGCTGTTGTCCATTGTAGTTTACTTTGTCTTAGTTGATAAATTCAATCTCACGGGCTTAATTATTTACAAAACTTCTTTTGTTCAAAATTCATACTCATACATAATTATCTGGACAGAAGATAGTATCATTATAAGGTCTGGAGTATTTTGCAGCCTCTTTATCATTTCAAAAGCAAGCCTCTTTCTCAAAGACTATTTTTGAAAGGAAATATATAACTTTTGAGATAGGTTTAGTGGTGTTAAATTAAGTTGCAGAACAGAAGTAGAAACTAGTTTAGAGTAGAAACTTTACCTTGTTACAAATATTCTTTTCCACATATTTTCCAACAAATCTTTATTCATGGATGAGATGTTGTACATTGTAAGTTATCTGTTTGATTAGTGATTTAGGAGAAAACTTCATTTACACTTAGCTTGTTCATTTCTCAGGGTCATTTCAATTTCATGTTGTGAGTTTACAATAGAGTCATTATCAAGCTTTGTATTTGTTGGTTGCTAGTCATAGTTAGACTCTGTTTTGTTTCAGCATTTACATTTGTTTACCATCATAGTTTAGGCTTCACTCTGTTTTGACCAATAGTTTCCCTTCATTTAGCACTTAGTTCTTTTCCTTTTCAAAATAAAACCATAAAACCAAAAACATCAGAAAACACTAAACACAACGAAGTAGGAAGAGGTTGCTTAGGCACATATAGTGCACCACACTTCAGCAGTTTACTGACCCTGGTTGACAATTAAATGAGCTCAATTTAGGAGACTAGATTGAGACACAACATTTGGGCGCCGTTGCCGGGGAAGTGTAACTAGGTATCCTGATTTCCTACATCCACAAAAACAAAAACAAAAACTTCAATCACCTACCACACCCACTATATCATGTGGTGCAGTAAGAGCCACACATCCACATCATGAATTCATATATTTGCAGGTAGAAGAAGAGGTGATAAATCAGGTTGAAGAAATGGATGGAGATGATGACAATGAGGAAAATCCTTTTGGATTTCCCATTCAAGAAACTGATATCAATATTCAAATGAAGAACATCCATCCATCTGTACTTCCTAATTTCAAAGGTATGAGATCAGAAGACCCGGAAACTTTTCTTTTTGAATTTGAAATAATTTGTAGATCTTATGGCTATTCATTGCACATTCAAAAATTGAATTTGTTTCCGGCAACATTGAAGGATAGAGCTCTTAGATGGTTCATGACTTTAGTAACAAATTCTATAAGGACATGGGATGATATGAAAAGAGTATTTTTGGAAAAATATAAAGGTTATTGCATGCACCATGACCTTAGAAATGAAGTCTTTAACATGAACCAAAAAGAGGATGAAAGCCTGGAAGATTTAGTAGAGAGATTTACTTATAATATCAAAAGATCTAAATTGCATAATTTAGGATCAGATGCATTAAAAACTCTCCTACTAAATGCTATAAAGGATGAATGGATTGATCTTCTTAATCTTGTGGGAAAAGGAGATGTTTATCGATTGTCATTTCAAGAAATTTGTGAACTATGCAAGAACATATCAAGAGGAAAAGAAAAGTGTGTAAGGTCCCCTCAAGATCCATTTATGGCAAAAGTAAGTAAGTCAACATCAGGATTGGTAAGTCAAACTGAACCTAACAATTTGCTAAACATTCTTGGTAATTTAAATGAACAAACTGACATGCTAAGAATGCAAAACAAGCAAAAAGCTTCTTCATTTATATTTTTCCCTAGATGTAGAAAGAAACATGCTTTGCATGAATGTCCACTTGATAACATTAAAATGTGTAAAATTTGTGCAGGATCACATACTACTAAAGATTGCCCATCATTACCAGGGTTGAAGGCAATTTACCAGAAGAATAATGGAGCAAATCAAGCACAAGAGAAACTTTGTTATGTAGCTCCAAGAGGACTATGGCATCCTCATCAACCCAATATGATGCAATATCCTTATGCACAATTTCAAGGTTATGCACAACAACCTCAAGGTAATTGGAGAACACCCTTGCCTTGGCAACCTTGGCCATCTCAATCCCAACTTCAAAACCAACCTTGGAAACCTTGGCCATCTCAATCCCAACCTCAAAACCAATCTTGGCAACAAAGTTGGCAAAGGCCCTATAAAGGAAATCCACCATATCCTCAATTTTTCCCTCTCTATCCTCAATATCATCATCAATGTTATTCATACCATTTGCCTCCACCACAACATCAATATCACCCTCATTTGACCTCAATTCAACCTTTCCCATTATCATCCACACAAGCACCCCAAAGATTCTCCACTCCACTACCTCCACAACCATTTCATATCCCCAACAATAAAACACCTCAATCAACTTACAAATCTGAGGTATTGCAAAATGATTCACCAGCTGTCATTGAAGAACAAAAACCAGCAGAAGAAGACTCAGATGAGGTCCAAGAATTATGGATCTCTATTGATAGAGAGAAGATATTGGAACCAGAGATTGAAAAATCTCATGCATGCCTATCATCAGATTCTACGAATGAAGATCATATCTCCGAAGACTTGCATTTCATGATAGAGGAAAGACAAGGAAGACAAGATTACATTGAATCTTGGTTCAATTCAGTCATTGAATTCCAATGCTCAATTATTCAATATCTTTTGACATCATCTAAATCAAGACAGTTGGCATCTCATATACAGGTACATATCAAAGAGTATCTTTCAAACCTGCATATGAGTTTATCTATCATCTTGTTACAAACATGGTTCCATTGGAAGTACTCATATACTTGAACAAGATTTTCTTTTTCAAGTAGAGTAGGAAATAAAAAAAAAATAAAAAAAAAAAAAGGAAAAAAGAAAAAAAAAAAAGGTAAAGAGAAAAATAAGTCCTATTGTGAAAACCAGCTTGCTGGCGCAATTGGACATGAGCTTTGTTTGAAAACCAGGCAACTGGCGGGAAAAGTTCACAATAAGTTCTGCAATTTCATGATGGTTTCAATATTTCATGGTTCTTCAAATCATTCTTGGTTCTATGCTCGAGTTGGATGATGTGGAATTCCTTAAGGTCCACCTTCCAACAGATCTTGTCCCATCGACCTCAACACTTTATCTGGGATCAAGATTAGAGATTATTTGAAGTTCCTTGGAGCTTGCATTCATCAATGGCAAGTCTCCTCGTTGATAACAATGGGAATACAACAATGTCTCTTGATTGTCAAATCTTGCAGGCGACTCGACTTCGACACATTCATTCGTCCCTGTCAAGATGCACTGAGGTACCTTGACACTCACTTACATTATCGGTGAGTTGTCTCGCATTGGTTAACGATTTTCATTATTGATCGGTAATCCAATGATTTCTTCCCATGCTCGACTTCGACACATTTATTCGCATGGTAAGAATTGTACCATGAATGTTGGCTTTGATGAAGACTAATGGTTTTATGGAATCAACAACAACTTGCAGCAGTACATTTTATTAGTTTCTTGTAGCAGCATGTTCATATTTTTGTCAATTCAATAACAGCTGCGGAAAGTGGCAGTTTCTGCAGCTATTGCTGTAGCAGCCTGTTCTTGTTTTTTTTTGCAACTTTTTCCAGAAGGCAGTTTTGGTGCAATTTTTGCAAGAGATTGGAGCAGAAATAAAAAATTCTGAGCTTCTGGGTTTTCTCAGAATATGATAAATTGAGTAAGGCGCGGACAGAATTTGAAAAAAAGCAATTTTTAAGGGCATTTCAGAAGGGTTTTTCAGGCAGATTTTCAATTTTCAGCATTATGGACAGAATAGGACAGATTTGAGTGTTTTTGCACAATAGCACCTTTTCTTCATCAAAATGAAATTCTGGAAGCATGTGGTAGTAGAGAAGGTAAAAATACACAGTTTCCCATTGGAATCACTCAATTTGGCCTTAAAATGAGTCCGTGGCGTACTTTTTTGTTGCAAAATTGGGCAAAATGAAGGGTGAAACAGGACAGAAATTGATTTTGTCATAACTTTCAAACCGTGCATCCGTTGGTCCTGAAATTTTTATGGTAAATGCATTGAGGTAGGGTGAATAAACACAGAAAATTTCAGAAAATTTCAGTGTGTATTTTTCAAGAAATTGGCCACTTTCACCTACAGCCATTTCTCATTTTTCAGGAGATCCGTGCAACCAATGGCTGAGATTTTTCAGTGGAAGATGCATAATAATATTGGTGACAACCTCAGAAAATTTCAGGGAAGTCTGATGTACCATTTGAGAGAAATTCCAAAATTCATTTCATTCTACAATCCACTCCATCTCACTCCATTTTCACTCCATCTCATGCCATTCCCATTTCACTTCACAAGTCCTATTCCACTTTCACTCCATCTCACGCCATTTTCATTCCATTTCACAAGTCATACTCCACTTTCACTCCATTACATTTTACATCCATCTTCCATATTCATACTTCATTTCTTCTTACAGATTGCATGTTGCAGCCACATCTTAATCAGCAGTTCTGACATACAGCCTACAAAGAGATGATGATTACAGGAAATTGAAGGATTTTGTTTTGAAGACCAATATGCTCAAAGAGGACCAAAGGAACAGCATCAAGCACAACAATTAACAAGGTCAAAATTCTGAGGTAAATTGTGAAAATTATTTTAATAGCAAAAAGTCAAAACATGAAATAGATACAATGTGTATAATCATGTGTTCCTAAACAACCTATCATTCGAATTGATTAGCCATATCCCTTATCCAACATTCCAACCTACTACTCCACATCTCCTTAAGATTTTATCATTCACTTATTTCACCATAATGTCATCATAAATTCTCCATCAGATCCATAGCCACTTCATTTTCCCTTATAGCTTAATTACCTCCATCCATTCACTTCCATTATACTTTGCAGCCAATCCATCTCTAAGTGCAGAAAGGTAATTCTAAGGGTGAAGCATTATTATTCAACTAATCCATCTTCAGACACAGAGAAACAGTTTCAAAATAAAGAATTAGACTCTGTAATCAATCTAGCTTCAAGCATAGAAAAGTAATTCTGAAAGGAAGATAATCTGCATAGAGGAGGAATGGCTAATTGTCAGGACAGAATCAGTTGAAGTCAAGTATTTGGAAGGATATCCATAATTCAAGGAGCTACTACAATAAGAAGGGAGGCTAAACTTTATAGAGAAATTTGATGGCTTCCATAAGGAGATTACAAAATATTTTGCCAAATCTTTTGATGGAGCAGAAGAAGAAAATCTGACATGGTTATTGAAAATAAAATTGACACTCCACTACAAGAGGAAGATGAAGAACTAATTTCTGAAAAGAGATTAGGGCCAAAAGAAGCAGAAAGAAAAAAATTTGGATGTTTCAGAGTACATGGAATAAGTTTTGATGAAATTGCATGAGGACATGCAATAGTCTTGCAGTGGGGGTATGTTGAGCCTCAAAATTGTGCTTTCTTTCATTCCAATTTACCTCATTTCATCATTCTTTTATCACTTCATAAGCCTAAAATCAATGAAGAATGATTAGGATTGCTTAAAGGTTACATGCAATTGATTAACATATTGTATTTTCATGATTTTTGCTATTTTAACAATTTTCTGCAAAATAGCTACAGAATGTAGACATTCGGTAGCTGACCGGCGATTCTGCAGCTGTTTTACAGTTTGAGTGGGTTCCAGGTGTCGTCTGAAGGAAAACCGCATATGGGCATATTCCACGTCATGTCTACATGGTTTGTTGCTCACCATGAAGGAAGAAACGAATTCTGTGTGTGGTTATGCACGTGGAAACCAAAATCAAGAGGTAGAGTTCTACCGGGACACAGACTCTACAGCTGTCTGCAGCAAAAGTACGCAGCCTTCAATAAGAGTTTTAATTCGAATAGGAATGGGAAAGACAGTAATCCCTATGTTATCTCAAGTTCTGTTATGTAATTTCATTATAAATATGACTTGGGAGACCAAGCAACGCTAGTTAGATCTTGGTTAGAATTTGGCTTTTGCTGCTAACTGTGAATACTCTGTTTTAAGCATTTTTCTCCTTTAATGAAAGAAGCAGTATTCCTTTGAATGCATTGAGTCGATCTTGAGTTAGATTACGTGCTACCAGGTGGTGGAGGGCCCCTGCCTCCTGTGCAGCTCTGTTTTCTTTAATTTAGATAAGTAACTCTCGTTTTATTCTTAGCTTAGTCAATTTTCTGAATTCTGCGTTTTTATGTTCATTTGTATTGAATTCTACAGTTTAGTCTCATTCTAATGAATTCTTCCAAAATGTCTGTAATGATGAATGGGAATTAACTGTGGTATTTTAGGAGTTTAATTGTGTTTTCATTTCAAATTGTATAATATGCAATAGATTAGTTGCACTATGGTTTAATACTCCGGAGGTAGAATGCATGTGGTTCAGCTTTGTCCTTTCTTTTCAAGTATGATAATGGCTCTTTAGTTTAATATTGTTCATTGTAGATTAATAGCATCTTAGTTTAGTTTTAACTCATTGCTTTAACACTTCAAGTTTAGTTGTTGTCCATTGTAGCTTACTTTGTCTTAGTTGATAAATTCAATCTCACATGCTTAATTATTTACAAAACTTCTTTTGTTCAAAATTCATACTCATACACAATTATCTGGACAAAAGATAGTATTATTATAAGGTCTGGAGTATTTTGCAGCTTCTTTATCATTTCACAAACAAGCCTCTTTCTCAAAGACTATTTTTGAAAGGAAATCTATAACTTTTGAGAAAGGTTTGATGGTGTTAAATTGAGTTGCAAAACAGAAGTAGAAACTATTTTAGAGTAGAAACTTTACCTTGTTACAAATATTCTTTTCCACATATTTTCCAACAAATATCTATTCATGGATAAAGATGTTGTACATTGTAAGTTATCTGTTTGATTAGTGATTTAGGAGAAAACTTCATTTACACTTAGCTTGTTCATTTCTCAGGTTCATTTCAATTTCATGTTGTGAGTTTACAATAGAGTCATTATCAAGCTTTGTATTTGTTGGTTGCTAGTCATAGTTAGACTCTGTTTTGTTTCAGCATTTCCATTTGTTTACCATCATAGTTTAAGCTTCACTCTGTTTTGACCAATAGTTTCCTTTCATTTAGCACTTAG